>JAODTK010003112.1:0-12803 GCA_026419785.1 Sclerodactyla briareus | reverse complement strand
GCTGTTCTGAATCTGAATCGAGGCAGTAAGATTAGTAAGTCTAAATTCTCACTTCCTAAGGACCGCGAGGTCCCCCCCCCCCCCCTCCCACTTTTGAAAAAAAAAAGCAATATCCAGTGACCTTAGATGCAATCTGATCATTATGACACTTCTAAACACTCACTTTGTTCCAGGATAACTCTGGCATTTTCACGTCCTTATATGCGACATCTGATGACCCCGGTTATTTTTGCCTCGTACCCGGTTCTTCCGACGTAAATCTTTAAAAATAAATCGCGCCGAATAAGATAAAGTTCCTTCGATTCCATCGAGTCACAGCTGACGGGTACGTAGAATCGTGTCCTGAATTTCGCATTATCGCGAAAATTTTGATACTTTTGTTTAGTATTCCTTATCTCCATTTCCGCTGTCTCATTTTGGAATGGGTTTGTAAGTGAATCTCATCTAATCTCTAATCATATGACAACAGCCATCACGGCGTTTTTTTTTTCTTTAATTTTTGCACATCATCTGAATCATTGATATAAAATTTATAATACAAAAGTAAATTCACGCAATCTGACCGAAAAGTGAGGGAAGTGGAATAGCTGGAGCTAAATGCTGGTAAAATTCAAAAAGGGTTTCAGTCGGGTATTTCCGCCCCCTATCTTTTCACTGTGGGCCGGCGCCCCCAGCAAACCTCGTTCCTACGACGCCCTTGGTCGAACCGCGCCTGATGAATTGGTTTCAGGGCGAAGCAACCGGACGCTACTTAATTTGGTGGAGTTTACCAATATTCTTAGAATTTGGACTTAGTTTGGCCAAAGTTTGAGCAGTTCACATATGTCAAGCAATAAGAAATGTAGACACGCTATCTGTAGGCTCTGCAGTTTGCCCGACGTCAGAATGACCAAACCTAATTTCTTCGGCGCATGCAATTTGTTTATGTTGGGGTATAACTGTATTTCTTCAATTCGAAGATGCCGGTAAATGCAATTAGTTAATTAATTGATCGATTCTGGAATTTAGTAAAAGGTTTCAGCTGGATTAGGCAGGATGTATCGATCCGGCGGGGCTCGCATCAGCTCGAATAACTTGTCTCGTTCTCGCATACATACGTGTATAGACTCAGACGTGAGGCTGGTCTCGGGCTATCCGGTCCTCGAATACATCCCTTGGAGTAGGCTCTAATGAGGAAATCGTTCGAAGATAATCCCACATCCTCAAACCATATGTTGTTTTGATTGAGTAATATTGGATTGAGTTTCCTTGAACGTTTTTGAAGAATACATACATTCCTCCAGGAAACGGGTGAAAAACCTCCATCTCCCAAGCGTGGCATTTTCAATCGTGGAAAAACTGCGCGCCAAGCGCGCACAAAAATCCCAAAGATTTGTTGCTCATTGCAACGCATGAGTGAATTGGAAGTGAACTTCTCTGGGCTCAGCAACTCATCGAAGGAAATCAATTTAGCGTGTAAGTCTTAGTTGCGTGCAATGGGCCGGCTATTTGTGGGGGGCCTCGCAAGTTTCAGCTACTGGTAGTATGTTGTGAACTGATCCCAGTGCCTAGTAATAGTTGATCTGCGATGCCTATGCCTATTCTATAATCGAAGATTACTGATGGATTGATTTCAGAAGTTTACAAACGTAGTAGCCTTTGGGGCAGAAGATTTTCCGTGAAAGTCGGAAACTAATTCGGCGTTTTAGGCCCCTTAGCCGAGGTCCCCCCCCCCTCCCACTTTGAAAAAAAAAAGCATATCAGGTGACCTATAGATACAATCTGAGCATTTATGACACTTCTAAACAGTCAATCGTTGTCTCGGAAAACTCTGCATTTTAACGTCCTTATAGCGACATCTTGATGACCAGGTTATTTTTGCCACGTTCCCGTTTCTCCGACGTAATCTTTAAAATAAAATCGCCCGAATAAGTAAGTTCTCGAATTCCATCGAGTTCACAGCTGACGGGTACGTAGATATTTCCGAATTTCGCATATCGGTCGAACATTTTGATAATTTTGTTAGTATTCTTATATCCATTTCCGCTGTCTCATTTGGATGGTTGTAAGTGAATTAAGTAATCTCTACTCATATGACAAACAGCCATCACGGCGTTTTTTTTTCTTATTTTGCCACATCATCTGGATAATGATATAAAAATTGATAATACAAAAGTAAAAATTCACGCAATTGACCCGAAAATGAGGGGGAAGTGGACATAGACAGGGTGACGAATGCTTGGTTTTGGAAAATTCAAAGGGTTTTTCAGCGGCGTTATTTCGACCCCTATATTTTCACGGTGGGACGGCGCCCCAGCACCTCGTTCTACGCCCTTGGTCGAACTGTGCCTGATGAATTGGTGTAGGGCGAAGAACACGGCGTAGTAATTTGGGGAGTTACCAATTACTTAGAATGGACTTAGGTTGGCCAAAAGGTTTGGAGCAGTTCAAAATATGTCAGCAATAACGCTGAATGTAGAAACGCTAATCGTGCTCTGCAAGTTGCCCGGACGGTCAGAATGAGCGCACCTTAATTTAGTCGGCGCATGCAAAATTGTTAGTTGGGGTATAACTGATTATTCAATTCGAAGATGCCCGGTAAATGCAATTAGGTAATTAATTGATCGAATTCTGGGAAATGTGCAGTAAGAAGTTTTCAGATGAGGAGTAGGCAGGGGATGTAGTCGATACCGGACTGGGTCTAGCATCATCTCCGAATAACTTGGCTCGGTTCTCGCCATACCTAAGGTATAGACTCAAGACGGTGGAGTTGTGGATCTCGGGCTAATCCGGTCCGAAGAGCATCCCTTGGAGTAGGCTTGAAATGAGTAAATCCGTTCGAAATAATACCATCAATCCCAAATCATAGGTTGTTTGATTGAGTAAATTATTGGATTGAGTTCTTGAAACGTTTTGAAGGAATACATACAGTCTAAGGAGGAAAAACGGGGAAAACCTCATAATCCTAGAGCGTGGCATTTCAAGATTGGAACAAAACTGCGCGCCAAGCGCGCAAAAAAATCAAAGATTTGTTGCTCATTGCAACGCCGAGTAATTGGAAGTGAACTCTCTTGGGCCCTCAGAGATCACCGAAGGAAACAATTAGCGTGTAAGTCTGTTAGTCTGAGTCATGGGCCTGCTAGTTGTGGGGGGTCTGGGCAAGTTCAGCTACTGTAGTATGTTGTGAACGGAATGAGCCAGGCCAGTAAAATAGTTGATCTGCGAGGGCCATGCCTATTCTATATTCTAGACAACGAAGGATGATTTCAGAAGTTTACCAACGTAAGTAAGCCTTTTGGGCAGAAATTTCCGTACCCGAAAGTCGGAAACTAATTCGGCGTTTGTAGGACATTAGCCCAATCATCTTTTGCCTAAATGTTTCAATACCCACGCCTAAATGGAGGATATCTCAAAAAATATGGGCATGCGACCTTAGTTTTTATTCCCTCATACACAAAAAGTGTGTTGGGGGGACAATTTTCCCCTTCTCGCCGCCTATGCGTAATTTCAGTGGATCCCCATGGAGGAGGAGGGGGGGTAGGACTCCCCGATGGGTGGGGCTGAAACCCCCTGGCGCCACCCCGTGATGTAATGATATCATGATAGAGAATGAAAACTCATTTTCTGGGACCCAATGTCACTTTCTAAATTGCTCGTATATGGAATAAACTCTATGACATTGTCGCAAAGTTCAGATCGGAGTTGCAGAGCGCTCGACAAACTCAGAAAAAAAAGATTGAAATTTGGGGAAAAACTCGAAACGTTTGTGGAGAGCCTGTACTGGACCGGAACCACTGGATTGAAAGGAAAACACTTTGATCAGCTACGCTAATTGCCGGGTGCTCTTAGTGATAGTCAAATCAATATAAGGAAGCCATGCTCATCAAGGAATTCGTCAGATTCTGTAGAATAAGTATTCCGAATGGTAATTCGGGTTCTAGCTCGGACAGTAGAATCAAGTATCGCTAAAAACGAGTTATTGATGACGAGAAAGGTCCCACTCCCGTGGAAGGACGGTTATAGGCCTGAATGGAGCGTGAACGTTTTCGCACACGTTCACCCCCCCCCCCCCCCCCCCCCCCCCCCCCCCCCCGCGCAGCGTGCGGTTGCTAATTTGTTTGCGGTGTGAATAAGCGGAATGAAACCGGGGAAATGAAAAGCTCCACTTCAGAGTATATTTTTTCCCAAAGTCAATTGATCGGGGTCGGTTCTCGCATGTGAATCAGAGTCGTATTCTACAGCTCTCATGGAACTTATTAAAAATGGCTCGAAAATGCCCGAACTGAGAGGTAAATATTTTATGACCATTGCCTATATCTCTGCATAACAAATACGCAACTGACCTATTTCCTACCGCAAAGTACTGCTCATTGATAGCTCATTGAAGGCTGGAATTGAACGGGGACCAATTACCAGCACAAAGGCACCTTGGGGTACTATGGACAGCTCTCCGAAGTGCCGTTTCTGCCTGGTAACCATCCCAGGTTTCCACCCCACTTAGGAAACGTAGCACAATGTTGCTTGCTGAATGGCTTATCTCATTCTTCAACATCACGAACGTGAGCGTTAGGACCCCACAGAAATATTATAGAGATATGTCTGTGGTCAGACAGATCAAAGCGGGCGCTCTGATAGGCTGAAAGCGATCTCATGACCTAGTGTCATGACTCCTTGTTCGTAGTATTGTTGACAAAATAGGTCGATGTGTTCGCCTTCCAATTTTCATCGAACTGTGCCCGGTTCCCAGGCAAAAGGGACCTGTCGTGAATAGTGATTTTTTCACTTGAGCAGGTTATCCTGCTGCTCCCTCCAGGAGAGAGAACAAGATGAGCAGAATAAGAGTGAAGGACCCATATCTATATATATTGCTATCGACAAGTCCGTTTACGTCTATTATCATGCAATCCAAGAAGGACTTTTCTCACCACATTGCTTCAGGGAGGATGTTCCACTCAGTAATCACTCTTGGGAGGAAAATATACGTTCGAATACGAACGCCATCGCTTGACACTAAGTTCGAGACGATGATCCCCTACATGTAAATATGTGAAAATCCAAAGAATTAGTCAAAGGAAAGACCATCAGAAACATGGACAATTCTAAACCTGAATCAAGTCACTTCGAATTGTCTGAGCTCCAATGATGTTACAAACGAGACGCACAAGATTCCTCATACGAAAAATCTCATAGAAACCTAATCAGTCTGGTAGCCCGCCTTCCAACGATTTCAATTGAACAAATTATCTTCCGAGAAATTAGTATTCCATACCTGCACCGAATACTCCAGTTGAGGTTTTACCAAATGTCAAACCCCTTCACCACCAATCTTTATGATAAAGCGTTATGATAACCCCCGACATGCCAAAAAAAATTCACTCGTATTATCGGCGTCAGAAAAAATGCCAATCAGGAGACCATTTGGGTCGTTCGGGTCTAAATCCCGTGAATACATTCGAATCGTTATTCGAGAATAGACGGCCTTTAAAACAAACTCGCTGTACCTTATTATAAAGCCACTCTTCAACCCAATTCAGGAACTGGTGGTGATATCAACACTCGCCAATTCGAGTAAGTAAACGACGTTTAGGAGGCACCTTGTCAAATGCTTTCTGAAAGTCAGGAATATGACATCCAAACAGGCGTTAAACTTATCAATAGAACCGTGTCTCTTCTATATTTTCTGGAAGCTATGCTGAGACTCCCGGAATCAGTTAAAAAATAATAATAATAATAATAAAATATAATAATAATAATAATAATATAATAAAATAATAATAATAATAATAAGAATAAAAATTAATAATGACCAATAAACGGCACGCCATGCATGCTTTATTTTGCCAATGGCTGAACAAACAACCGGTTGGATCTAATGTCAAAATGTCATCCGCATAGGAACTAATTTATAATACAATGAGTAGTTTGAACATCATGTCGGTATAGTATCGGGCACGAAACAGAATATAGGCAATATATACCTTCCACAGTCCAGCACCCAGATCCAGTCTCAGGAGAGATCATGATACTAGAGAAACAATGAGGAAGTAATAATATTCATGAACATTATGATGCGATATTCTGTCACAGGAAGATATGGTGAGTTATTGTAGCATAAACATAAACTTTGGCGCATTGATATTATAGCCGTTATACCAAGAGACCCTCCGAATACATGCTCTTGAATCTGAAAATATTTGCGAAACATGGTATTGAGCTACTACGTGGTTGAAGATGGGATAACCCCCCCACCCCTCCATGACCACACCAAACACGCGTCCTGTAGTTACGGAATAATCGAATGATTGGACCGTTCTACAGGGTTTACAAAACATAACGGTTACCGAAACGGCACTGAGAGTGGTTCCTTCCCGTTTAAAGGACACAAACTACGAACTAGCAATCCAAATAGTGATCAAGGTATCAAGGCCAACTATAGCTAGTATTTGTTGGGGCATTTAGCATTGAAAGAGGACTCAAATTTTTGTGCCAGTAAGTTGCCGTTGATATGGACTGATCCACAACATTTGTCTCATTGACAATACACTGACACCTGTCATTAGTGCTCTATGGTAGGCTTCAAGGAAATAATCAATGTGTGGTGTGTGGGGGGGGGGGTGTTATGAGGCGGTTAATGGTTGTATGAGATCTCATGCATTTTAAATAAGAGGCCATCGTCATATTAAGCATGTTGATGAGGTCAAACATCACCGCCGAGGAAATGGGTATGTCCGGTCACAAACCCTATCAATTGGTATATTTGTATTATATTATTATGGTCCAATATCTTGCTTATGATAATACTCTCATTGCAATGTAGAATTCCATATCGATTTGTACTGATCACTCAAATCTTTAGCGATCTAACTTTGGTATCAAGAAGACATGTATGGCTGTCGGGGAAGCGGTTAGGTAAACTAGTATTTTCGTACCCCGCCTTTCTATCTGATAATGTGGATTGCCTCCAAAAAAACAAATATCTTGGTGTTCTACTAATTATAAGAATAATGTGCTGTCCTTAAAAGTACGATCAGTAAAATGTAACGTAATCTCTACTCTCTTAACTCGATCGGATGTCCTGTCTGTCTCAACTATAGTAAAGTATCATCGGTCAGACGCTATGTTCTCCTATTTAACAAAATGGGGTAGACCGCGCTGGCTTAAGTCAACCCGATTAGACTCGTTTACATTCCGCTAAGGGCTGTTTCGTTAACAGATTTTGGTCTGGACCGACAGCACGTTTACCACAGCGCCCTAATGCCGTCGCATAGTTTCCCGGTGTTGCTACTGTATTGAATATTCATATTCAGTCACTCTTCAATCGAGTGTCGTTTTAATAATGCATCATTGTATTCGTATATTATTGTGTTATATAGTTTATATATATTTGGTGTGTTTCATTTCTCCATGATCGGAGGTTTGGAGAAGAAATGTGAATAATTAAATAAATATCTCTGGGGAGTGCTGCCGTACAGGAGCCAACCAACACGGCGTGGGTCTATTTCGTTACATATCATTTAAGTGAATTTCAGATGCAGTTGCCAATTAATGTTGACTCTAGGATAGTTTCATGTTTTTTTTGTTTTTTTTTACGCATAGCATCCCAATGCTTCTAATTCGTTTTTATTCTCAATCAGACTGTTATTATTCATTGTCATAGTGCAGTTTCAGTTCAATAAGCTAGACACTGTGAGCAGGTGACAGCAGCAAGCGTAGTTGCGTGAATTAGTCGATCCACAGACACAATCAGGCACTGCAACACACCGACAATCATCTCCGGATGACTGGGATCCTACAGAGCATCTATTTCAGGAACGTGTTAGAGATTAGGAATTCAATATCATCAGTAATGCTATTCATAGTCAGACCTATAACACCTCTTTGTGTCAGTAGAGGAGGAATCAACCCCAGGTCGCGTTACCGGTACAGCTGCAAGCCCGGGATCTGAAAAAACGAATTCAATAATCGTTATTTAACTGACACATTACCTTCATTATATCATTGGTCTTGAAGGCTGGATGAGCTAACAATCATCCAAATATCACGTTTGAGATCAGTTTAAATGGACGACATCATTTTCAAATGGGTGAAATGTCTAGCCACGAACTACATTCTTTCAGCAAATGGCCAAATTAAGTCCTTTCCAAACAATGTCTCAACGGAGTGGAAGGGAGGTTTTCTCGTGGCCTAACGATTTTACTCAGCCCACGATATCTGCTGGCGTAATAGGACGGCTTCACTCGTTCATCTCTGGTAAACGGTTTATTGTTTTGTGTGATGTCAATAACAACTACTAACAAATAGTTACTCCATTTGCCGACGATAGCATTCTTCTTATGATTCAAACATTTGGGAATGGTCTCTTCTCTTCCGACTAGCTCACTAACTTTCAACTATATTCTCTATTCCCTGCCTAGCTGTCATGCTGCACCCTGGGCTGACAGGGGGTGATAGTCCATTTGTTGGACAGTATTGTACCTCACAGTGGCCAGTCTTACTAATTGTAAAATATCGGAGGTCCATCAGGAAGCTTTGATGTGTACGTAAGTTTAGCGCACACCAAAAAAAAAAAAAAAAAAAAAAAAAAAAACAAAAAAGTAAAAAACCTATTATAACACTCACACGAGATAACACATAGATTAATTAACGTGATACCGGCAACACACGACACGATATTACCCATAGAAGTTGATATCACATGGTTTTTACCACCCTATTAACGAACAACGCAACGAGCGATATAAAACAACATATGTTGATATGACGTGATGTTTTCGACTCCACCTGCAGTACATTAGACCACCACACGATGATCTGTTGACTTAACGTGATGCCGGCACCCCACGACACAATATAACACATATATGTTGATATCACATGGTGTCTACCACACTATCAAACAGACAACGCACGATGCGATATAAAACCACTATGTTGATGTGACGTGATGCTTACCCCACCTGCCATACATGTAGCACACGACACGACTGTTACAAACATTTCGTAAATTGCCCCACCTCATCATACAGACCACCGCGACAACGATATAACACACATATATGATTACCCGATGTTTACTGACTAAACAGAAGTAGAAGAGAACGTTTGTTACGGTACTGTGGAATTTGATGCCCCGGCCCTCACATGAAAGCTCAGCAACCCTTTTCCCGGAGGGGGGGGGGGGGGAAGGTTGCGAAAGTGACAATATCATACATGTTGCCTGAAAAAACCGATTCGTTAGATATTGATAATAAATAATTACATAATCATTATCTCTGAATGTGCTAAAGACAAACTGATGATATGACCCAGATGAGACAAAAGCCACATATCCGTTGTACTTGAGGGAAAGCAAATTAATGCATCCTCTCATACAGATGTTTTGGGCCTAACGTTCGCTGACAAGTTGAGTTGGGCGGAACAAATTAAGAAAATGTAAAATAAAATTTCAAGGGGATAAACAGTGTTATAAATAGATTGAAGGTACCTGGATACCGTTACGCGCCCTGTACATTATACAATGCACTTATTCTCCCGCACCTGAACTATTAGCCTTCTGTTTGGGGGTGCACGCAAACAACATTAATTAACGAATTATACACCAGCTTCAAAAGAGAATTATACCGTAATATAAGCAATGTGCCGTATACATTTCACACCACGTATTTCAAGAGCACAAACGTGCTTAAAAATGGCCGACTTGTATGATTACCAACTGGAATATTTGTATATAAGTATCTAAATGGTAGGCTCCCAAACGCAATTTAATGGTTTTATACTACTAACTCTGTCGTCATAGACTCAACAGTGTAACCAAAGGACTGTTTGAGTAATCAATATGCCGAACACAGCGAGCTTGTACGTATCAGATATATACAGGTGTGTACTTATGGAGCGACTTGGATAACGAAATAACTTCAAGAACTCTAAGACATATTTAAGCGAAAATTGAAACGAGAACTGATTTTGTATTTTGGAAGAGAGTGATAAAACCCTGCAGATAATTGCTCCTATTTTGTGTTAGGCTGATGTTACTCCCTATACCCCATCGAGATTGTCTTTCCACAGTCGCCTATCAGACAAATATTGCCGCCTTAAAACAAAATACACATGGGTGAAGCTATTGATCATGCATTGAAGTATAGAATATTATATGTCAGGCGATACCACAATAAACTTATAACCGGATGCAACGCATGTTTACCTAGGGATATTGTACTTAAGAGCTTTTTGATTGTTTTATGATAAAATTCACCTATCCCGAGTTACGTAAGTAGGACAAAAACAACTCAAATCTGATTTATGTATGTCATAGGACGGCATTATTATTGTTTTTCTTTTGTTTGTTGTTTTTTAGTAATAACACTACATTTGAATGTTCGGGGCCAGACTCGAAAAGTCCTACTTACTTCTGGTCCTACCATCCTTATCACATCATAATCATTACTCAGTTCACAAACCTATGGTAAAACTTTTATGTAAAAATATTGATCATAATCTGTATAAACAATGCATTGCATGCTGATGATGGTGTAAATAAATAAATAAATAAATAAATAAATAAATAAATAAATAAATAAATAAATATTGTCGGATCGGGTTAATTTGGTTCACCTTTTCTAAAATTTCTCCTTTTTATAAATTTTTCTTATCTATAGTTTTAAATGTTTTTTTTTTTTTTTGTTTTTTATTTTTATTATTTTTTTTTCTATTATCTACTTATGTATTAATAATCTTTTTGTTTGAAGGTAATCATAAAATCAGTTTCGAGCAAACCAAGTGAGCCAAATTCAAGCCAAAACATTACCTTCCGGGTAATTGTCATCTCACTATTTTTATATCTCAACTAAGGTGTTAAACATCAGAGCGAATGCCCGACGTTCATTGTCCAGACGAACCACTTTTACCATAGAATCGATACCCACAAATTGAAATCGAACCATACCTATTTACAGTAGGTAAGGAGTTCAAAACTCAACCAAACAGTTTGCGGTACTGTCTCCCATTTTCAGACCCTACGTTAGACCTATATAACAAAGAGAACGTTTAGGATAGCGACGTGGAACTTTCAAATACAGTCACGAAATTCAAAGGGTGATGAGAGGGTATGAAGCAAGTCTCACTCCTTGTCCGTATGCAAATAGCGGTGTGGACATCGTGGGACTATTTAGCGTATATACCGTTGGACTGGGTAGCAGGCACGACTCCGACGGTTCCAAAAGTGAAGCTAATCAATTATGGTAAATGAGCCTCAAGATCTCTCGCATCACCATGATTATATATCCCCGCGGACCGAGTAGTGCCCGGGAAATTAGGGTTTCGGGTGCGGTGTGTAGACGGTGATTCGAATTCACCAGAAGTCCAATTTCTGCTGTGTTGTTTTTTTCCGTCAGATTGAACAAACTCGGTGGATGTGTACTGATGGGCCCTACAACAACATGAAGGTCATTTTAAGGTAATGGAGGTCAGGTTTGCCTAATATTGTGCTTCCTCTGACTGAGGTCACAAGGCTGTTTTGCGGGGATATTCAGTCAACGGTTCCAGCATGCAATGTCCAGTTAAAAAAAAAAAACTTAGAGCTTGGTAATGCAGTGTTACGGACACTAAGGGAAACGTGATTAGTCGGAGGACCGACGTTATAGGACTAATCAATATAATAACAGCAATGTATGATCGAATATAAATAGCGACACATAACGAAGTTACCTGTACGTTCTTTACTGTTCATTTTTTTCGGAGGTGGTGACCCGATATTTTTATATTGGATTGTCTCTAAATAATGTACGCGCACAATATTCGTTCAGGTTATTGAACACATTTGCGACAGAACTGTATCCTCTATCTTTGTGAGGCATTGGGAAAACATCTGAAAAAGTAAGAGATGGTAGGTTATGGCGACCCACAAATACATTTTAACAATGTTTTTTATTCCTAAAATTGACAGCAATGCGATAAACACATTGAGGTACTAGTACTCAATACCATCGATCCGTCTTTTTTTTCATTTGCAGAAGCCAAATAATATGGCCAAAAAAGTAAGGGCATTTTGGTAATTGCCTATTCAAAGTACGCAACAAGTACGTGGCACTGGATCGGAGCACAACTGAGCATGTACTATGTAAATATGTTGATATGGTGGACGATACTGGTCCTTCCTTCAGTAGATGACCGAGTACTACGACCAGCCAAAAATACACGGTATATCAACATGTAACGCTCATTAAGGAATTTGACTAGTGATCAGATGATATGGAGAAAGGAGAGTAATCAACCACTCCTTCGGACCGCTAATTACGTCACCTCCAAAAGGAAACCGAGAACCCGATCATCATCGGACCTGGTGGAGGGAAGCCCAAGTCTAATGTGACTGCTGCAGCAGAACCACGAGGACTTATTGCGATTACTCGTTGTATCAAACGTAGTAACCCCAGAAAAACTCACTGCACCACGGCGGGACAATGAAGGAAGGATAAGACCTCGCTCATCGCAACTTCAAATACAGCCACCTAGATAAAAACCTCCAGTGATTGCTGGATTCCCGAACCTGAATGTTTGTTGTAAAGCGTTACGAGTATCCGAGTCTTGTAAGTGTACATGATTGCTGGGGTGTAGGATGCATGCATAATCATTTCATTGAAGTGTTGAGGGATAATTAATCGAGATCATCAGATATATAAATCATTAGCGACAACCCCCCGGTGGTCAGTTCAAACATGTGCATACCAATCATCGACCTATTACAGCCTATAGTCGGTTGTAAATCAATTGTGAGAGATGTGAGCATTTTGGATGCCAAAACTGGATCGGCATCACCCCTACCAAATGAG
>JAODTK010003110.1:0-397230 GCA_026419785.1 Sclerodactyla briareus | reverse complement strand
TAAGAAAATGGAATTATAACTACCAGGGTTAGAGATGGAAATGTTCACACCATACCGATTATTATTGCCCTTGCATTTTTCGATGACATAACTAAGAAATCGGTGGTGGGGTGGTATCTTCAAGTGTTGTAGCACTATCGAACGATTTCCTGTCCTCGATATTATGTTGTTACAAAATATTGCAAGTCGCTAATGACATAGGGTTCGTGATTCTTTGTAAAATGTAAGATGATGCATATTTAGTTCTTATGTGTGCCTGAATGTATCGGTAATTAGTTGGAGATTGTCGAGATATCAACTTAATGTTTTCCTATTAGCCCTGTTTTTCCCGTTGGGAGAATCGCCGGCCTAATATTACCTCTCCAATATTATATGCATTTTGGCATCAACATCCTGAATTTTCCTTTTTACTGACCCTATTTCATCCATATTGCCGGCAGGCACTAGCTGTACTTATTGTTAAGAGTCGTTGTAACAACTCTTGATGGGATCGCCTTCTGAAATACCTATCATAGGGTTCATGTAATGCCTTCGATATCCCAACATTTGTATTTAATTTCTGACAGATATTGCAGTTGTGTAAAACGGATCAATGTTCTAGATCATTCGGCATCAACATAATTTCGACCAAACAATGGTCAATTCGAACTTGGGTCGAATTTGACACAACAGTTAGGGTTAGTTCACGAAATTGAAACTGTGGTAAGTGAGGCCGATTTGATTACTTTCTATATAGCAGAATGATTCTATCCTATTTCGTGTGTTCGTCGACATGTAATATTAGTCAAGTCCATTAGATAGCTATTTCTGGGGACGGACTTGTCTAACAGCACTGCGAAAAGCTTCACAGACCTCAGACCTCGCAGTCGATTGATTTGCAAATATGAAACAATACAGCTAAACCGCCTCTCGGAATAGTCTGCACTGTATACGGCCAGCCTACTATTCAAGCTGAGCCCTCCACATGTTTGCATTTTATCAGTTATATTATAATAATAATAATACAATAAAATCTATAATGAGTCTTGTATAGCGCCTAATGCAATAAGCTAGGTGCTTTAACAGACCTAATTAAGCACAGAGCAAAAACAGAATAGGCCACAGACGAAAAACCAGATGAAACCCAAAAATAAAATAAAAAGGAGAATCAGTCATACAGAAAGTGCTGAGTGAAGAGAACGTTTTAAAGACGAGACTTTGAAGTTATTACAGTAGGAGCAACGGACTAGTCAGAAGGGTATCCCCACAAGGGAGGCTCAGCTGAGGCGAATGAACGGTCACCGCAGAACTTGGTGGATGAGCGAACCATGAACTTCAAGAGTTGCTTAAGATGACCTTAGGGGTTTGGAAGGAACATGCAGCTGAATCAGCTCTTGAAATGAAACTAGGAGCCATGCAGTTGATTGCTTTATATATGAGTAGAATGATCGGTGAAGCCTGTATAGCATTGGAGTGATATGGCTCATATGAGGAACACAGAGACTACGACGAGCACTATGTTCTGCACTTTGAATCTTTTAATAAGATAGTCAGGGGACCAAATAACAAGAATTCACAAGCCTTCAGCCGGATGTGACAAAAGCTGGATCAGCATGGTATGGTCTTCTGATCGAGGTACTGCGAAGGTTCCTCATCATTCTATGGGCATGCAGATAAGCTTTGGCAAATGGTTGCACATGACTAGACATTCTAAGGAAGAGTCCATACGCATTCTAAATTGCAAGCTTGCGATACAGGTTCAACAACAGATTGTTAATAATTTTTTTAATTTTTGGGGTGTTTTGAATTTTTTTAATATATTTTTCACGTCTGTTGACATTCTGTGACCTTGACATCACCGGAAATAGGGGTCATGTGGTTACCCATCCTAGCCTATAGGTTGAGTATCATCATTCTACTTATTTACGTGCTTAGTTTTATTGGATCAAAGTCTTGACTATCAAGACAAGCTGGCCTTGGTCCCGGACAATAGACATCTACTCTACATGGCCACCTATATGTCGAGTATGAGCCTTCACGTTGAATGCAATCGTGTTTACGAGGATTTCGACTTCGATGAACTCGGGTGCCGCGTGCCTGATCCGAACAGAAGGGATCATCTAACCCACATGACAACCCATCATGCCAAGTATTAGCTCTCTTCTTGTTGCACATTCCCTATGCTTTCGAGCTTTTTCCCTCTTCTTACCTCTCCCTGCCTGCGAATATTACCGAACATATTTGGTCTTGCACTCCTATTTATATAATATATATATATACCACAAATTTTCTCTAGCGCACTATCCACCGAGGGTCGTTCAAGGCGCTGAACAAACAGAGTAAATATATAAACGCAAAATGAACAGTATATAAATGGCTCACTTAAATGTGTCGACAGCAAGAAACAGCGTATGTAGTTAAAGCATAAAAAACTGTGAAAATTTCTAATATGAATAGAAATTGAAAATTCTAGGATGAAGATAATAGTTTTAAACATACATGTCCAATAATCCGCTTGATGCTTGCTCTCAAAGTATCATAAAAAAGCCTACATTCCGCACACTCATATAAAATCTGTTATACGACAACGTTGTCCTTATCCGCGATTCTCTACAGTTCCCTTGTCCTAAAAAAAAACAAAAAAAAAAAAAAAAAAAAAAAAAAAACAAAAACAACGCGGCGCAGTTTTGCTCACAATACTAGAGAGCGAACAGCCCGATTGGGCCAGTTCATACCAGAATGCAAGGCATTCATACTCCCGATAAAATGATGGGCAAGGATAGGTGCATCTCTTTCATGTGATTTTTTTTTGAGGGATTAACCTGAGGTAACTCGAAATTGTCGAGCGGTAAACCGCCACGTATATATCCCCGCATCTCTTATTCAAGAAATTTTGGTGACCATGAAACTGGACAATATTCGTAGCAAGAGACATTTATAGACTTGTGAAGCGACAAGCTGTACATGATATGGGTCCTTCCATGAATTAAACAGAAGCTTCCAACCTATGACATGGCTATTTAAGGCCCAAAATCAGTTTTTCATCCATTGCTCAATCAATTTTCTACCCAAGAAGGACTTTCTGGGGTGGCCATTCTTCATTCATTCTACTGATAAAACAGTACTATTTTGCATTGAAATATTATATACAACTCCACAGGTCTCCTAAATTGGGATCATACATGGTTATAGTAAAGGACACGCAAGTATTAAATTACATGAACCCCACACACGCTTTTTATTTGTTTTATGAATTGATCTGATTCATTTTGTCAATTTCTGACAGGGATATTAAACAAATTCTTCATTAATGGTAGTTTCAGGTTGTTAGGGCCATAAGAAGCATATTAGTCTCTACTGCACTTTTACATTGATGCACCCCTACACCCCGGACAATGTGCATCCTTAAATGAAGCACATTTATCAAGATTCAACCTTTAACCAATACCACCCGACAGAGATCAATGCAGGTCAGAGGTCACACACAATCAGGTCAACAATTATAACAATGTGACGCATCAGCCTACAATGCAGATATTCAATTCCATATGCCAACAAAAACAGTTTTTGACCCCTAAGTGACCTCGAATGACCTTTAATGATTATGACAGTTTTTTATGAGAATGTTACTCTTTTCCATGTGATACATCCACTCCCAGGAGCATTTTGCATTCTGATGAACACACCCAGTGCGATTGCGAAAGAGACTAAACAGGTTTTGACCCTAAGTGACCTTTAATGACCTTGAATGACATGGCTGTTTTTTTAAAAAAAATCTTGATATTAAAAAAATTCTCCATTTAATGCATCCCCTCCTAGACGCATATTGCATTCCACTGAGCACGCCCAATGTTATTGCTCAAAAGGTATAACATTGAACTTTGACCCCTTGTAACTACCACGTACGTGTCCCGCTCAAGCGGGGAGTTGTTTCCTCCATAAAGCACACAAAGCTCTATCACATATCCAAAATAACCCGTTTCTATTTTTTTTTTGCCCGTAAACTCCTTAATAAGCGCTTAATTCAAGATTCGACCTTTAACCACATGACCCCCGACAGAGGGCAAAATCAGGTCGAGGTCACTGACATGCAGGTCAACAATTATATCACCATGGTGACCATCCAGCCTTCGCACAGATATTCAATTCTCCGATTTAGCCAAAAAACAGTTTTTTACCCCTAAGTGACCTCGATGCTTTAATGAATATGACAGTTTTTATGAATTGTTACTCCCATGTGCTACTCCACTGCTTGGAGCATTTTGCATTTGATGAACACACCCAGGGCTTTTGCCGGAAAAGTACTAAAAGCATTTTTGACCCCTAAGTTACCTTTAATAACCCTTCATTGACATGGCGGTTTTTTATGAAAGTTGTTACAGGTCCTGTGATGGCATCCACTCCTAGAAGCATCTTGTCTTCCAATTAACATGTCCAATGTTATTGCGAAAAAGTATTAAACTCATCATTTTTGACTGATCAGGATAACTAATATGCAATTAGTCCGAAGAAAAAAAAAAAAAAAAACCCACAAATTGAATACATTTTATCATGACTGGTAGTAGGTCCTATTCACAAAAGTCGTCGATCCCTACAAAGTTGAGAAATTATTGCATTAATTATTCAATTATTAACGAATATGTATTAAACACCCATAATGACCTTCAGTGATTTCAACAACGCAATTGAATAAATTTATCGGGACTGTTATAAGGTCCGACTCACCAAGTTTCGTGAGAATCAACAAAGTTGATAAATTTGCCTAATTGCTATTGGGCCAACTATTATCAAAATTAGTCCCATGCAAGATGACCTCCATTGTCCATTGGCACATTAGGACAATTCATCGGCACTGATATTTGTCCCTATTCACCAAGTTTCATGAAAATCCATGAAGTTGAAATCACATCCGCTAGCCATTAGGCTACTGGCCAAATAAATTCAAACTTGACCCGGATGACTTGAAATTGTTTGCCATGTTGTTTGGCTCCAACAACTACCACCCAACCACCACGTTTTGTGTAATCGCCAACTTGAAATTGTGTCGCGAAAACCTGCAAAATAGAGGGCAGCAAAATATCAATATCCCAATTTTCGAACTTTCCGAGATTTTACTCATAACGGACATGTGTATCAGTTGGGTCATCGTATAAAGTGTGTAAAGAATGAGAGCGCTAACGCCTAAAGTTTCCGGCGGCGGCGGCGGAGACGGCGGCGGCGGCGGCGGTGGCGGCGGCGTGGACACTGTCAAAACCATAATATCCCCGACCACTTATCAGTGTTTGCGGGAGTATAATTATATCCCGCGCCTTGGGTGGGTCATGGATACCCTTCCGATATCAAATATGATTTACATTCCCGTCCCCGAATTTGGAAAATCAAAAAAGTTTGGCCTCGATGACCTTAAAATGAACCGCCACTTGACCAGGAACAGATTAGTTTCATCCCCAAAGTTCGTTCAAATCCGACAAAGTTTAAAAATCGCATAAATCATGCAAATTGACCTCTGCTGACCTGAAGTGACATTTGGACCCATGTTGACCCCCCCCACCAAGTTTTCGTTCCAGTCTGACGAAGTTTGAAAAACAGCATAATTATACAATTGACCTCCCACCTTGAAATGACCTCCATGTTTTCGGGACGAATTGTTACACCTACCCACCATTTTTCGTCTACATCGGACAAACTTAATTCATAATTTCGCTTGAAACCTCCAAAAAAAGGGTAGCAGACATGCAGTATTGCCCCTTCTAACTCATCTGAGATTTCATGGGTTGGACATGTGCCAAGTTTAGTGTCAATCGGATGTCATCCCTATTCTTGGCGGTTTCTTGGGTAGTAGAAATTTTTTGCATCTATCAATGACCGTCGAAAAGATAGTGTTTTAGCACATCTAACACCCACGCCGATTCCGAAATTCGTGTTTGCTTTGCATATGTCCCGAGATATGTTTTTGTGCTCTGAAAGGATTTTATTTCTGCTGTACACGAAGTTCCCTACTCTGGCCAGTGGCTGAAGTGAATCGGTTCATGGCTATGATTTGGCCGCAAGCAACATGCGGCCAAAAATGTTGAAACAGCTTTTTAGCTGCCGCCTAAAGGCAATGACAACTACACTGCCCTCCCAAAAACTATTTTGTATTTAATGCGACCATGAACCCACATTGAAACTGGTAAATAAGTTAGGAACACGTAAAATAAACACAACCCCCATTCACTATCTGTCCTCCAAAAACGGAAAAAACGGAACTGCGTACACGACAGGAATCAAACGCCGACGCCGGTCCGAACACGTTTTATCGTTAACACTACGCAGCCTCACTGTCCCTTATGTTGGTGTGAAATGTGTTGAATATATGTATCGAACGTATTTCCGAATTGGGAATTTTATGGAGATGTATAGACGTGCGAAGGACGTGATTTTGTCCACTAAAAACTTTGAGTGTATTAATTTTCGAGAACTTTGAAAAGTGATTGTAGACAATTCTCAGGACCGTGGCATTTTCAGGACATCAGTGAAAAGAGAAGCGAATCCTTTCGTGACGGCTGTTCGTGTTGTTTTGTTGACCCTAGGCATTAATTGCCGTGAGACTGCCAGCAAAGGCACGTAAAATTCTATAATTTTATTATAAAAAATAGCCTTTGTATTTGAACACAGTTCATTGAGAATGGGAGCAGAATATCAGTATTCGTCCCTGTATCGTTTCTAACGTCAAAAACATCTAGGCGAACACAATTCTTACGAAAGCACTGTTTCTCACTTGCCCTGGGCACTGGCTGTGGGTGGAAGCGAGCTCGTCTCTGCATTGCTCTCATTACTCTAACGAGCAGCTTCCCTGTATTTTCGGACTGATCAAGGCTATATTGGGGGTTATTTCATGGGGACCACCTCTAATTTTTAATTGCGCGAACATCATAAATGATCAAGTCATTTCGATTCGTTTGCATTGAACTGTTAATCCTAAATAAAATTACATTTATCGGTGTTTACTTCGTAAGAAGCACAGGACAAACTGTTTGAAGTCCGAGTTGTGCATATCAACGTCTTTCCTCTCCGACATGACCATGGTCAAATCTCGTTGAAGTCATGTTCGGAGGGCCGTCGCTCCAATTCGGCGTAACCTGACTAAAAATTAAAATATTACCAAACTACAACTGCGCATGCGCTGTCATCGAATGCTTATATACTTTTTGCACACTTCACCAAGAGAACGTTCATATTATAGCATAACATTCCATTGACTAATTTTTATTGAAGCGACTGCGTCAAGGCTACAGACATGTCACCATCGCATTCACAAAAAAAACACCAACACGACTACAATACAAGCGATTTCATCGCTCTTAAAAAATTGCATGAAATCCCCCTGGCAGTGATAAGTTTGTTTTTTTTAACGCCGAGTGATTTTCATAAACCTATTACGGGGTGGTGACTTAATATATCATAGAGCATTAACACTCTCTGGACCGTGCATTGAAATCCTTTTATATAGCGTGAATAGCATGATAATTTGCTGAATGTGACTAATTTTTTCACATTTATTTGCCGCTCGAACGTTGGCACAATTTGCTATCGAAATATTAATATGCTCTAAAATCTACTCGAACCAGCAGAATGGCTCATCGTATTGAATCAATATCGCAGTTTGAATGTTACGGAGTAACATTTCGACGCCGACTCACCTAACAATATAACGAATGTCGTTCACGATAATATCCTTCAAATTGTGAATTCCTACTTTCCTCTAGATACTGTTTCTATGTAAATTATTTCCTGTTTTACAGGGGTATTGTTCGTCTATTGGGATCAGTACTGGTACCGCCCCCTGAAGAAAAGAACGTCGAAATAGTGTCCCATGTGCCTGTTCCTTCGAACTTGAACCTTGACCGAATCTGGCCAACACTCCATTGGGGAGCAAACTACCAGTAATGGGCTGACATCCAACGAAGAAGAGATGTTTTTGATCCACTTCATTATTTCCCTCAGTGTTTGGGGAATTATATGTTTTTTGTGGGGTGTATCCGCCGTCCCCACGCGCCGCCACCGCTGCGCCGGAAACTTAGGCATTGCGCAAGAACTCTTCAACGCGTTTTCGATTCGATCTGAAACTTGGTAACATGTCCTTCCTAGCCAAATCTTTGGAGAAGTTTTGAAAGAGTGCATGTCCCGTTGCCCTCTATTTTGCAGGTGTCCAATGAAACGAGAGTTGGTCCAATTTGAATGAATCCCTTGCGTGGTGGGGACGCAAAAACATGACGGTTATAATTTCAAGGTCATCAGGAGTGTCAAGTACTTGTGTAGTTTTTTCGTTGAGACCATGCAGAGTGTAGTGACGAATTGACTAAATGGTCAAATTTGCATTTAATTCGAGATTTTTCTAAAACTCTTGGTCGGATTTGAGACGAAACCTGTGTTAAATCTGAATCTACTAGGCTTTCCAAAGTCACTAATGTCAACTGGACATCAATTCCTAGATGTGCCTTTGTCTTCAAGCGAGGTCCCAATGGTCGATATACACTCAGCGGTTTACCCGCCTGCACTGTCCGAGTTGTAGCAAGGTTCCTGGTAACCCAAGCTCGTATAATTCTCAGATTCCGGGAACCAGACGCGATATAACCAGCACTCGCAGTTGGTCAATATTCCTTCTAGTAGGACGATCCCGAACAGTGGAATAGATGAGATATTCAAGCAATGGTTGGACGAGGGATCTATATTCGTCAAGCTTTCTGCCGCCGCCTATACAGAGACAAGTTTCCTCCTAACTGCCTAATGAATCCTAACAAAAAACTTACAACCTTTATATATAATATATTATAATATATATATATAGATATCTATATACATAATATATATATATATATATATATATATATATATATACGTTTTTTTATTTTTTAGGTTTTTTAATTTTTATATATATAATTGATATATTAGTACTATATAATATATATTATACTCATCGTATAAAGTGTGTAAAGAATGAGAGCGCTAACGCCTAAAGTTTCCGGCGGCGGCGGCGGAGACGGCGGCGGCGGCGGCGGTGGCGGCGGCGTGGACACTGTCAAAACCATAATATCCCCGACCACTTATCAGTGTTTGCGGGAGTATAATTATATCCCGCGCCTTGGGTGGGTCATGGATACCCTTCCGATATCAAATATGATTTACATTCCCGTCCCCGAATTTGGAAAATCAAAAAAGTTTGGCCTCGATGACCTTAAAATGAACCGCCACTTGACCAGGAACAGATTAGTTTCATCCCCAAAGTTCGTTCAAATCCGACAAAGTTTAAAAATCGCATAAATCATGCAAATTGACCTCTGCTGACCTGAAGTGACATTTGGACCCATGTTGACCCCCCCCACCAAGTTTTCGTTCCAGTCTGACGAAGTTTGAAAAACAGCATAATTATACAATTGACCTCCCACCTTGAAATGACCTCCATGTTTTTCGGGACGAATTGTTACACCTACCCACCATTTTTCGTCTACATCGGACAAACTTAATTCATAATTTCGCTTGAAACCTCCAAAAAAAGGGTAGCAGACATGCAGTATTGCCCCTTCTAACTCATCTGAGATTTCATGGGTTGGACATGTGCCAAGTTTAGTGTCAATCGGATGTCATCCCTATTCTTGGCGGTTTCTTGGGTAGTAGAAATTTTTTGCATCTATCAATGACCGTCGAAAAGATAGTGTTTTAGCACATCTAACACCCACGCCGATTCCGAAATTCGTGTTTGCTTTGCATATGTCCCGAGATATGTTTTTGTGCTCTGAAAGGATTTTATTTCTGCTGTACACGAAGTTCCCTACTCTGGCCAGTGGCTGAAGTGAATCGGTTCATGGCTATGATTTGGCCGCAAGCAACATGCGGCCAAAAATGTTGAAACAGCTTTTTAGCTGCCGCCTAAAGGCAATGACAACTACACTGCCCTCCCAAAAACTATTTTGTATTTAATGCGACCATGAACCCACATTGAAACTGGTAAATAAGTTAGGAACACGTAAAATAAACACAACCCCCATTCACTATCTGTCCTCCAAAAACGGAAAAAACGGAACTGCGTACACGACAGGAATCAAACGCCGACGCCGGTCCGAACACGTTTTATCGTTAACACTACGCAGCCTCACTGTCCCTTATGTTGGTGTGAAATGTGTTGAATATATGTATCGAACGTATTTCCGAATTGGGAATTTTATGGAGATGTATAGACGTGCGAAGGACGTGATTTTGTCCACTAAAAACTTTGAGTGTATTAATTTTCGAGAACTTTGAAAAGTGATTGTAGACAATTCTCAGGACCGTGGCATTTTCAGGACATCAGTGAAAAGAGAAGCGAATCCTTTCGTGACGGCTGTTCGTGTTGTTTTGTTGACCCTAGGCATTAATTGCCGTGAGACTGCCAGCAAAGGCACGTAAAATTCTATAATTTTATTATAAAAAATAGCCTTTGTATTTGAACACAGTTCATTGAGAATGGGAGCAGAATATCAGTATTCGTCCCTGTATCGTTTCTAACGTCAAAAACATCTAGGCTAACACAATTCTTACGAAAGCAAACGTTCGCAGCACTTGGCCCTGGCATGGCTGTGGGTGGAAGCGAGCTCGTCTCTCCACTGTGCTTCTCATTGAACGTCGTAAGCGAATCAGCTTCCTGTATTTTTTCGGGACTGGATCAAACGGCTAATATTGGGGGTTATTTAATGGGACCACCTCTAATTTTACTTGCGCGAAACATCATAAATGATCAAGTCATTTCGATTCGTTGAAATGGGACACTGTTAATCCTAAAATAAAAATACATATTATCGGTGTTTACCTACTACTTCGTAAGAAGCAACAGGACAAAACTGTTGAAGCCGAGTTGTGCTATAATCAACGTCTTCCTCCTCTCCGACATGACACTGGTCAAATCTCGATTGAAGCTGTTCGGAACTGTCCGTCGCTCCAATTCTGGCGTAACCCTTGACTAGAATTAAAAAAATTACCAAACTACAATGCTCATGCGCTGTCATCGATTGCTTATAGCTTTTTGCACACGTCCACCAGAGAACGTTCATATTATAACATAACATTCCTTGACCTAATTTTATTGAAGCGACTGCGTCAAGCTACAGAAATGTAACATCGCACCAAACGACTACAATAACAAGCGATTTCATCGTCGTAAAACATGCATGATCCCTGAGTGATATTGTTGTTTTTAACGCCGATGATTTTCATAACTATAGCGACGTATATATCATAGAGCATTAACCTCTCTGCTCTGGACCGTGCATTGAAATAACTTGTATTAGGCGTTGAAGAGCAATGATTAATTTGCTGATTGACAATTTTTTTTTCAATTTATTTGCGCTCGAACGTTATGCACAATGTTCTATCGCAATATTACTATGCCTCTAAAATACTACTGCAACAAGGCAGAATGCTCTCTTAGTTGAATCATATGCCAAGTTTGAAATGTTACGGAGTACAATTTCCGCGCCGACTCACATAACCTATAACGAATGTCGTTCACGATAATATACTGCAAATTGTGAATTCATCTTTCTCGAGATACTGTTTCTACTGTAAAATATTTCCTGTTTACAGGGGGTATTGTTGTTCGCTATTGGGATCATACTGTACCACTTCAGAAAAGAACGTCGAAATAGTGTCCCATGTGCCTGTTCCTTCGAACCTTGAACCTTGAACGAATACTGGCCAACACTCCCGTGGGGAGCAAAACTACCAAGAATGGGCTGACCACCAAACGAAGAAGAGATTTATTGATCCAGCTTCATTATTTCCCTCAATGTTTGGG
This sequence comes from Sclerodactyla briareus, assembly GCA_026419785.1. Classification (NCBI taxonomy): domain Eukaryota; kingdom Metazoa; phylum Echinodermata; class Holothuroidea; order Dendrochirotida; family Sclerodactylidae; genus Sclerodactyla; species Sclerodactyla briareus. The sequence continues at coordinate 385,442 of JAODTK010003110.1, read as the reverse complement.
GATATTATGGTTTGGGGGGTAGCCCCGTCCCCACCGCCGCCACCCACCGCTGCCGCGGAATTTAGGCCATTTAGCGCAATACCTCTTCAACGCGTTAGTCGATCGATCTGAAACTTGTAACATTCCGTCCTAGCAAAACTTGGATGAGTTTGAAAGAGTGCATGCTGTTGCCCTGCTATTTGCAGGTGTCCAATGAAAAAGAGAGTTGGTCCAATTTTTGAATGAAACTGGTGGGGGTGGGGAACCAAAACAGGACGGTGATTTCAAGTCCACCGGAGTCAAAACTTGTGAGTTTTCTTGAGAAAATGGCAGAGTTAGTCCGATGGACTAAACATGAAGGTCAAATGCATTTAATTCGAGATTTTTCATCTGGTCGGATTTGAACGAACCTTGGACAGTTTGTCCTGAACAGCAGGTAGGTCATTTCAAAGTCCCCAGAAGTCAAATGGATATCATTTAATGTGCTTTCTTCAAGCGAGGTCCACAAACTGGGATATACACGTCCGCGGTTTTACCTCCTGCACATATCTAGTTGTAGCAAGGTTCCTGGTAACCGCAAGCCGTCTATTCTCGATTCGGGAAACCGATGCGATATAACACTCGAGGTGGTCATATTCCTTCTAGTATGACGATCCCGAACGGAATAGGATATTCAATCAGCAATGTTGGACGAGGTCTATTTCCGTCAAGCTTGCCGACCGCCTACAGAAGACCTATCCTCCTAACTTCGCTATGAATCCTAACAAAACTTACAACCAACCTGTATATATATATATCTATATATATATATATATTAATATAATTATATATATATATATATATATATCTATATATATGATATATATATATATATATATATATATAATATCGCTCATCCTGTCTTGTTGGCATATTGCACAGAGTCGTTTAATGGAACCTTCCCGCCTCAAGTCCCACGTCCTACATTGCAGACTCAATAACTTTCGCAAGGTCAGTAGGATATTCCATGAAAATGAGAATCGGTTTGACTGGGTTTGATCGATATGATAAGCTTGGCGTCATTGACACCAACATATATTGTTAGTGTCAGCAGCGCCGGACCCCTGATATGATATCATAGTGCATAGGTAAACCACTCTCAAGTTACATAGCAATGTTACATTGTACAAGGGTAGAGAAAAATTATCGGAAATATTGAACAGACCACGACACACTACGAGGTCTAACATACCAAACTATATGGGCAATATATTATGTGGACTGTATCAAAGTTTGCTGTGAAGAAACAAAAATACGCCCATATCCTAACGTTGGATACGTTCGGATTTTTATTGGAATTTATAATATCCATACCGGTCGGAAGAGTACCAGGCATTCATCCAGTATGTGATATTCAAGACGGTTCAAGGGTAGAACAGGTAGATGATAGGACAGGACAAAGTTCCCCTACATAAACATTCAGCGAAAAACGAAAAATACACTGCTTTTGTAACTATCATTACCATCCCTGTACGTCTATTTCCATTTGAAGAATCGTCAGTTCCTCCTGCACGGCCGCAGTATTCGTATGGCGTATGACTTATTGTTACCCCCATCCCGCTCACCACAACCCTTTACCATTAGTACAATTGGGCCATATTTACGGCATTCGCTTCCATTCATCTCATCTAATCCATTATCAATCCATCCCATTCACGTGCCATTCTTCATCATTGTCATCTTCACTGAAGCCGGGACTTAATAAATTCATTCCCTCCCATTCCATTTAAGGCGGCTGATCCCTCTGTTTTACTTTGTGCTGAGGCAGCGGGACGATCCTGCCTTTTTGTTTGGTTGCCGACCGGAGCTTCCCCGTTTGTTCTGGCAAGTAGAGTCGTCCCGGCTGCCTTGGCGAGAGGGTGTTACGGTTTGGTTTTCGTGGGTTTTGTTCTGGATTTAAAAGTTAGTTTTATATGTTTCCACGTGCTAGGTTTACTTAATATCTTGCTGTTTAATTTGTGCCCCTATTTATTTTGAGAGGTATCGAGGAGACACCTCAGTAGCATTAAATTGATAATAATGATCCAAATTCCCTTTTCGTTTTATTCGGTAGTGTGGAGGGCCCGGTAACATGATTTGAGTCGCAGAAGGATTCCCTATTCTTCAAGTAGAGTAGAGCAAGAGAAGAGGAACGGAAGAACTAACAAAGAAACAACTGTTTATTCACATTAACCCATTGTATCCTAGCAGGATATGCTGTGGTGTGTTACCACCAGCAGCTTGATTTAAAAATATCCATGTTACTCTACACATTTACATAGTTTCACTTCAATGTATTTCTGGTACGGACCGAAATGGCATTTCTCGTTCTAGTTGAAAGTGAGTGCGGAAGAACGGCGTAGATGCACTTGAACAATCGCTGCATCTTTTCGCAGTATACAGCTTCCAAACGTTTTGAATCGATGAATAGAACATCTTAGTGTGAGGGTACTCCCATCGTGCCCAAGTTTCTTGTTAGACCTTTGTTTTTTCTAATATCGAGTATCCAATCTGTTACTCTATCTATGCAACTGTTACTGTGGGCCACGCCCCACGTTGTTTTTTTTTTCTACTTTATTTACATTTGGCCATGGTTTGAGGATTTTTGTTTTGTCCTGCGTAAGCAAATTACAACAATCATTTTTGCCGAATTATGGTTGCCCTTTCTGAGAGGAGGACTGATGAATCACACTTGAATAAAGCAGTAAAGGAGTAAAATATGAAACAATACCAATAGGCATCGCTCCTCACACAATTGCAATAAATCAGATCACGTGAATTGTGGTGTAACAGCACTGTACTATGCAATAATAACAAGATAAATAGGCAGCACCTAGACAGGACGGTTGGGGAAACATATCTTGTGGCACCATCACGCTAATTGCGTACATCACTTATCATACTCAAATCACTCATTTTCACTGCATTAGCAACTTTATTTTCAGACTACAATGACTCCCAGGTCATTTACCTACAGAACACGTCCCGTAACCTCATTAATCGTATATATTTCAACATAGTTGCTATTTAGGAAACAGGTAAGTTCCTATTTACTCAAAGTATTGAAAAAAAAGGGTTTGGTGACGATGAGCACTCAGACAATCAAGCGATAATATACCCTGTTCAGAGCAGTACCTCTCTACTTCCTGAAGGGCTGTCGTACCACTATGCAAGTCAACATTATGTGGGTGCGGTTTTTTTTTTTTTTTTTATGTGGGTTCGGTTTTCTCAGCTGATCAAACTATGCTAAGATTTCCCAACAACTAGGAAAATGGTGGGATTTGGTGTGGATTTTATGTCTTGGTCATGTTCCAAACGTTATTCACGCCCAAGACGTATTGGAGCTAATTTTTGCCCGACCTGAAGTCTAAGTTATATTCCTTGATGAAAGTCAGAGGATTCCATGTCGTCCTGGTAGTGTATGTTATATGTACGGGTGTCTGTATGTGAACGTGCATTCAGTACATTATCGGGTGTTCATTTCAGCGTTCACCCTAGCGCAAACGCAGAGTAGGCTTCCCGAAGTGTCACGGACGTCACGATCGAGCGTCCACATGATGATCTAGTCCTGGGAGCGAACCACGTGCTTCAGGTGGTCGGCTGAGGCAGTCGGATCGCGAGCCGAACCAGGTATCGGCCGCTGCCTTGACGAGTATTTCCACAGACGCGTTGAGTTGGTGTTTTGTGAGTGTCCGTGTTTTATCTGTGTATTTGAAGTATTGGAAGCCGAGCTAGTGAAAACTAGACGAGTTCTTCATAATGGGTACAAGAACGCTTCTGTTTGAGGTCGGTCAGAGATCTGAGGATCACGCCCGAGAAGCTCATACGATACGATACTGCCAAAATGCTTGGTCTGATCAAGTTGGAATTTGTCATGTAACTTCCTTGTGAGGAGAAGACAATTATATTGTTCTTGGTGTGGATTAGGGAATTAGGACATAGTGGAAAATATTTATTACGACACATGTCAGCTCCCCCACATGGATGGATCAAGCTCACACTTGGTATGTTGGTTCTACATAATGTGTACATTAATCTTATTGTTTTAGGGTCAGGTTTGAGGTCATTCTAGGTAATTGGAACTAAAACCAGCCACGGAATCACTACGCCTTTTGGCTTCTGGCCATTATTCTCAAATAAATTGAACGGGCAGTGTATGCGCCTGCTCTCGGAGCTACGTCGAATCTGTGTTCTCTACAACGTTCAGATTAAAGCTCAAAATGAATAATGCACGTAAATAATTATTGAGATACTTTTCTTCGTAAGCATTTGAAAGGTAGTTTTAATAATTAGATTTTCTTCTTTCATCTGTTCACCCCCGTCTCTTTCACCTGCTAGCATATTTATGGTCATCCCTCGTTTTCACTTTTCCCTGACTTATGTGCCGCTCAGGTGAATGTACCATTTCTGCACTGATTCACTAAGTGTATAAATACAGCTTATCATGCTTTTTTCATTGCTAACATTTCCCCTCTATCCAGACAATAAATCATGTTCTTGCCTACCCCAGTCTATAACAGACTACCTTTCAGCACGAATCGAAAATTTACCCATTCAACGACGAACAGCTGAACGGTCAACGACCGTAGCACCAGTCAATGCCTCCCTCGTTCAGACCTCATTTCACTCGGCCCTGCATTCTATCTGTGGTGAATGAACAAGATTATTTTTCAAATTGGGGGACATAATACCAATAGTTGGTGACCGCGGTACCACATGTGGTGCTCCCCTTCGCAGATGATTGCGGTTGCAATCCTCGAGTAGTAGTTCTTCGCGGCCTCGGGCATGGAAACGAATAAATTCATTACCAATCGTGTACATCGCGTGGTAGTCGACTGACAATGCATCATTCAATTGCCATGCGTGCGCTGCATGGTTCTGAATACGATGTGATGAGGTGTGCCACCTCACATCACGCAAATTCGACGAAGCTTGCGTCTCATTGCATTCGCGTCGTATGATCGACTATAAACTTTGATCTCTTCATAATTGACGCTAACACACTAGGCATCTATATTGAATAATACAAGATAGCGATTAATCACTCTAGGTCATCCCTCGTAGCTAGAATGAGGTGCCTGGATGAAAGTGTTAATGTTTCTCTCTTAATTTTGTTTATGGTAAATTCGATTTGACATCAGTTGTGTAGGCATCAGGACATACCTCCAGTAATGGAAAATACGTGGGTTTCTGCGCTGGCTTTTGAAAACAACCCATATAAATTTCAGTTTTCTTCAACTAGTGGGAAGAATCAACGTTCCCCTGGGTCTGGTCGTTTTTACGAGCAATGAATTCGCTTGTATTGTAGTCGCACTAGACAAACTGCAACATTTATGTAAGGGTTCTGTCTGAGGCTATTTTGTAGAATGGCGTGTGAATGCAATTGCATTAAAAACAAGTAGCTCCGTATGGATTGTGATGAAAACAGTAGAAGTATTAGATATATGATCAATTCGGCTGAAGCGTGTAGAATGTAAAATGAATGAGTTTCACGCAGTCTGGTTAAGACAATGGCGGCTGTTTTTCAACTACGGCCGCAAACAAATCACACCTCAGTATAGGGCCCGTGTGCCATGCTAGGATATCAATTGTGATTTGGTGCATGTCTTAATTATCGCGCAGTGGTAATTCTTGAGTCAACAAGATATCAACCCTGCTTGCTACACTTCACAGTATCATGAGCAACAGCCCGCGAAACGCAGTTGCCATAACCTTGAGAGCTTTCCTTATCCATTAGTGTGAAACGAGAGTTCCGGGGCCGTCCTCCTAACTTTTTTTGAGGTCGAATAGGTTCGAGCGATAGAATCCCTTGCTATGAGATGTTCACTACATTTGAAGTATTCGCATTTTGTTTCCATAGATTTCTTTTTCCAAAGAAATAAGTAGGGTATTGGAGGCAACACTGTTAACACAATTGTTTCAGTGTCCCATCGACTCCATTGAAATATGTATTTCAATTGATTAAGGTTGCGTCACAATGTTGTGGCCACTCTAATTTATTGCTTTTCTGGTTAGTTTTTAAGTTGCCAAAAATTACCCTTCGTTAGCACGTTATAGGGAACTTGAGAAACCACATGGGCCTACTCGGTTCGGAATATAATATTTGTGCTCTCGATGGATCAGTGAATTTAGTTGACTTTTGCCACAATTGGGAACGTTAGTTACAGACAATTTTGCCCTACAGCCTCGGCTAAAGCAATATGTGTTCAGCATGAGTGTTTCATATAGGTTCCATGCAATAATTAGACATAATTAAGAACAGCCATTTCAAATATAATTGTACTTGATTGCAAGAACAAACTCAACCGAACCGCCATTGTTATACCCACTGTTTGAACCTGCACGTTCGCTTGATCTTAACGATTACCTCACTTGCTAATGCACCACATCATATTTAGGGTGTGGTACTCGGACTCTGGGGCGGGGGTGCGGGACGCACTATTTTGAAACCGATTGTTCACTGTTCTCTAAGCGTCTTCACGGGTTTTCATTATTCACAATTGGTGTTTTATTTGTGATCGGGGACAGTTACCTCCTGATTGAATGTTCACTGAACTTGTTTTTATGTCACTTGTAAGAATTACCTAAAGACCTGAAGAAATACAGACACTGGTAGCGAGAGGTGGCCGCAACTTTCGAAATCAAGTGTGACTATCTCGATTATGAAGTCTAAAGAGATTTACACATTTTTAATGGGGTAATATTAGGTTCAAAATTATTAAACAAACTCTAAATCATATCGGCTGAATTTAACTAAAATAAAGGTAGTTTTCTTCGATAGACGGGAACCATTCGCCGAAACTGGAACAGGAGGAATGCTTGATAGCTCATTGAAAATTAAATCAACGTTTTCGACGTTCCTAATTGGCAGGGAAAACATAACCTTCGTGGTATGCAAATAATTAGTGTAGTGATACCACCTATAAGTACAAAGGGCATCTGACAAAGGTCAACTAATGTTCACTTTTTGGATCGTTATTTGCTTTACTTCATTCACGACAGCTTATACTTTTAGAATAAATTCGGAATTGGTAATTTATTGTTGGAATGATATGTTGTTGTAAGGAGGGGGGGGGGGTCGGGTGAGGTCCGGTGTCAGGGCATAAGTTTTCGCTGTGAAAAGTCTTGGGGCCCGTTGACGGTAGACAACAGATCACAACCTATTCCGAGCTCAACTTGCATCGGAAATAGGGTTTGCTCAGATTTTTCCCAAAAACAAATGGTTCGGCGAGACAAAGATGGAATTTTGTTGATTCATCGTGTATGTACAATGAATGTGACACAGATTACATTTAGATATCCTGTGGACTACCTGATCAAAATGTCAACGCACAATGTTTTTCTGTTTTTCTTGTTTTTCGTCTCTGTCATCCGGTTGTCTCCTTGCGTTTGGTTTGATTCATGTCGTGGCAACAAATTCAATGGAAGGGAGAATAGTATATATCAACGATGTGTCAGGCTGAAGGATTGTAAGCTCTGCACGTTTCTTCTAAGCTCTGTAGAACCTATGACATGAAGGCATATATTGCCACTCATTCTTCACGCCATAAACAGTCAGAATGTGCACAGTACCCAGCCTCTCAATCACAGTGAAAGAATAGTGAACAAGATATCCAACGTATTACGTTTTTGGAGTGCATTTCCTGGATCTTCAATCTGATGTTTTGTAATGGATTTTGATGAGTAACGCTCTTCGAAAGGTTATGTATCTTGTGCTGGAGGTATTGAAACCGCCCTGCTGATGCAACAAAATCATACCACCTGTGGTAGTTTGATCATTGACCATTTCAGGAGCAAAGGTAAGTTCATTAATCCCTAATAAGAGATACAATTCCGTCGTGTTTAGCGACTTACATTTTGTGCCAAAATTCAAGACATGGATAATTTCGTCACATTATTACAGGAATGACGGGACTTCGGGCGAGAATCGGGATAATAGGTATGAACGAGTGAGTTACATCCAAGCGACTGCATGCGTGGCTCCAAAACCAGCGAATGAACCTTCACTAATTGGCTAAATAGGCTGAGTACAGGGCGCGATTGCGACAGGTTTATAAATTTGGCCTCCCGAACGAAAACTGGGGAGCCTTGACAGTCTGACAGTCGTGTGAATCGCCTCGATGTAAGCTGAGATAGTTTATGATACTAGAAAACCATCTGGGTACCATCCTCATCTGCCACAAGAGCAAAGGTGTCATCATAAAATTGAGCCAGTGTACACGTCATTTTTTTTATTCATTCTCCACATTTACCCTCAAATCCATCGAATGAAGCGCTACCATTGTTCTCATCACGCAATGCGGCTTTCTTTCTTTCTTTTCACCGTATGTCGGCGAATGGAAGCTCGCGATTGTCAACGGATCCAAACGGAGTTTCAAATTCATAATGAAAAGCATATCTGGTAACGGGTTTACTGCGTGCACCCATTCGCAGTCGTTGTTCTATTTTATCACCTTTGTAGAGAGATGACTCAACTGGAAACCACTAAGGCTTCCCATGTCACTAAATGACATCCCCCAAACACGATCCTATTACACGGTTGGTGGTTGCGCACCGCATTGATAATTTTTTCATGTGGTTGTGATGTCTCTTGCATGGAACAGAGACAGTAAGTTAGCCTAGCTGCGGGGGGCTAATGTTCTCCACGCCTCGGCTCCATAGGCTACTGCTGGGACGACGGGGCTAGTGCTGACTGGAATAGCCGTTCCCTTCACGTGGCGTATACCAATGTATATCATCACCGCTAGTAAACTCATCAGACGCACCGCAGCCAGTACTAACCAGCGGCATGATTAGTAGTTGGAGGTTCGCACGAAACCAAATTCTCATGATGGCTCGAATTACCTGGAAGCCGATCTGATTAGAGAAGGAACCAACACGCCTTCTCCGGAATCTGAACTAACACTTTGAGGTCCAAGCATTAATCTCTGAATCACTAGATCACATTGACACTAACAACTGGATGTGTTAACGACTCAACCAGGCACTTACCAATCAGATTGGGCTATACTGATGTCAGAAGGAAAGGTTGTTTTATCATCAGGTGTAGAGGACGTGTTTTGTAGCTTAAGCGATTATAGTCAAGAGGATATGAAGTCCGGCAAGTCTTACCTTTGAAAAAACAGTCTTTTCCCCTGTGTAACAGACTCAGCGATTATTAGATCAGGATAATCCTGCTGCAGACATTGCTTGGCGGCATTTTCTCATTTCCCCTGTCAACGACGAACTGTGAAGATTATATGAGGCCGGACTGGTTATCAAGAGCCTCAGCTGCAGCTCATCTGAGTATGAGTTATCTGAATTGTGATTTGTTGTAGTGGACATTTACATGTTGGTTTTGATGTTCTCGCCCGAGTGCGTAATGATTTGTCTAATTTCGCAATACCTGTGCTGCTCACCGTGTTAATCGCAGTGTCGGGGGCCTCCTCGGGTTGAACTGCGATGGTAAACGCATCACATCCGGATATTGAGAATTGGCTGTATGTACCTGTTACCTGTTACATGTACTTGTTACATGTTTATGGTTAGACTTTAAGTGGAACATCCATCACATTGGTTTCTGTATCTTATGAGATCATAACTAGTCGTCAGAACTAGTCAAACCCCAACAGTTCATACTGTTTCTGCCTGGGTCTACAACCCATTGCCTCACAAAGCACAGAAAGGGCTGTGGGATTCACGGGTTGAACCGAAGAATATATTTCGAGCTGGAAAACCTGTTTACGTTTTAACTGCCTACGCATACCTTCTATCGGGGTAGGTTTTCCACCATACATATAATCAGATCAGGTCACATGTGGGTGAAAAACAGTTCATCGAATATATATGCCACATTTCCTTTAGAGAAAGTCTGTCTTGGCGACTCGTAAATTTGGGGACACCAGTCAAGACAATATCCGTACCAGGGGTACAGTGAGAGGGTAAACAGAGAATGTGGGGGGAGGAGTGGTATAGCCTGATTACAATGAAGTATATTGGCTCATATCGGATGTGAAGTGCAAGCTGGTAGGGATGCACATAACTGTTCAATTAGTACCAATTCGCTGTGTCTCAATGTTGTAAAGTGGGAAATGTAATTAATACGAGTAATTATATTCATGATAAAATCAAACAAATTTATGAGTGGTCATGCATGGACTAGTGCGGTAATAATGATGTAGTGGTTAAACTTCAGGTGAAAAGTTCAGTTAGCTGAGTATATTTATATTGATCTACCTGAGACTTTTTCTCGCATCGAAATTAGTAAATACAATGACAATTAACAGCCAGTAATGTACTACGACGCCATATCAGTGCATGTGATGAAAGGGTATTAATTCTATGTTTGTTAGTTGGTAAGTTATCTCGTTAATCAAGTATTAACTTATTTAGTCAGATAACTATCAGCCGGGCCATTAGATCATTGCCCGTGGTTATCAAGGAGCACAAAAAAATGTCCTCTCTTTTAGTTGCCTTCACGGAGTCGTAGGATGAGTTCTGTAAATAGCGTAAGTTATGCGGAATATACCCATTCAAGACTCCGCACAATGGTTTCTCATTTCAAACCAATTGATTGTATTGTCGCATAATAATAAGATCGGGAAGCAATTTCATCTGCCACATGTAAAATGGATAATAATACTCTCAATATTGTCGATCATTTCACGGTGTGGAAGTGAGTAGGGTCACGTCAGTTGCCAGAGTAATAAACGAATATCGGTAGGAACTACAAATACAAGTTTGATCAGAGAATGGACAGTTCAATGACTGTAATGAAAAAGAAAATAGGTCGAATAGGAACCCTTTTTTCAATTTCGTTCGCCAGATCGAGGTCATAGTCGGCCAGATCTTCGGCGAACCTGGAAATTTTGTAAAGTTCGTTTTCATTGAGTCCTATAGTTGAAGGGTCCTCGTTTAGAATAACCGGAGACATGCGTCACTCTTGAGGCCGCCGTTGGCCGCCATAACATCTTTTCCTCCATAACATACGATTCTATTCAGTTCATGGATAATTAATTATGGTATCTATTGATATGTTTGGGGTGTCGAGCAATCATCCAAGTAACTTGCGATTGTTTTGGGGAATCCCGTGACAATAAATTCAAGATGGCGGCTATTTTGGATGCAAATACAATTTTCTCAAAAATCATTCATATTCAGGTTATAACAATACTGCGATTGTCCAATCATGTTTTGGTGTCAAGCAATTAATTGCAGCTAGCTTCGATGTGTTGGGAAAATCACGTAATGAAAATTAATGATGGCGGCATAAATGGTCACCTCCATCCCTACAACACAAAAACGTTTTAGAAGCATTCTAACATGGTTCGCTGCTTGTTTTGGAAACCTTTTCCTGTTGGGTAACACGAAGGTTAGGACATGTTCCCGAAAATCTTTGTGAAAACATTTTCCAAAATTTCTGAAAGTGTTCTAAAAGGGTTTTGGTGGCAAAATCATTTGCGCCAAACCGGATTTAAGTTATGTTAGTGTTTCGAAGTATATATATTATCGGTTTGGTTTCCTAGGTTTGCTGTAAATCCTAAATTTGAAGTAAAATTTAAATGTTCTAGAATATTTTTCCCCCCAAAATCTTTTCTGGGATTGTATGGAACGTTTCCGTACCCTTCTGTTACTCAACATAAAACGTTTTTCAGACAACATAAAGAATCACTACGCCCATGTTAGTAATGTTGGGTGTCTAACTTATGGACACCCTGTTTGAGTCAACAAGCCCTTGAACAACTATGGAAGGTTCCGGGAATCACGATGTTTAAGATTGGCGCCATCATATTATCGCGCGATTTCCTTACCTTCTAGGATCGACTTGATTATAAATTGACCCACTTCGACGGCCATGGGTGACTCGTTTTTATTATTATAGTGTTGCAATGATAAATGAAAGTTCACCCTAACCCTCATTATTTTGAGTAATTCAACTCATTCCCCCACCCCCTCTATCCAGCATGTTGTTCAGCATAAAAACATTGAATATGTGTTGATCACGAAAAATGAAACTTAGTAGAGTAGTAAAAAACCGAATCATTGTCGATGTACTAACGGACCCGTTGCAAATTTTGGCAAGGTTCTCGGTAAACGGTGGGTTTCTAGCAACCCTCACCGTGTAGGAAGAGATAATGTGCAGTTCAAAATGTGCCTCTTGCAACTACACATACGGACACTGTATGATAATATTCGAGCCTCCGCTCTAATAAAAACCAGATATGCTCTACTTCGCTTGGCAGGGTGACTGATTCCAGGTTTTTTCGCACATCTCTCGTCCAGCCATCTAATACTGGGTCCAGTTCTGTGGGTTGTTTATCATCTCACGATCCGCCATACACTAGCTCCTGATGGGCTTCTTCTACATCTTTGTTCGAAAGTTTCATTGGTTGTGGGAGGGAACACTGCTTGGGAGGAGATGATGACGTTCTCGACGCCAATACTTCCCAGCGTGCTTCAGGCCGTTTTGTTCATAGCATGCTGCCATGGCAACAGTGGTCTGTTTTATCCCGATTTTTGCTTCCACTGTTTCCCTAGTATCAACAGCTGCTCTGCCTTTGATCGGGGATTTCATGCATAGTAATACACTTCTCGGTATTGTTACATGATAGTAATACAGAAGGAGCACGAAACATCCATGTCATCAGATATTAGAGTTATTGCTGTGTCCTCAGATGCTACAGTTATACCCCCCGGCCCATCATTACTGGTACACACCATTACATTACATGACATTTCAACAAACACTTGTAAAGCGCCTCTTCGAAAGACACAAAAAAAAAGCGCTTAACACAAAAATAGGAACCAAGAATAATTTAGTCCTTTCAAGTGTGTTTAGTGACGGACATGTGGGACTGCCGCCGGGTGATTGTTCCACAGCTTGGCGGCACAGAAGGAAAAAGCCTGATCACCTATCAACTTGCTTGTCTCCCTCGGTACATAGCCTAATGCGTGGGCGGAACGTGTGTGGTAATACACTGACGGAGAGAGAGAAGATCGGAAAGATACTCGGAGCTCTTGTGTTTATTCAGACACTATAAGTCATGGTAAGTACTTTAAAATGAACACAATTCCCAACCGTAAGCCAACCGTGAAGCTCTCTGATAAGAAGACTGGTGTGTGTGTGTGTGTGTGTTTGCATTAATGTTTCATATGATAACACGTGCTGCCTTCATCCTGCAATCTTTTGAACCCATCCATAGTCTTCTCAGAGATATCATGATATAGAGAGGGAAGAAATTCCCCAGGGATCTAACAACCGTGTGACAAGTGTCTTGATTGATATGCTTCCTAATTCTACAAATGTTCCTCAATTGGTAATTTATTGATTTACTCACAGAAGTGACTTGGTCGGTCATCTGCATTGCTTCCTAAAATACAAACCTAATAATTTTAAAGAGTTTCGTTAAGCAGTGTTGTGCATTGAATATGCACCAGATTCATCATTAAAATGACGTTGATTTGCTTGCGAAGAAATTATAATAAATTCCGTCTTGTCCTGATTCAGTTTGAGTTTTTTCAGCATCCAGTTTTGGATCCCATCAACGCACTCCGCTAGGTTTTCCAAAGTTCTTGAGCTGAGCTTGCCGAAAATCTGTATGTCAGCTGCTGAGATGTTGTATCCTGAAGCCATAGCGCTGAATATGTCTCGCAGTGGTGTCAATAGACGGGAGCAATGGCCAAGACTGATCATGAGGAATTACAATATCTGAGACTTCATTGGCAGAATAGGATTGGCTGACCCTTACCAATCTTCTTCTCTCTGTTCAGGTATGACGAACCCAGGCTAGGACAATCCCGTTGACCCCAAACAAATGCTTGATGACCGATGTGCAGCGTTTCTTCATGGGACGTGGCTAGGTCTCCCTCTATGATACCAACTTCCTAGGCTTACTTGTAACGTAGCGTTTTTCTTGACGGTTAGGATTAATCTATGGCTGTTGGTATGTATATATGATGTGAAGCCCCTCGTCATCGGTAAGTAGCTGAACAGCCATGTCATATTGTTTCCGTTTCAGAAACAGTCAGTAAAATTGTCTTGAGTTGGTAGTTTAATTTTCATTTGCAAAGGTGAATGCGGCTTGCTCAGTTGGCCCTGGTAACCCTGGACCACTCGTCGTGCTATATTCATAATAACGATCAAACCCAATTAGGTACATGTCTCCCTCGACTCAATCTCGGCGAGGTTATGCATAATGGTGTGCGTGCGTAATCCCAACTGCACCATCTGCCGGCCATTGTATCACCCAAAGTATGATGGATGTTGTTGTCGACGGTTCCGTTTTGAGCCATCGGGCAAGCTTGACAAATAGCTTAATCATTTGATAATTTCCTGTAGCCACAGCATCTGGACCCTTGACAGAAGAGTCCCGTGTTGCCCCGATAACAATGTTGACGATTTCTTCTAGATGTTTGTCTGGGTCGAGATGATCTATACACTCCTCCATCTTTGTTTCTGATGGCTTCCCGTCTTTGTTCATATGACTCTATGTTGCCTGCCCTTTTCTCTATGCTCGACAATGCCAAACGACCACTGGAACGGCCAGGAGATGGAATCGAGATCAGGATTCAAGATTATGCCATGATTCACTGGGGCATGGTCACATACTCATGAACGTGGCTTAGGCATATTGTCCGTATGGATTCTCCAATATACTTTCTCCCCAACCACGCTGATGTCGCATGACGTGCTCCCTCCTACGAACCGACTTGAGAAACCGGGTGAGATGGCCTCCATGTAGCGAAGATAATAGATGCCGTATCTTGCAGAATGAAAAGGCGACTACAAAGCAGTATGGGAGCATCTGTCGAAATGCGGCAAGATGCTATGGCCCAATGAACCCCTCTTTCTGCTCGGACAAAATCATGACGATAGCACAGGATTTATCAACATGTCTCCCCCACAGCTTCACTGTATTGGAAAAGATTCTTACAGAATTTACATTCAACTCCGCAAGGCTTTGCGATTATATGCCCGAGGACCCACGCAGTAGCTCTTCCAGCCCAGGAGCATTTTATGGCCCTGAGGTTGGGGATCTCACGGTCAGCATTTTATTTAACCCTCAGAAGACAAGTCTCCATTCAATGTACTAAGGCCATCCACAAACCTCTCAAAGAATGCATGCCTCCGAGACGAGGAATGACATGGAGAAACGATTGGGTGAGCCGTCGATTTTTTGCTAGCGTAACAGAAAAAGCAGTGGGGGGTGGGCGGGGGGGGCAGGGGTTTTCAATTGGAAAAGAATATGAGGATGGGCAATCTTTAGAGTGGTTGGGGGGGGGCTGTAGGATGACATAACTTCGGGGTAGGGGTAAAGGTTGCTGTATTCAACGTAAGTATTGCCCTCTCCATACTTCACTCCTCGTTCCTTGGTATTGGTGGCATCGTTCTTCTGGTAACTATTCAAACTTCATGGTTATACAGTGGCCATTTCGGGGCGGCCCATTCTTGTATTTATCATAATGGATCCCCCAACACGTCCGCAAATAGCTGAAAGGATTGCGTGGACGCCAAAAACATAGAATAGTCATCCGTGTACTATTATAACCTGAATATGAAAGGATTGATGATGAGAAACCTTTATATATTAATGCAGCTAAAGTGACCGCCATCTGGGGTTTAGGACATCATTCCCCGGAACATCCGCAAAATGGCGTTCTTTTTTTTTTGAATGGATTGCTTGGCCCCAACAATAGGCACCTTAATATATCCATGGATGAATGGAACGTCCTATAGAGAGAAAATTATGTTATTTTTTTTTTTTTTTTTTTTTTTGTTTTTTTTTTTTTTTTTTTTGTTTTTTTTTTTTTTGGCGACCATCTTGATTTCTAAAAAAAATGCTCGAGGGTGACGCGATGTCACCCCGCAGAATCTGGAAGAGGACCCTTCAAACTGGAAATCATCCATTAAAAAACTATATACCCAGAATTTAGGCAATCGAAAAAATAAACTTCCTCTGCCGGACTAGTACATACCTAGTTCGAAGGAGAGGGTAATTTACACGTTCCCCCCCCCCCCCCCCCCCCCCTCCCCCCCCCCCTCATCCGTTTCCCGTTGTCCAAGTTCTTAGCAATCAAATGGCTTGAGACGAAAAATTGTTCCAACTGCAATCGCTTCATTTCATGGTAAGGGTAAACAGATAGGATAATGGGAGGAGATCATTAGTTCCGGACACTGCGAATCGACTCGAAGGGTACTATTAGACGCTGCCTCCTTAATGATAATATCGAGCCAGCGCGTTTCGAACCCTCTGACAAGTTCAGAACTTCCGTTGCACAGGATATAGCGCACAATATGTACACCGATGGAAGGGGGGAATTAGCAATACCGTCAATACAAATATAATCAATCAAATGAATTCAAAGCTTTGAGTATGCCATACGGAAATAATACAGTTATTAACGAACTTGTTGGTTTCGGAGCCTATCAAGGTTAATTACGGGAAGCATGTATTGAGTGCGGTCGAATTCATCCAGACGGAAGACATGATGAAGAACACACAGAAAGTCATTTATTTTAGTATGGCAATGTTTTATGTGTCCTACACAATCTATGTTACCCATATGCGGTGTGCAAATAGGAGAAATGAACACAACCCCCTCAGCCGGTGATTGCCATCTTAGTGTAGCCGTCGACTCGTCTGGGACAATGTCAACTCATTCGCGGGCCCTCTGTTATTATATCCCCCGCAACACTGTAAGGTTTCGGGTATATTATGGTTTCTTGCCGTGTGCCCTCCGTCTCTCCGCAGCCGCCGCCTCCGCCGCCGGAAACTTTGGCGTTCGCGCTCTCATTCTTTAACACTTATCCGATCGCCTAAACTTGGTACAACTGTCGTATTATTACAAGTCATCGGACTAATTTTTCGAAAATGGGCTATATCGTATATTTGTTGCCCTCTTATTTTGCCGGTTTTTAGCAAATTTTCAAGTTCTTCGTACGATTACGACGAACCGTGTGTTGTGGCAGTATTTGTTGGGAGCCAAAAAACATGGGCGACACTTTCAAGGTCATCCGAGGTCAAGTTTTGCATTTCTTTGGCCAGTAGCCTAATAATATGTTGATATTTCAAACTTCATTGGGATTTTTCATGAACCTTGGTTATAGGCCAACGATCATGCCGAGGAATTTTCCTAATGTTGTCCGAGTCAACTGGAGGTCAACTAGCATGACTAATTTGCATAATAGTTGGCCCAATTATAGCAATTAGGAAATTTTAAACTTTGTTGATTCTCCCTCAACTTGGTGAGTAGACCTTCTAACAGTCCCGCTAAATTTATCAATTGCGTTGAAATCACTGAAGGTCGATTTGTTTTTTAATTTACATATTCGTTAGCATAATTGAATAATTTAATGCATTATTTTCTCACTTTTAGGATTTGACGAACTTTGTGAATAGGACCCGCTACTACCAGTCCTGATACATATTATTTCTAGCATCAAGATCACTGAGGTAAATTTGTGGGACTAATTTGAATATAGTTGTCCTGATCAGTCAAAATGAGAGTTTAATACATTTTTGATTCCTTGACGAAGTCAGAGGAATCTATTGCAGTCAACCGTCGTGTGGTGTGTGTTGTTTGTGTTGACGCCCAGCTTGTACACGATCCTTGATCAGGTCTGGGTAGGTTAAGCTCATACTTGGTATTGGTGTTCCCCATTATTAGTACATGAACCCCTAATTGTTTTTTGTCGGTCCGAGGTCAGCTGATGCTCACCAGAGGTCAAAGTTCCGTAAAACCTTGTAACACGATAAGTCCAGAATGGTTGGTCTGATCAATTTAAATTGGGTGTATAGCTGGTCCTTATGGGGAGTACATACACCCTGTTGTGTTTGGTTAAGGTCGGGGTGAATTCGGTCAAAAGAGAGAGTTTGTGAAAATTCAATAATTTTGCCCAATTTGGCTTGTAAACACGATCACTCGACCCACACCGGATGGATGAAGCTCATACTTGGTATGTGTGTTCCCCATGATTAGTTTCTAACCTAGTGTTTTGGGGTCAGATGTAGAGTCATCTGAGGTCCACCATAGGTCAAAGTCTGAAAACCTGTAAACATGATCAGTCCCGAATGGTGGGTCTGATCAAGTTTAAATGAGGTGTATAGCTTCCTTATGGGGAGTGTCATGAACCCTATTTTTTTGGTTCAAGGTCGGGGTGAATTTTATTAAAAAAAAATGACAAATTCGATATTTTGGCCAATTTTTTTGGCTTTTAAAAACGATCACTCGACCATCCTGATGGATGAGCCATACTTGGTATGTGTGTTTCCCATGAGGAGTTCATGAACCCTATTGTTTTTTGTGGGTCAGTCAGGAGGTCATCTGAGGTCACCATAGTCAAAGTCTGAAAACTTGTAACATGACTAGTCCAGAATGGTTGGTCTTATCAATATGAAATTAGGTGTATCGCTTCCTTATGGGGAGTGCAGGACCCATCGTTTTTGGTTTCAGGCCGGGTGAATTTTTATCGAAATAGAAAATTTGTGAAATTGATATTTTGGCCAATTTTGCTTGTCAACACGATAACTCAACCCCACCTAAATGGATGAAGCTCATACTTGGTATGTGTGTTCTTCATATTGAGTTCAGGAACCCTATTGTTTTTGTGGTCAGGTCAGAGGTCATCTTAGGTCACAGGGGTCAAAGTCTGAAACAACCTTGTAACATGATAAGTCCAAAAGAGTTGGTCCGATCAGATTAAAATGAGTGTATAGCTTCCTTATGGGGAGTGCAGGAACCCGATTGTATTTGTTCGTCGGGGTGAATTTTGATCGAAAATAGACACTTTGTGAAAATTCGATATTTTGGCCAATTTGGCCTTGTAACACGAAACTCAACCCCACCTGGATGGATGACCATACTTTCTAATGTGCTTTCCCCATGATGGGTTCATGACCTATTGTTTTGGGGTCAGGTCAGAGAACGTCTGAGGTCACCAGAGGTCAGAGTCCTGACAAATTGAAACAACGATAAGTCCATAAAGGTTGGTGTGATCAAGTTGAAATCGGTTTTGCAACTTTCTATGGGGAGTACAGAACCATATTGTTTTCTGGGTTCGGTCGGGGTGAATTTTTGGTCGAAAATAGAAAATTTGTGAACAGTTTGATATTTTGAACCATTTTAGCTTGTACCAACGATAACTCGACCCCACCTGGATGGGATGAAGCTCATACTTGGTATGTGTGTTCCCCATGATGAGTACATGACCCTATTGTTTTGGGGTCCCACTGTCAGAGTCGTCATGAGGTCACCAGAAGTTCGAAGTCTGAAAACCTTGTAACACGATAAGTCCATAATTGTTGGTCTGATCAAGTTGAAATTAGGTGGTAAAGTTTCCTAGGGGAGTACAGGAACGCCTATTGTTTTTGGTTCCCGGTCAGGAGTGAATTTTGATTCGAAAATAGAAAATTTGTGAAACTTTGATATTTTTATCCAATGTTGGCTTGTAAACACACGATACTTTCCCCACCTGGATTGATAAGCTCAACTTGGTAGGTGTTGGGGTTTCCCCATGATGAGTATATGAACCCTATTGTTTTGGGTCAGGTCAGAGGGTATCTGAGGTCACCAGAGGTCAAAGTCGAAAACCTGTGAACCAGATAATTCTAGAACGTTGGTCGATCAGGTTGAATTAGGTGTGTATCTTCCTTATGGGAGCCATGAACCCTATTGTTGCGGTAAAGGGCGGGGTGAATTGAGGGCTCATACTTGGTTTTGTGTATTTCCCCATGATGAGTACAATGAGCCCTATTGTTTGGAGTCAGGTCGGAGGTCAATCTAAGGTACCATAGTTCAAAGGCTGAAAAACCTTGAAATTACTGTGTAGCCTTTTCCTTACAAATCACATGGAGTGTAACAATTCTCTAAAACCGCAATGTCCTTGAAGGTCATTAAGGTCACTTAGGGGTCCAAAACTTGAAATTTAGTACTTTTTCGGCATCGCAAACTGGGGTGTGTTCATCAACTGCAAAATGCGCTCTTAGGAGTGGATGTACACATGGAGAGACCAATTCTCATAAAAATGGTCATATCATTAAAGGTCTTCGAGGTCACTTAGGGGTCAAAAACTGTTTTTTGGCTATAATCGGAGATTGAATATCTGCGAAGGCTGATGGTTCACATTGTTGATATAATTGTTGACCTGCATGAGAGTGACCCGGTCTGAACCTTAAATTTGACCTCTGTCGGTGGTCATGTGGTTACAGGTCGAATATGCTAATGTGCTTATTTGAGGACTCACCTTGTCCGGGGCTGTGGGGTGCCTCATGACAATTTCACAATTGCTTATGGAATGCCCCATTTACCTGTACACAAGTCTATAAATGGCTTCTTTCCACGATATTGTCCCTTTCATGTTCACCAACTTTCTTGAATGAGAGATGCTGGGATATATACGTCTGGCTGGATTTACTTACCCGCCGGACATTTTCTAGTTCGTGTCGTTTCCTTCTGTGGAAGATCGTCAGTATAGTACAGTGAAAGTTAGAGTACACGACGTTGTTTATTTCATGCGTTCCATCACGCTCTCGTTTTCCGACTCTAAATAAATTTGGGCTGCTGTGCTCAGTAATTGGTTTCGATTGGAGTCCTAATGTTGGGGTGTTT
This sequence comes from Sclerodactyla briareus, assembly GCA_026419785.1. Classification (NCBI taxonomy): domain Eukaryota; kingdom Metazoa; phylum Echinodermata; class Holothuroidea; order Dendrochirotida; family Sclerodactylidae; genus Sclerodactyla; species Sclerodactyla briareus. Next base: position 364,859 of record JAODTK010003110.1, on the reverse strand, counting down.
TTCCACGAAAACTCGAATTCGCCGTCGGCCGTTCCTTTAGTCCTATCTGCCATCTGCCCCACAAACCACTTCCTACATTTCTATACGAAAGCTATAGTACGAGAATGTGAATGTACGTCTGATGTTTTCAAGGCATTGTGGTTCCCGGAGAGTTGGTAAACCGCATGAAATCAACTTCTCCCGTTCGAGAAAGTCGGACTGGGTTATTCCCCAGAGGGTTTCCAGAGGGTTATTGAAGCTCTTCTAGAAACCCTAGGTAATTGCTAGTGTTTGATTTTTCCATGAAGAGGAAACACCATAATGCCCGGATCCCTGTCCAGTCATCTCAAATTTGTTGAACTGATTCTTTGTGTTGTGGCGCTAATGCATACACCATATACATATGCACCACAACTGTGCCTCGCAATTGAACAGAAGTCAGGCATTAAAGTATAAATTTATACAAGAGGCGTGATTTTAGAATATTCCACCATGCTCCGATAGGGCGGGTGGAGATCCCATATAAAAATGAAAGCCCAGTCTGCAGTCCTAAACGAAGAATAAAGGGGGTATATATGAAAACGAAATCGTGATAAATGTATGGATCACCAGTGGTGAAAACTGATATCGATAGGAAGCGGCCTGTATGCGGCGAGTAATGCTGCATTTATTTTTAATCTTATACATGTGTGGATAAAGAAAAATACGAATAAGGTTTCAACTTGACACGTACATGTTGACTATATGCATCACAGCTGGGAAATATTCTAGTGGAAACCCGAAGCGCCTACCACTGAACGATTAATGCCTCGAAATAGGCAGGTCGCTTCCAGATTGGATTATATCATCCAGGCCGGGTAATGGAGAACCAGGCAAACAAAGGGAAATAAGGATGTTTATTAGGGATAGGACAGTTCGAATTCCAATTTATTAATTTCTTCATTCTTCATGTTAAATATTTCATATTTTTAATATTATTCAAGGTGAGAGGGTGGGTAAATCGATAAAAAAGACAGACGGACCGCCTGGAGCCATTTATCGTATGCTGGGATCGTATTAGCTAGACTAGAAAAGTATTCCTGGATGTCAAAATTTCAAGATAGTTAGCAACTCTAGGACATTAACGCGCGCGTAGGTTGTGTTGTCACATTATTTAGTTTTTGATGAATTATCATTCATAGGACGTACGTTGAAGACTGATGGTTATCCAAGACGGCTATTGTTAGAAATGGAGGCTCACACTCACAAAATAAGATTGCGTTTGGTATTGGCCCTGTAATCAGGGACCCGAACCCACCCCTAGTAGGGAAATCGCTTTCCAGCGGCATTAAGGTGGTCCTAGAAGTGAGAAGCTCGCCAAAAGCATACGCAATTGCATTAGACCTGTATGCATCATCGTCATCGATGCACGATGATATCTGTGCCACTGATCGCATTTGTATCACAATATCAAGGGAAATGTGCGCCTTCAGTAAACACAGCGTGTCCGCTACGTAGTTTTTTCTAATTAATATTGAGCCTGAAAATATCAGCGGGGTTTGAATTAGTGAATACCTCCAACGTTCATCATTAATTATCGTGTACAGGAGGAGCATGATGTCACTGCCATAATGAGCACGATTTATACGATGACTGAAACCATCCATGCATATCATCATTGGGAGGGGTGGAGTATATCTACCCGACAGGCAATTACACTGGTGTTAATGAATATCATGATTATGATAGTTCATTTTCTGCATTGAAATTGGCACTAACGCGGTGAATGACCGGAATACTAGAAATACTAGTACACTGCATCTTGGTGGTTTCATTTATTAGGGCACCATTGATGACACCAGTACATTGAATGGAGTTATTAATTCATGCCAGGCTCATCCGTTAATCCCGATGTCTTATAATTGTCAACAGTAGCAAATTCAGTAAGTGTTATTGGCAGTGAATGACATTTTTTAATGGAAAATTTTAGAGACCGAAATCACGTAGATTCTTCATTAAAGGTGCCAGTTAAAACTATTTCATTATAATTTATGATTTCTGCTTGTTTCATTATTTAATTTTGTCGTTCCATTGATTGCCTCGAGTATTATATCCAACTCTACAATTGAATAATGTTATGCTGAAACTCGATATATATTCCTCCAGTTAAGGGTTGGAAGGATACACAACGTTATTACCCGTGTTAATTATTTCCCCCGGGAAGCATCTAGACCATACTTAAGAGAATGAAATCCACACTGTGTGACAATATTATCTCATATCGAATGGATTATTGGAGCTGCTGTATGGTTTATTACATTAAGTAGTTCAAAGAGAGAAATTGTATGTCCCTGAAAAAATATGTTTCGGAACTTTCATGATAACAACATGTACACTGAGCTTGTTTTGACGCCATTTTGAGTTAACATATACTATTATTTAATACCATCCATTAGCTATTAGGCTGTTCAGAACTATATAGCTTACAATTGCCCAGAATTTGCTTGAAGACAACATTGATGCTGAGATGACCATCAAAATGCCTATCCATGCATTATTCACATCGCCTTCTACAAGGAAGACATTCGGATTCTATGAAATATGTGGTATTCCAGAAGATGTACGCATTTCAGACTACAATGAGAATCTACTTCAAGAACAACATCTTAAACTATCGCAGTTAGTGAAGGAAATTTATAATGCGTTCACATTAACACAACATTTTTTATTAAAAAAGTTAGACTAGGTGAATTGAGAACAAACAGTCAAACACGCCCAAGTATTGTCGGAACAAATCACGTGCCAACAAATCAAATGTTAACTCATTTAGTAAGGTGAGCATTACCCACGGACCAGCGTTATCAATCTGTTTTAATTTTCACCGGAAACAATAAAGTGTGACATTTTGCAAGGTGAGTCGGAAACACATTTATATGTTGCTTGTGAATGGGGTTAAACAGTTGAATATCCCCAGTGAGAAGTGCCCAGTAATCTATACGAAATATTGACCTAGTGATGATTTCCATGAACGAAAGTTTCGAAATTCATAACTAGATTCTAATAATCATGTGTTCAAGTCATGATTACTCATGCACGAAGACGCATCCTCTGGTGAAACATCATTCCTGACCAGTAACACAATATTGACGAATGCACCAGTGGCCAACTATGTACCTGGAAACTATTAAAAAATGTTGTGTAGAATTTTAACAACGTGGTTTAAAGGTTGTGTTAAGAATTACACAAATTGTGCCGAATATACATATTTATCATGTCATTTCTTACAAAATACGCTAGAAGAAAGATTGTTCCTTTCCATTTTAAAACAACCTGAACAAAGGGATGTCCGGGGTAGGTCGGTGTCACCCACTTGAGATTAGCTGTGATGAATTCGGTAATGTGCCTGTGATTGCTTCAATTCTACTGATACAGATCTCTTGGTGGTTATGACCACGCTCAGTCCTTCTCATAACATCTCGGACAGAAAAGCAGACACTCACAGTCTCCTGCCTATAGGTGAACATGCACAATGTGATTACCGACCAGTCCCGTCCTGAATGTATACTGTAAAACTCCCCGATACTGATACGATTCTGTTCTCTTTAAGACAATTGCAATGTGAAATTAATACTCGCCATCAGTGCCAATTAAAGACTCCGGCCTCTAGATAATGAGACGCATTCCGAACGTTTCAACATTTTGGGATGAGTACGTCATATGGTTCTGACATTCACGGCTGCTTTAACATATTGTGAATGTAGCTGCGCTATTTTTGTCCTCGATCTCCTTGAAAAAAAAAAAAACTGCCCCAGGGAGACGACATCATAAAAGTTTCAATTTGATAATTTGTGAACTTAAGATTAAACATGAACAATGAAACATCCGTTTTAACTGTTACTCGACTGTTCCACCTATGAGAGATCTTATTAACAAGCTCAGATAATGTGCTAATCAGCAGACCATGCAACGCATGCATCTATATACAATCAACAAAATAAATTGTTCTTGGAAAATGGGGTTGCCTTCCTAGCCTGTACACGAATACCTATTTTTTGATCGATTCCTTACTTCACGGTGTTTGACATCCCATTTAGTGCAATTGATTAGAATGGTGGTAACGGATACGATCTGTAGGCGTGGGCATACATTAAATAAAATTGAACAAGTTGTCTCCCGTAGGAAATATTAGGAGTCAATCCATATTAACATTTATATGCATCAGTTCTGCAACTGCGTGCTCGTATCTTGTTCACTCAGGCAAGTCGATCTCATAGCTGTGCAATTTGGATATCATGCGTTTGAACGGAGAAATACGCCAAAAAACCACTTTGGACAAATTCTGAAAACATTAGAACTGATAAAGGGACAATACGGATCATGAAGTTGTTGTGTGGAAACACATATATGCATTTCCCTTCTAACAAATGTTTTTAGTTCTTTCCTGAGAAAATGGCCCCAATCTTTTCGAGTACTTCCCACAAAGATCACCTTATCTATGTCAAGAAGTGCAACTCGAATGGGAATATACTCAACACAATTTACCTCGGGAGCCAAGATGACATATGCATATATTTATATATATATCGGTATCTTCCAGAAGTGCTGTTTTTGTTTACCTCACTGCGCGAAATGAAATAATTCCCGGTAAAAACTCAACCATACCATTCAATTAGCCCGATATTAAGTTCCCAATATGCTAACTATAGACTGGGGAAGTCAATCGGCATTAGCGGTGTCAAGTGAACGTTCAATGCACAAGGAACCGCTCTGCAAGAGTATTGAATTACTCACTGAAACAAGTGTATTACGGGACATATTCCAATAATTGCCTTCACAATATCACCCAGACATATCATTTCTCATATCTGCAAATTTAAAAATCCTCATTTTATTATTAGCACGCATCTGGCTGTAGTAAATCAGCTTGAACTATCTGGGAAGTCGTAGCCTTATACGGATCGTAGTGAGCCTCGTAGCTTTAGAAGCATTCCTCTCAGTAAAGGTGGTCGACACAACCAGGTATAGTGGTTTCAAAAGTCCGTCCTAAATCAACTTCAGGCAATGCACCGCACAATGAGTATGTTACATTAGCGGGGAATCAGGCTTATAAAAAAAATTTATACGATTACGCTTTGTCCGAGTTGTCTAATAATTTACCCAACATTAAAAGGGAGAATCACGCCAAAGGAGTACAATTCAGGGCCATTTTTCTGTCCAACCCAACGAAATAGCACGTATTGACTAAAACATGTATGATTATTCAACTTTTTCCTGTTTGAACCTGTTCAAACACCACTCATATTCGCTATTTTCCTTCTAATGTCACCTAATAACATTTTCTATGGCATTCTGGTGAGTATACAGATCTTAGACCAATGTAACAGTTTAAACACTAGGAATCGCAACGGTAACAAATTGAAAGGGTAAAGGTGCATAGTACCAATAAATAAAAAGTGCAATTTCTATTATTAGGGAAAACGATTCTTAGTTAAAAAAAATAATAATAATAAAGAACACACACAATAGGAAATAGTAGTCGAAACACTTTTGAAAATTGAAACCTTGAATTCAGAACATTTGGAAACATTCTCGAAACGCGTGTGTACATGTGCCAAGGACACAAAAATGTACTATCTGCTAGGACACGTGTTTCAGAATGTTGCCTTGTAAACCAGAAGTACTGTGCAACGCTACACAAAACGCTGTTAATCCGCGAGTGAACTCACATTAATTAAAGGAATACTTTTGAAAATATTTGTGGAATTTACAAAACACGTTTAACTAGCACACCTATCCCGATGCTGTGTAAGAGATTCCACAACATTGTTTAAAGGTTGTGTAAAATATTACAAAAGTTGTCCAGTACACAATAATTATGTGATGTGATTCTTACGCACACCGGGATAGGTGTGCTAGTAACAACATTTTTAAGTCAGAGTGAACTCAGACGAGCTCAAATTATTCCGGGTGTTTTGGATGAAGTTCCTCTCAAATCATCTCGTAGCCTAGGGTTCAGAACAAGTAGTCGAAGGTAAATTGAAAAGAAACATGTGTAAGGTGAGGTGGTTGGAGCAAAAGGGAGTAGTTGATGGGAATAGATCTAGTATTGATAAAAAAAAATTATCGTTTAATTAATGCCTATTAGCAATTGATTAAATGTTCATTTGTATGGTTAAATTCGTTCATCAACATTTCAACATCTTTCTTCCGACAGTGCAAGATATATTCGGACCCGCCGTGTTATTTCGTTTGAAAAATAAATATGATCAGCTCATTGCCTGCAAAAGTCAATGTTGGATGTGCCGTATACATGTTATTAGTTGATCATTAAGTCGACCTATCTCCAGATCAGGTTCTTCAAAGTTGTTCAAAATGTAATCGTTATCCATTGCAAACGTTGAGAAACTTTTAGAGTAATCTGACGCGACATCAATCTTGACTTTCTTGACGTTCGTCCTGAATTTTTTGACATTATGGGACATTCCCCATTAATGTGCCATCGGGAAATGTATCGTTTATCACCGACTTCTATATTCCCGCCTATTCATGTCTACTGGCCGACTGAATGTTAACGTACAGATACGTGTAGTGCGAAGCGCCTCTGTCGAATGATAGCCCACACAACACCCCTTTAACATTCTCGGTACTGACATATACCGCAGTTGACCTGGATCGAACTAACATGCGGTGATATCTCGGCAAGAGACTCCCTATTTTGTGGAGTACTTCATGAACTGGTTTGCGTGTAATAGGTTCCATTACGGTTTTCAACTGTGTGTGAAAATGAACTGAAATAAATCGTTCACAATGCCTACACTAAAATACTCATTCGGTGAATTCTCACTTAACATTTCATTGTGACGATAAACGATTTTCCAATTGCTGAACGCGGTGTCATCTTGGCATATCGTCGCGTCGCTTTCGCACGTTGACACCGACGGTAATGAAGCCTGTAATGTTGGGCATGGAAGCTAGAAAATCGTGAAGAAAAGGGAAACAGGAAGGACAATTTCCAGAGATTCTTTGCAGTGGAGGACGGAGACTGAGAAACAGTGTTTGTTGCATGTGCAAACAGATGGTGATCGATATTCTGTCACACGATCTGAGCGAGCAGCGGTGGCATGCTAGGTTTTTAATGAGGTTTCCAACAAACTAACAGTGGGAAAGAGAAAGCACAACACATCTACGATTCCCGAAATTGGAAGTGTAACGGTAGATAACATCTCAGATGAGTGGTTTCAGACCCAAGTCTATCATAATTGTAACGGGAGAGGCCTCTCCTAACATAGGAACGATACTCAAGTCGAGGACATCTTCAAACTTGGGAAAGTACAAAACCGTTAGATAGCAGGAAGGAGGCTAATTAAAATGCAAAAGCACGTTTTTGCAATGTCATATTATCGACTTTCGCACTTAGGTCAGATTCTAGCGGCCCCTCAAGCTGAATATGGAGCTAAAATTCGAGCGTTCCATGTTAACACGTGGGGGACCGCCCGATGTTCATAATGCCTCTTATCATAGGGTCCCGTTATTCATAACGTGCACATTTTTCGAGAAAGGGTCCGTTATTCAAATCACCAAAAAAGTCCGATATTCAGAATAAAAAGGTGTCCTGTCAAAGGTTCGATATCATAATTACCAACAAGGCCCGTTTTTCATATTCTCGGAAGGGTCTTTGTATTCATAACAGACACAAAGGTTCGATTTCATAATAGTACACAGGTCCGATATTCTACTTGGCGAAAAGGTTCCGTAATTCTAAAACGGAAGGGGAACCGTTATTCATATAGCAAAAGAGGTCCGTCCCATTCATAATCGCAGAAAAGACCTTATCTAATAGTGAACAGGGTTCTTTATTCATATGCGAAAGAGGTCCGTTATTCATAATCGGAAAAAGGTCCGTTATTCATATTGTTTTCTTTTCAATGATACACTTGCCAACAGATTGATTCTACCTATGCGAGGCCCGGCAAGGATGCAAACCCTAAAACTGCACCTTTTTGTCTGCTGCGATCCCTGGCAGTCCACGACCGGTGTTTGTTTTCCTATTAGGAATAACGGACCTTTTTCACTATTATGAATAACGGACCTTTTTTCCTGTTATGGATAACGGACCTTTTTTCCTATTATCGGACCTTTCTTTCCATTATGGATATCGGACTTTTTCTCTCATTATGAATTACGGACCCATTCCCCTATCATGAATAACGGACCTTTTTTCCTGTTATGGATAACGGACCTTTTTCACTATTATGAATAACGGACCGTTCTTACTATTATGAATATCGGACCTTCTGTTGTGATTATGAATATCGGACCTTATGAATAAAGAACCTTTTCGGCCATTATGAATAACGGGCCTTATGAACAAAAACCTTTTTGAATAATGTGCCTTATGACAAACGGACCTTATGAATAAAAACCCTTATGAACATCGGGCTGTCACCAACACGTGGGAGATTTTGTCACGCTTCAGGGTGATCCTCCTCTGCTTTCAAGGTTAAAAGCTCAAATGCATTAAAAAAAAGACAGGTTCCAATTATGAAGATTCGCAATACACTGTAAAAACAGCTGGGTTATTTCCGATGACTCAATCGCTGGGTTATGTTTTGTTGCCATGGATTGTTTACTCTTGATTAACAACCTACTTGGGTACCCCAGAACATGCTGGGTCACATCAGAGAGGAGGGTCTGACCCAAGAGAAACATTCAGCAACTGGGTTAATGCAGCTACTTATTCGTTTGTAGGAGAGTCATCTTGTGATCATTCTATATGTAAATAAGTAACAACATACTTTTCTTATTGGAATGTCGCGTAATTGCGTGCATTTAGCTAGCTGATGCCCGACGATATCATATAACTCTCCAAAAACAGCCTACATCATGATTCTCTTCGTGCCATCCATAATTATATCCCCGCGACACTGGAAGTGTCTATTATGGTTTTGGGTGTGTAGCCGCCGCCGTCCCAGCTCCGCCGCTGCCGCCATCGCCGCCGGAAACTTTAGGCGTTAGCGCAATAACTCTTAACGCTCTATCCGCTTGATCTGAAAATTGTAGGTAAACAACACCTGTCCGCCCTAGTGGAATCTCGGTTGAGTTCGAAGTGGGCATCACTGCAATGCTGGGGGCCGACGATTTGCATAATTCACGGTGGGTAGGGGACTCTATAGTTGATTACCGGAAAGATGTGGAGGTCATTTTAAGGTCATCGAAGGTCAAATTTGCGAAATTGAGGCAATTTTCCAAACTTCTGGAGATTTGAACGAAACTTGGTGGGTGGGAACTAGTTGATCCCGAGAAATGTGGAGGTCATTTCAAGGTCATCGGAGGTCAAATTTGCGACCTTTTAGGCGATTTTCAAAACTTTGTCAGCTTGGAACGAACTTGGGGGGGGGAATGGGGAGCTACTTTGTTCTCACAAGTGGAATCATTCAAAGCCATCGGAGGTAAACTTTGCATAATTCATGTGGGCCTTTGATTACACAAACTTGGTGGATGAAGTTATCTTTGTTTCTGACCAAAATGGGGGTCTATTATGGGGTGTTAGATACTTCTTCCCAATGATTGCTCAAAATCGGGATATAACGCGTGGGCGGTTTACCCGCCTACACATGTCTTATTTTTTTCTTCATGAAGAGTCTCGAATTGGTATACAGCTAATAGTTGATGATTTCCGAACTTCGGTACAGTCTTGGCTAAACATGAAATTTCCTCCGCCGAAGTTCACGTTCCAGGTGGTGTTTCCATATAGTCCAATCGGACGATACTCTCTGTGGCATTGGTATAGTTTTGTTTGTATTGAGGCCTGACTTGAATAGCATTGAGAGATCAGAAATTGGTGTTAGTTACGTAATTCTTTTGGGTGTGAAATTCCCTCCAACGCTTCAGGTATTCCCAGATCCTCTATATAGACCAGGCAGATTTGAGGAAAATGACCCTATTTAAGGGGCTGAAGGCAAATCGTGTTAATTTAGTACATACAAGCTTTTCGGTGGTGGAAAGGGTCGCTGAACTCGAATTTGCTTTATGCCCAGCTGACAAATGGCTGCAAAGGCCTTTAATTTGAGACAATCCAAAATAGCTGCATCGCCGGAATGAAATGTATTTATTCATACATCTCCATGACTTAACAAGGTAGGAACTCGAAATAAATGCATCCATATAGGCTTTCATTGGTGAGGATTCACTGCCATATTCGGTGTCCATACAGGTATGAGGAACTGCTTGGCACGCAGAAAATCGCAAAAATTAATCGTATCAGGCGATATACCCAACGACCGGGTGAGTCCTGAACTCATTGTTGGCTGCATTTGCAACGGGAAATATACAGATAATTACTCCACAGTATCTCTTTTCGATTGCAAGCATTCTATGGATAATTTATCCTGCTCACTTTGCAAGTTTCTCCTATTGCAGTTACGCCAATTAAGTGAACTCTCTGGGTGAACCTCCAAGATGCCACTGTACTTAGGCTAATGTTACACGTAACATCGGCGCTGTCTGTTTTCAACTTCAATTCACCGGTATACGGTATATGAATAGGAACATATTATGTTCATGCGCCATATAAACGAATGGATTGCGTTTAACTGACAGCTGACAAACGTGGCTGCAGAAATACCAAATTCAAGTAAACGCGATTAACGATTATCCCGTGTCAGTTAACATTTTTATCATATTCCCGTGTTGACTTGCGGCTGTTGAACGAGTTTTTGTCCCATGTCGCTTCTTCGCATAAGTTATGAGGGAAATTAGTGTTCGTTTATCTCTGCATTTGCATTTTGACATGAGTGGGAATGTGTACATGGTCACTTGCGCGAAATCAACTTCTCCCATAGTACAGGCCATGTTGATGGCAGTATTCTTCTGGTCTTTTCTAAGTTGTTGTGAGGTGTACTCAACCTCAACTTTGAGAAAGTAGTAACACCCAAAATTGAAAAACATATGGAGTCTGGCTAAGAAACAGTTCCTTAGGGCAGCCGACTACACCATTGCTCGAATCCTTGCAATGGGGGGGGGGGGGCAACACAACACAATATTTGAGTAGTAGCTGTCACCAGTCCCACTGTGCGAAATATTGTACTTTAAAGCCCCGCTTGCAAAAAAATCCTCCCCCCCCCATCATCTTCCCCATGGGTACGGTCAATGGATTAGCTCTGTTTGTATCACCCTAATTTTATGTTACCAATTTCCAGGGTAATTGAAAAATGAAACAGCGCCAGGTGCATCGGCTATATGCCGTATACATTTATTAAATATTGTGTATGTTGGGAGGGGGAGAGGAAAGGGGTTTTTTTTGTGTGTAGGTTGTTCTAGTTTGTTGACCCTCTAGTTGTCACATTGTATTGCTCAGTATGATTTTCATATTTCTGGGTGTAAACTTACTTTTTGATAAGCCCTCAATGGTTTCGTGTTTACCGTCCCCCTCTACTTTTGTCTTAATTACGTATCAATCATTATATTTCTATGTGGAAACCACAATATAATGTATTTATATGTGTTCTTTTTATCGTGAAGCTTTAAACGATGCACTTACCTATCTTTTTACTCCGTTATTGCTTTAATCTCGGCCCATCTTTCTCCTTTCATTACTACAGGGCTGCATTGATCTAACCTCAGATAACATGGATGAAGGCACGGACCATACTACTATACAAAGGCCAATGTCACTGGAGCCACAGTTTTGCCTCGTATGTCAGAAGGACAACAAGCAAAAGCTCTTGACAGTCAGCAGTGATGGCCTCCTTCCTGTTGATACAGCAGGCACTCGATGAAGTTGCCCACTTACACTTACCGAGCCAACTTTTAATCGATTACCGAAATATTTCGTGAGAACCCTCAACTGGCTTGCGTAACTGATCTCACAGCTGCAGACGGAAAGTATCACCGAATTGCCTCATTCAGTTCGAACGCAGGACGAAAAATATCGCTAGTTCATATACGTCACAACACCATAGCCCCCCGAAGATCATATTAACCTGCTTTGCGAGAACTTGAACGATCAGCAGAGCGAGCTGATTTCTGGATCTCGTGAATGTGTGGGACAGGTCTACAACTATAGCAAGGAGGTCAATCAATATTCCATCTTCCTTCTGAGCCGTAGGAGAATTCAAGGCCAACTTACGAACGTCCTTGAGGGTAAGATACTAATCGTTTGACTGCATGATCAGGCGCGGAATGACCCCATACGTTTGGTTCCGACAAAATTCCGACATATCCCAGTATTGCAATGTTAAAAGATGACACCACCGACATTGATAGATTCATTCCTGCATTCACATAGATATGATGAGTTTTTTGACTCATGGTCATGTGGCATTGCGAATCCGTGGTGACATGGTGTCACAAATCCAAGCCGACGGGATATACATCAGCCAAGATAGAGGCAACAAACATTATACCTGATAGCTTGTATATGTCCCTGTAACGTGGACAACATTCTGGAGATGATGAACTAGAAGATTATAAGAAGAAGCCAGGCGACAGGTCAGAATTAATAAGCATCGCTCATGGATCTTAATGTCCACAGCTAATGGAGACATTCCTCACTCATAATGGGATGGCCAGACGCTCCCCCAGGCTACAACGTTTAAAGAATCTGGTGAACATGTTTCATAGCGCAGGTCATGTCATGAGCGACCGTGAGGTTATTGAACTCGACACAGATATGACAATAGACATAGGAAAAGACCATGGATAATAACGGTAGTGGTGTTCCATAAAATCTAGTAGGGGGTCGTTTCGTCCACTTCTCGACAGACAACGTTGACATCAATGATACAATCTGGGCGGTAATGGGAGCCGTCCATGCAACCCAAGTGGCAGCCTGGCAAAACGTTGGGCCACCTGAAAAATGATCTCTCGCTGGAATAGAACATTTCAAAGAGGAATCCATACACATTCCTGCTCGATGACTGACATCATTACTGCACCTAACCGAGGAATCACGGAGCGCCCATTCACTGGTGATCCCAAGATGACGTTCCACACCACTAGAACCCTATGCCGTCATGGACATTGTACAATCAGAAGGCAAGCACAGTCAACCCCGAAACCCAAAACCACAGTAGGGTACTACTATAGGTACAGGCCCCTGCATTGGAGGCTTGATAGCTGAACAGTCGTGAGACGGGTGCTGCATGTAGCGAAATCGTTGAGGCAACAGCAGTGTTGTGCTGACGGTGGATTAGGCACTGATCCAAAGTTGCTAGAACTGAAGTGGTTCGATAGAAGATTACAAGGATACGTAACTTGTCTGGAGGACTCCACATCGTATGATTTCCTGGGGAACAGGGCGACCACATGAGTGATCGGGGTCCAAGGATCTGTGGGTGGAAAAGTGGTTTTCTGGGAGTCAACGCCGCACAGCGTTTCATTTTAGGAAAGGGTACGCACGGGCAATCAGGGCGCACAAAACTTACCTTACAGGCTCTCTGGCAATGCTCTTCAAGGCTTTATACGTACCTGGATGAGTTGATGTCACGAGGGAAAACCGAGCTGTCAGATTGCATCACATCCCTAGATGCCGAAAAGTATTGCGCAACTGGTTGACAAGCTGACTACCAACAGATTCCGCTGCCAGTGAAAGAGTTCACTGCAGCAGGTCTTGCTGTTGGGATCCGACAGAGGGGTTCTGGTAGGACTATATGATTAGGTCCAGCATCCTACTCGCTTCACCGAGAGCAACGTGATGGATCTTATGAATCTCCATTATATGCGTTTAAAAGTATGCTGTTTTTTACCCGAGTAAGTACAAAATAAACGATAGGCACAAAAGAGAAGGATGACGAAAGACGACTACGATGAGGACAGAATCGCCCCAGTATTCACCTCGAAACAACACGGCGTGTCAGGATGGCGGTGACACATTGAAGAACATAATAAACAAGCGATGTAGCCAACTTGAGATTCAAGAGTCCATACTGGTGCTGAGCATCATGTGTTAGGTGCAATGGAGGGCAGTCGTTCATCATCGCCTCAATGCGCCCCCGAATAGTGAACAGCACCTTAGTCTGAAAGCCCCTATTCGGAAGAATAATGCCAAAACTTTTCAACGTTGTATGAAGTTGTCCAGCCTTCCAAGGCCAGGCAGAATCCAGTCAAATGACAGGAACTTCTGCAGAGCTCATACAGCTTATGAGCAGGGCGCGCGGTAAAACCTAGAAGTATCCCCAACTGAACTATGACCGTCCCGCTGTCTTTGGCTACACAGAGTGTCTACATTCCACCAACAAATCTGTGCTAACGAACATACTGACACAAAACGTGGAAACCCCTGCAAAGGTTACACTCGATAAGCCTACCTGTCTATTATCGATGGCCGAAGCACTCGTGTGGCACTCGGAATTCGCCTGACATTAGTACTTTGGTGACTTGCCCGACACCCTGTAATGCTGTATTCAAGAATGAGACAACTACCAGATGATCGACGTAAGTCTCGACAGATACAGATGATTCAATCCAAAGCAGGAAGAACCAGCCCAAACGCAAGCAGCGCTACCGACTCGTACGCGAAAATAGGCACGATGCATCGGTCCCTCTCCCTTCCTAAACTGGGCTAGCTTCATGGCACTTCGAAGAAAATAACGCAGACCTCGCTCTGCTTACTTTCCAATCATCTGATCGAACAGAAGCCCGAAAGATGGGCCAGTGGGTTGTAGTTGCAGGGAGTCCTGATTCTGCTACGGTCAAGTCCGTCGAATCCCGGATCTCAAACATTTCACCCCGATGGCTGAACACGAGGAAGCTGATACAAGGCTGATTTTGCACTGTATTCATGCCAACAGAAAAACAATAGTTGTCTGTGCGTGATATGATACGGATGTTCTACTTCTACTCCTAGCTCAATATGACAGACGTGAATGCACACGACTCTACAGGAGCTGGGACATCGAAAGCTCCGAAGTATTTCCAAGTACATGATATCGTGAGTTGCTTTCCGATGAGCAGATCAACACACTAATTGGTTACCATGCGGTGACTGGCTGTGATAGCTTGTCCCAGTTCAGTGGACATGGGAAGAAAACAACCTGTGACCGTGTTTTCAGCAACATCACAGCGATTTGATTGACCTTGGCAGAGGTCTTCTGACTGAACTTCGGTCCCTATCACGGAGAAATTCATTTCTAAGATATATGGCGTGTCCGAGGTTGACACATGTAACAAAGCACGTGTCAAGTTTGTTCTGTACCGTGTTCCACACGACGCCGTGCAACCAACCTCATTGCACTAGATTTCAATTGTGCGTTCACACTATCAAGCAAGTGTCTGGAACAGCACATCTGCCATATCCTAACTCCTCCATTGACGAAATGGGATGGATGCACCTCGACCGATCAATTGGTGCCACGCTGCTCTCGCTCTCACCTATCCCCAAATCTTGTAGAGAGATCACTCATGTGGTTCACGAAAAGATGTCTCAGCAAATTCTGCCGATTCAGGAAGACCGGCATGGAACGCACCGATGCGTGTACCTGCATGAACGTGACGACAGATGCCGGAGCACTCACGAGGATCAAACTAATTCTCGTTCAGACTGTCACGAACACAGCAGGTACGACATACAGTACGGTTTATGTTAAGCGTCCAATGAAATGTACGAATGCCTAATTATTCCAGGTCCCCCCAAAGGAAGAGCCTTTGCATGGTCACACCCAACGCGGCAAAGTACGTAATGGAGGGGAAAAACCAGGCGCCGCGCTGAAAATGATATATGGTAGAACATGGGATCAACTCTACCTGTTGGCCGAATTTTCATGGGAAAACAAGAAGCATGATCGTGAAGATTTTAAGAATTTGGGGGTTGCCCTTACTAGGTCTACGAGCTTCTGCGAGAATTTGTGTCATGAGGTATGGGAAGAGGCGCAAGATGTAGCCTAGATTGAACTCCAAGCCCATTTTCTTCATCTGATCTGGGATGGAATATGCATTAGATTCTCCATGTATCGAAAACTGCTTGAAGCAACATTCATTCCATTTGAACTCTTTTTTATTCATGAGTTAATACACATGAGACATTGTAGTCGGTTGTGGCGGCTATTTTGACGGCCCATTTTATTTTCCGCACTTTTAGGACAGCTGCGGACATTTGTCGACTGGGCATACAGCAGATTCGGATTCAGCACCCTTTTTCACCCCCCCCCAACTAAATTAACATCGATTTTCCTTCAGGTTTAGGATTTTCGTCGATTCGGTCCTAGTCTAATAGTCGGTGTGGTATATCGTTCTCCCAACAGCTCTGAAAGCATAACTCGACAAAGCAATACTTTTTTTCGACATGCTCTTCATAGTTTCCGTAAGCGTCCGATTATTACGGCGATTTTAATTATCGAGATATTTCTTGGTCTGATGGTAGTAGGGGTAGGCAAGGTTCTGCCTTTCTTTATGGCACCCTGATTGGGTTTCTTTCGCAGGCATGTTCATTTTCCTACCAGAAAAAATAATATTTTAGATTAAGTTCTGAATAGTGATCCAGGTTCCGTGGATAATGTAGAGAGTTGTGGTAAGCTTGGTGCAAGTGATCACGATATTATAGCTTTCGATGTGTCTTGTTCTGTTAATATTCCACGGAGCGTTGAGCTCATTCCTTGTTTCTCGAGGGCCGATCTGGATGGCTTTCTGGGTTTCCTGAGTATGTAGATTGGTTCAATTTCTTAGGAAATTTCAATGATGTTGACTCCTGGAAGGATTTCATTGGTAAAGTTAACGAGTTAATTAAAGTTTTCGTGCCTTGGAAAAGGGAAGTGTTTCTGGCCGTTAAACGTAAGAGACATCTTTGGCGACTTTATCGTTCTACTGGTTCTTTGGTTTAGTTCGTTGCAAAGTTCAGCAGGGGCTAGTCAAATGTTTAGTTCCAGGTGCTAGCTCGATTCCGAGAGGCAGATTGCATCTAATATGAAGGATACTCCTCGTGCGTTTTTCGCTCATGTTAGGGGGGAGCAAAAGCGAAGGACACATTGGTTCACTGTTAGTGTCCGAATCAGGTAATGTAACCAGCGATAGTCAGGAGATGGCTAGCATACTTAATAAATATTTTTTCTTCGTCATTCACTCAGGAAAACTTGGATAATTTCAACGGCTTTTTGGTTGGTGGGCCTCACAATACTATTGGCAAAATAGTAGGTTCGCCTGGTGATGGAGAAGAAACTGCAGAAGCTCAAAAGTCGTGAAGCTCCTGGTCCTCACGGAGTCTTTTGCCGACCAGTTGTCAGTTCCAGTAGCAATTATTTCAATTGAAACCTTGCCACGAAGGTGTTGTTTCCGATGATTGAAGGAGAGCAAATGCTCCTCATCTTCAAGAAAGACACCGGTCTTTTCCTTGTAATTCCAGGCCAGTGAGTCTTACTAGTGTTGTCGGAAATTGTTAGAATTCATCATTTGGGATCCTATTGTTGATTTTTCATAGTTATAGTCGATTCTGATCTCAGCATGGTTTCAGGTGAAAATTGAGCGTTTGTTTTTGACTAATCTCTTCAAATTTCATGGAAGATTGTACTAGTGCACTTGCCAAACGGCAGTGCTTTTGATATAATTCTTAGACTCCAAAGCTTTCGACAAGTGCCTCATGAAACTCTCTTGCTTCATTTTTGCTTCGAATTTTTTGGCATTGATAGGGGGAATGTCCTTGAGTGGATTCGCCAGTGCTTCTCGATAGGAACCAACGAGTCGTCATCATGGACGTTTCGTCTTCTTGGCCAAACTTCCTAGTGGTGTTCCCCAGGCTCGGTTCTTAGGTCCTTTACTTTTCGGCGTTATTGACGATCTGGAAGAAACCGGTGCGTTTCAGAGTTAAAAAGTTTGCGGAACATACCAATTTGTTGCTTCGAACGATGATGTTTCAATTGTCTAAGGGATCTGATATAATCTCCCAAATGGTCTTCGATTGCAAGTTTTTTTTTCATGCCGATAAGTGCAAGGTTATGCCTATGGGATTTCCAAATCGCAACGCTTCTTTCAAGCTAAATGGGCAAGAATATTCATCTGTGTTCAGAAAAGGATCGCGGTGTTCATTTGAATTCTTCTTCCGTCGCCTTGATGAGATGTTGTTGTCAGGTTGTTCGAACAGCTGGTGAGACCTCCTGGAGGATTCTTGTCCAATTAAGAATCCATATTTCCTCGAAAGAAAAGCAGGTAAATTGAAAACGTTCAGCGGCGGGCCACGATTATTTCACTCTCTCAGTAAGTAGTTTACATTTATATGCGCCAGTAACAACACATACACAACTGCGCTGAACACTAACCCTAGAATAGCTTGGAGAAATCCAAGTTGAATAATGTGTTTAAGTGTTCGATTTGAAAAAAAAACGAAGCATTATCACTAATGCCCACGATATCGGCATGGAGGGATTTCCGGTGTTGTGGACCCCTTGTAATAAAATCCCGCTGGTAACCACTCGGAGTGTTACCGGACACCTGGGGATTAGCGAGCAGAGCGAAGGGATCTAGTAGGGATATAGCGATTATTACGATATGAAAAAGGGTAAGAGGGGCTCTCCATGTAAGGCATTATACGCCTAGGACACATAACTTAAAAAGATTCTATACTTGACAGGAAGCCATTTGCATGGAATGCAAACACCGATATGGATTTCCGGATTTGTCCTGTGTGTGATCCCGAGTGGCGAAGTCTGGCAGCAGCGTTCTGGAGAGGCTGTTAGTTTTGGAAAGATTCGATTTGGTGACACCATAGTAAAGAATTGACAATAGTCCAATGATGGAGACAAAAATGAATCAGGTAATTAACGAGTTCTTGTCAGGTACGGCCTCACTGACCTTATACGCCGCAAGTGAACATAGCCAACCCTACAATGTTGTTAATGTGGTTCCCAAAGGTGAAGTTCGAGTAAAAAGAACCCCAAGGTTCATGTCAGAGAGAATGCACTTGAGAGTTGCTGCTTAGAGTCCAGATACATCACCTCGGTCTTGTCATCATTTAATTAACCAATGACGGCCAGCCATGAATCCTTTGTCCGTCGTACAATTCTCGAGATTTGATAGCTTCCAACTCACGAACTGCCTGTGGGCAAAATGAATTTGTCATTTGTGTGTCATCGCATAACTCACAGGTAAACTGCATGAGAGGTTTGATGTTTTCAACGGGTCAATAACACAGTTGTACGGAAGCGTGACCACGAATAACGACAAACACCTTGGGGCAAGTAGACTAGAAAACCGATGGCCCAGCGCAGCGCCTGGGGGACACCGTAGGGAAGAGGGAGTTCCCCCTCTCAGAAAGGTGCCGTTTACAGCAACGGATTGTTCTGTTAGTAGATAGCTGTGACCAACTCATAGATCTGTCGTGAAACCATACCGGTACGTAGCAGAGCCAATAAAATGTTGTGATCAATAGAATCGAAGGCAGCACTGAGGTCTAGAAGGCAAAAATTGTGATTTTCTGATTGTCCATCCCCTCGAGGATTCCGAGCGAAACTTGAGAGTAGGAAGGTCTCACTTCTGGTGATCCTGTTTGTACGCTGAATTTTCATCAGGCCATTTAAGATTGCTTTGGTGCAATGGCGCATTGAATTGGTGATAAAACGATTTTCGTCCAGAACTTTGGAAACGAGGGAGGTTACTGATGGGGGCGGACCGTTTCCAGGAATGCATTCAAGACTAACTTTTTTCAGGATCGGGGTACCACAGCGGGCTTCCATGTATTATGGAAAAGGCCCTTCATTTATTGATTTATTATGAGCTTAGAAACGAGGTACGAATGCGTCAGGACGGTCTTGATGAGGAGTTTGGAATAGGATCCGAAGGCTGGTTTATTGGGACAAGAGGTAATGAATTTCAGTACCTCGTCATTAGAGACCTCCGCAAGCGAGGCCAGGGGTTTCGGGGTGTTGTCAGCATTGTTGTGGGAGCAGTACCGATGATGTTTGTAGATGGAGGACTGTTTATTTTCAATTTCAGAACGAATTCTTTCGATTTTTCTCCCTGAAAAAAACTGTTCAGAGAATTTGAAAGCCTAAGTCAGTCACCCGGGGATATTTATTTGGGGAAGTCCCAACAACAAGTGCCGGATAATCCCGAACAGTTTTTTCTGGTCACCTCTACAAGCTGTCACTTTGGTCAGATAATAGGCGTCTTTGTCCCCTGTCGCATTCATTCCTATAGCTGACCCTTGCACTTTGGAATGCCTCAAGGTCCTCACTAGAGCCATACCTTTCACTTTCTCGAGTTTGCATTTCTCTGCTTTGAGTGCACGTGAATGAGACGTGTACCAAGTAGATTCGGGACGAACACGAATCTTCTTTGTTCTAAGAGGGGCACATTGGTCGACAACATTCGGAAATTTTTTGTCACTATAGACCTAGACATTTCCTCGAGAGAATTTATACAGTCAATTCATCTTGGAGATGTATCAACTGATCGCAGAGTCCAAATTCTTGGGCCTTGTAGGTCCGGAAAGATGGCTTATACTCGGGAGGATCATACAGAGTGGCAAGGTTCAAACGATGAAAGCAAAGGTCTGAGATAAGTGGATTCTTGTTTGATTTGCTGAGAAGAGGGGGTTTCACACGGTGTTTACAAATTAATAAGTTTAAAGTATTGCCCGATTTATGAGTGGGGAATTCACACGGTTACATAAACCCAGACTTGGTAGAACTCAATGAATTGTTTCATTATTGTTCTCAAGTCATTGATGTGGACTTTGAAAGTCTCCGACTGTGAAACCACAGGACCAGAGACGGCATCATGGATTCCAATTACAAGCTGTGAATTCAGCCAGAAAGTCACTGAAAGTGGACCGGTTAACCGCAGATGTGGAGTCTGTAGACCGCCAGGATGTGGAGCCGATGAGATGGTAGTGTGGCAACCTACTCAGAGCACTGCACAGCTTGTCGTGGGTGATTCTTGATCAGCCGACGTCAAGAGTCGGAGCGGAAAGGACCCGGTTCCACCCCCAGATCTGTGGCTTCGCGGGCAGATCTTTATAGAGTAGCCCGGTGGAAAAGATGCTTGGGCGGTAAAGATCATCTTCAACCCAGTTTCAGTTCTTGCCAGAACGATGTTATTTGTGTGTGAACTGTCAATAAAGGTCCCTACCCTACTTTGTTTGTGCCGACTGACTGAGCATTCATGCACCATATGATTTGAGGGGTGGGCGGGATATGGGCGGGACACTTAAGGTGGCGAAGGTTCTGAAAGGTTCGCCGACCATTTTGTTGGTACAGGGAGATTGCCCGTGTCCCTGTTGTTGCAGGACATGAATTTTTCGTCGAGTTTTCGTCCTCCGCGTTTCCCCCCGGTGGTGCGTCGGTGGCGTCGAACAGTAGTAACTGTTCGGATTCCGTTTCCCTTCTGCAGGGGATATGGGGTGCATTAGCGTTGGGATGTGAATTCGTGATTAGGAAGACGGTTCGATCACGATCAACAAAGATTTTCCGAGGCCGCGGTCTTTCAAAGTTTGAATTACATGTCTTCGAATCCAATAGTCCCATAATTGACCCGGGGTCCAGTCTGGCCATTTCGGTTCGGGATCATAGCAAATCCGCTTTGGTAGCATTGTGTGGCGATCGTGCGTATCAATATGATACAATGACAAAAGTGCACACGACTGCAATGGCAGAGTTACAGGTACGGTTAATAGTGTAGTGACCCTACACTGTTGTATTCGGGTTGATCGGAACATCGTGGGACGGAGTGGCACGATAACACTAGGTCATCGCGCAATCGGTTCCTGTGTAGCTGCAACGTCTCAAGAGTTTCATGTCAGAGAAATACGCGATCGCTGCAGAGTAAATCGGTGGAAAAATTATCAGTTGGATGAAACCAGCCAGCAAACATTTCGGGGCATAGTATAGCGCACCTCGGAGGAAATCCCAACACACTGAAATAGACAAACTGTGAATAATAATGCGAATACACGAAGATGGGCTGCAGCAGAATGACAGCGCATGACCCAATATCAACCCAATCAACCAAAAACCTTGTTTAATAGTTATCAGTGTTACGGAGGAGGGTGGAAAAGATCCCCATTTCAGACGGAAACCAGACTGGTTAGGGGTAAAGAAAACCAGATAGGTTCCGTTCAAGACTGTCCTTTCACAAATTTTGCCAACGCAGTAGCGGAGGCTATAGGTTCGATAGTTAGTAGTCTCGTGGGCGTTTTTACTCGGTTTAAGAAGGGACTGTCTTACAGTCTCCACGAATTTGCTTACGAGGAGAGATTTGAGGCGTCTTCGATGGAGTTGAGACGATTCGAGGTGATTTGATTCAGGTTTTTTAAAGATTGTTTCATGGATCGAGGGCCTTTTCCTTCCACTTATTTCGTTTGAGTTTCCAAAGTCACTACCAATAGGGGCATTTGCCTCGTGGTAAAACGCGTAGATAGGACATTCGGGAAATATTTCTTCTCCCAGAGAATATAATGAGTGGACTAGCCTTCCTGATGATGTTGTTCTGTCCAATAGTGTGAATGCATTCAGAACAGTCTTGGCGAATTCTTTAAGCATCTGGATTGTTCTTCTCTTTCGATTTGCGCTACAGGTCCTCGCGTGAAAATTTTGTCGTGCCTGACCTTTGTTCATAAAACTGAAATGAACCAATAATGCATGGTGCCGCCCAATTAATACCTGTTTCCACTCACCATGTAGCTGTAGGTTGGTCCACCTGTTTCGGAGTTTTTCATCAAAATTGAGGAGGAACACAAATCCGGGGAAAGGTGTAATACAATTTATGTAAATGGATCTTTGTTGAAATGGTAAAGTGGCATATGATACGCTTCTCGCGACTGCTTGAACAATCTCAACCAAATTCAACATTTTGAAGTCGATTTTAACATAGCAGCAACTGTCCTGTATTTGTTTGGAAGTGAAGCGGGAATGTAGAAAACAATTTTATCGATAGGGTCCGTGATAATTACAGACGAACCCCCACATAAATAGGATAAATCTTTACGCCCGAAG
Organism: Sclerodactyla briareus; assembly: GCA_026419785.1. Taxonomy (NCBI): domain Eukaryota; kingdom Metazoa; phylum Echinodermata; class Holothuroidea; order Dendrochirotida; family Sclerodactylidae; genus Sclerodactyla; species Sclerodactyla briareus. The sequence continues at coordinate 341,988 of JAODTK010003110.1, read as the reverse complement.
GCAACCATCCCCGTCGCACCGTTGACCCCTCTCCTGGCATTAGCATTATGAGACTGAGTCTCTCATCGCTACAGTCCCATGTGCAGTACACGAAAGCTTGGATAGGTCCTGATGATAACAGTAACCCACATAATAAGGTGATAGTTACAAACCGTGTATGTCCTCTCCCCGTGCGCCAAATCTGTGCACCAGCTTGTATCTGCCCGCCTGTGAACATTGAATAGCAGTGGATAAAAAAGGCCAGTTCCCAATTAAGAAATGAATGTAAATGCGATTTCTTCCGAGCAGTGCTCTAAATAATAGTGATCAGGAAAGGAGAGCAGTGCTCTAAATAATAGTGATTGGGAGAGGAGACATCTGACAGTAGGGCAAATGTTTGCGTAAAGTTACGATCGATTGGTTCCGCACTCGCGCATGCTATCCAGTGTGACTTTCTTTGTGGAACAGAGATAAGTTTGATTGTGAGCTCACGCATGAGATCAAGAGTAACCTTCTTCGTGGAACGTGCATGGGTTTACTATTGGCGCCGCTTGAATAGGGTGACCGCCGCACTATAGCTCAAACGTATGATCGATCTTAATTAAGGCTCATCCAGGACGGTCTGGTCGTGCATAAGCAACGGCGATAACTCGCCTTCTCTTCTCGACTAGTGCCAGATGACGCAGGGGTGTAGTCGATTCCATCTTGCTCCCGGGACCGCCATTTTACGTCCCCAACCGAAAACCAAAGGGAATATCAGTGAACTCCAGGACCCGACCACTCTCATGGAACCTGGAGGAGCGAAGTTCAAGTTCACCGTGGCTGCTCACAGCCGAAAGACGCACATTGCAAATATCCCGTAACAAACCACAGTGTCCCCAGAAAAATCTACTGCATTACAGCCGGCCATGCGCATACCGAGATCTCGCCCATCGCAACTGCAGGTACAGCCACCCATGGGAGAACGTCGGGTGAATGAGGATTCCGAAAAAACTTCTATTATGATGAGAAATGAACTAATAGCTAAATACACAACTTTCTTCGGTTATTCAAGTTGTGCAGTTCCAATTGAACTGACTGGCATTTCACTCGATATCAATTCCATTCTAATAATCACCAATATATCAGAATGAAAATCCACGACTCTATGATTTACTCCTATACAAGCTACCACATGGCACAAATTTACGAGTCACTGTCTGTGTCCCGCGATCGAGCACCGTCAATTTCCACATTAAAAGAAAATGCTATTCACAGTAATGAGGAGAGGACCACTTTTATAGTTATAGAAAAAAAAACAAATTAGTCTCAGTGATTCAGCTTGAACCAATATGCCAGGTCAAAACTCCTCTCAATTATGAAACGGCTTTTTAAGGGGGTGGCTCAGGCCATGTTTGGCAAGAAAGTGAAAATGTATTCTGTCCGATTCAATTGGCACAGTTGGTAGAGCGTCGTTGTTCCACCAGGATACCGGGTTTGATATCCCGGTCGGTATAACCAAAGACTTTAGAAATGGTACTGTTGACTTCTCAATGATGGGCAGGGACAAACGAGAGGGGTAGGCAATTTGCAAGTTGCCGTCTGCGTGTGATTACCCCACCCCGCCGAAGAGGCATCGCCTTATTCCGTGACCCCTGGGGAGGGATTCGCCGCTGACAATATGTGCAGTATCTAGGTCTGCATCCTTGCAGGGGCTTGAATTGGAACGATCCTCTGCTCGGGCAAGTTTACCATAAAACAGATGGCCTTTCGAGCCAGTAAGGGGTCAAAAACCTAACTGGAACCTTATCCTCCCTGCCCAATTTACGTTTCTAACCCCCGAACTATCAAAAGAGGAATGCCTCTCTCGTCTCGGAATTGATAATGACATAAAATTATTCCTCCTACGGTATACGTAACAAACAGTCTCATGTTTGCTTTTTTTTTAAAGCCGTCAAGTTCTCCCCTCCTTTTTTATCCCTACCGTTTTATTAATTTGCACCATGCCGTAAGGCTCCAGCAATGTGAAAATAGCTTGCAGTTCTTTTCTCAGGGTTCGCCGATTTTATCGTTACGTGAGTTGTGTTATCAAATGTCTTCAGTACATCAGTAAAATTGCACTCAAGAAGTCGGGTAATTTACTGTCTTCAAAATTATCCGTTCGGGATTTTCTTCAAGAGGGGCCAGCAACTCTCAGTACATTAACACCAAGACGCGGTGGAAACAAAAATTCTGATCGACATGTGATGTACCTATCCAAACATTTATTTTCCTCGGAACTTGGAACTATTTTGAACTATTGCCTCTTGTCAACAACCACCCCCCCCCCATGAAAGAATTGAGTAGCATCGGATATTCTAATTCGAATGCAAGGATTACTCGGCACTAGTTCGGAACAGTGGAATTTTTTTTAAAAACGAACGTGTGCTACCACGACGTTCCGTGTCATGATTACGTTTTGGCTTTTTAATCAAAAACGTATACCTGATAATCCAGGAAATTGCCAGCCTCGAGTTACACGGTTGTCAGGACTTTTCATCCCATGCGGACAGCCTGGGAAAAATTATAAAAAAAGGTCTCCGGTGCATTGCTGTAATGGCTCATGCCCACGACATTATTGTTTGTCCTGGTTAATGTTCGTAGCTGACGGTAGTGCAATACCCAGCTATGGACCATTGTCAGACCTTGCATAGACGTAGAACGTCCCAGCACATCTGTCTTTCATATTGCTACGAATAGTGATCCAGGATGATGTTCGTGAAAAGATGATTTAATGAGATACAATTCAGTTGTATCAATGACGAAGTCAGCATTGGAATATCACATCAAACCTTAGGCAGAAAGGAGGCTTTTCGACGCAAAAACATGTGCCTGCGCTAAGACATGATCACTCATTCTCGGTTCTCTTTGTCAATAAAATTGTAAACGGGTGGTGAAGATTTTCGGTAGTATCCACGTGGAATAATAATAGGCGCCATATCTACAAACAATTTGTGTGGAATTGCTTGTTGTGGTCTCCGGGCCAATTAAAATTGTTTCATAAGATCTATCAAGTCCAAGAGAGACGTCGAGAATTTTATTCTCTCGGGCTTGGGCCACATATATATACTTGTGAGCACATTATATTCAAACTTATTGGATGCACTGTTTCCATTATGTATTACCACCATATAACCACGTTCACGGGTTCATACCTTTTTCATTCCTTGACTTCATGAGTTTATTGCAGGCCTTCGAGTGGGCCTTCTAGAAGCTAAGTTAATACGGAGCAGGTGCTAGTTGAGGCATCTGGGGCACTCCCGTGACCGTGGAAAGCGGAAGTTGGTTTCTCGATTGTTTTGACCTCCTCGAACGTCCAATAATAATTCTAAAAAATGAACGAATGTGCCTCTCGCCGAAGTGTGGGCGGAAGCCGTGAGTGGTAAAATCTAATATGGCCGCCGTCGGCCAACTTGAAAATTAGTTTTCAAATAATTTGAGGTCCTCGTAGCTAGATCTATGGGCTTGATTGAAAAAAAAGCTTACCATATACTTAATGTGATTGAGGAAATAGGAAAATGGAATGTTTTCTTCACAATTTGATAACTGGCTCGCATTGGCTCTGGCTACCATTTCAAACACTTTATTGACACGTCACCATGTATAACATATGAGAGCCGTGTCAACTCTAGTACTTGCACAGTGTTTCCATCGTGTAAATATGACCATATCACAGGCCAGATAAAAAAAAATACAACGGATTGGCTCTAAGTTTGTTTCCCTTGTCCCAGGCTTCTTTTACTCCGTATCATCATTATAAACAATGAAACTTATGATTTGGCATAATACAAGGGTAACGTGCCCTCTTGATGTGTCGTTATCAGAGAGATGGCGGACTGCTCTCTTTTTCTTCATTTTGTGCCATCTAACAGCTTCCCTCTCCCAGACTCGTTTGCATTCCCCGTTGTTGGGATTAGTCGCTTCTCGTTCTGTGGAAGCTGAAGCCACCCTGATTCCAGATACGAGTTCAGATCACAGTTATCTCTATCCTAATGTTATGAGGCTGGCAAGAATACGCGAGTCAACGACTGTGAGAAGTGATCGTTAAATAATGCCATATAGTCATCCGTCAGAAATATCACATCGCTCCAGTAGTCTGGTAACCACTCCCTTAGTAGTGGCTGCCATAGGCCATCAGCCCAGGTAGCATGCTGTCGATGACAGTACTCTGGGCCGTTCTGGGCATGGCATGCATCGATATTTTGTTCAATGGGTTAGGTCATTTCCAAGAATGAGGGCCGGGAGCCGATATCTTTTCCAGGCTTATCATATTCCTAGAGTATTCATGTCATCATTCTTTTTGGAGATTAGTGACGCTCCCTCCAGGGCCCCTGTTGTTTCAGTGAGAGCATCGCGCATGGATTAGAATGTTGGACTTGTTCACTCCCGATGGCTCCTCGTGTTCAAGACCTTTTCTGATACGTGCACGAAGAAGAGCTTCTCTCCAGACCATGATACAGCGTACCCCCGTCGGTATTATTTGCCGAAGAGCCTGGTCGACGAAATCCTTCTACCACCATCTCAACTGGACCTGGGGTAACTGCAATGCCAGAACCTTTGTACCTCTAATAGATTGCTTAGATGTAGAACATCTACTGATGGAGCTCCCAGCTTAGGCACAATCATGTTTTCGAACAATTCTGGATTCTCTGCTTTGAGTTTTACGACCGTCTTAGTTAGGCGAGGGAGAATGACGTGTTTTTTTCTTGCATTACCACTACGTTTTACATGATGCCATACACCACTGATTTACTTGGCAGGTTCGTTGTAGTTATTGTGGTGGTATGGCTTGCTCTTATCAATCGGACGATGATGGCAGGATTCTGAACCTTCTATCGCAGGTGGTTTGCCTCGCACTATCATCAGCTGTACGAGACAGTGCATGTATCACCGACTGAGTCCGTTGTGGGGTAGTGCCATTCACGGTGAGGCAACTCTCGTCCGAACAGATGGCTCATTCTTATAATACAGAGGGTATCTATACACTGCTGGAGCTTTGTCAGATCTTCTCCCCCTTTGCTTCAGCAGCGCAGTAAGTCCTCATTTGGCACGCTTTGCGGATAGTTGACTTTCATATTTCATTCCATAGCTGCAAGAACAGTCAAACAAAGTCATTTTATGCATATTAATTCACCTGATGAAACCTATTTACTTACCGCCGCTGGATTTCAAATACATCAGGATGTACACGGGGCGATAGCCGAAGACACTTTCGCATCGATTGATTTTATTAATTGTGAAGTGTGTAGCAGTTTGTGTATTACAGCTCCGATCGAAGCCGTGCGTCCTCTGCCACCAATCAATCACTTTGCATCAATCTGCCAGAGATCTTATTTCTGAAATGGTTGACACAGAGTGCTGAACAGGGGACTGGGTAAATTTGCCTCCGATCTCTCAATTCCAGAGGGGGAAGGGGAACCAATCCCGCAATTCAGTGTTACATATAGTGAACTCCTCCCTTCACTTACTTATAGTAAACCCCCACTCAACTCAGTAAGTGGGGATCTTCCCTTCAGTCATCCCTATCAGGAAACGAACGAAACGAACTTCTATTGAAATCTGACCAGCGGAAGCTTGTGACTCGCGGCCAATTTGGATATAGCTATTTAAAGACTTGGAATCGTAAGACTGATATGGAAAGTTTCCTCCTGAAAAACCCCAATCCCCAGGAATTGTGTTTTAGCCTACGATGTACTAGGCCAAGAGCATTAGCGCAAATTACCTGAAATGGACATGTCGAGCTGGTGACAAGCTGATTTTTTTCAAAATAGGTCCAGAAAAATGTGCAGATTAACATAGTAAAACTCCCCGCACATACCAGTTGTGTGGAATCTTGGAATCCAAGATGGCGTCCAAATTGTTTATATATGTTATATATAATATTTTTGAGGCCAAGTAGTTCAAATAAACCATTATCTTAGTGATCAGAGGCTTTTATATGGCATAAACCAAGATGGCGCCCAAAAATTTGTTCAAAATGGCCGCAATTTCCTATTTCTTGTCATTAACTGCCTCCAAATAGGCGTAATGCATAACAGATCGAGTGAAACAGGTACCCTGAAAGCTTGCAAGCTGCCTGTGGACCAAGATGGCATTCAACCCCCCCCCCCCCACCCCCCCCCCTCACCCCACTTCCTTCGCTTGACCTAGTTCGCCAATAAAAACTGTCCCGCTAAAAACTCCTGTTAAAAAATATCCTCTAATTAGAATGCATGTGGAACCTGAGGGTCCTTATCTCTTGGAGTGTGAAAAACAAACCAAAAAGACCAAATAATAAAAGATACAAACAAATGAGAACTTTCTAAAAACAGTGGAACCGCTCTTTCTTCTGATGACTCATGCATACAATCGCTTGTAGCATACTGTCATGTTTATATTCATGTTTCACGTTATCACAATGTTGCAGGAATGACGAGGTAGATTATCTGTCAGTGGAAATGTTCCATTAGGAATATCCTGGAGGCATGGTTTCGTGATCTATTTTTACTAGGTTGTTCGGATCAAATTTAAACGAATCAGCTAATTAACTTTCGGTTCGACTGTATTGCAATCCTTCACTGTTGACGGACTAAGTATATAGCATAGGATAGCCTAAGCTGTGTCATAAATTAGATGGGCCATTTGTACTATTCAATTTGAATGGAAACCACAGACATCAGACTGGTGTTGGGAGGGGTTGTTCCCCCATGGATATACCCGCACAGGGTAATGTTACTCCCCCACATTCTCTGAGAAGATGCTCCCATTTACTGCAGACCTCTCAAATATGACGTGGGGGTGGCAAAGTCATCCCCCCCTCCACGACTGATCATGGATTGACACACATAGGCATATAAGGGACCTTGCGTGACCAGTCTTTCCGATCCATTGGGGCCGTATATGCAAGATTGGAAAGGGGGGGGGGGACTGTTCGGGCAGTGGGACAGGATCAGCTGATTCTGCATATACAGTATTTTGTCTTTTTCTTTCTCTGTTTCATTTCCATTCGCACAGGGTCCAAACTTCAACTCGGGCCGGCTGCAGCCTCCATACTCCCCTCGTTATGCCACTGGACAAACTCATTTCGCTTCGGGAATAAAAATCACTCACCCACCCACCCACGCACTCACAAATGGCAGTACATACCTGAACAAAGCCAAGCCACATCCGACGCCGCTACCAATCGCCTGGCTCCTCCTTGCAAGCGACGAATTCTGGGCTTGGTGCATCACCTCCCCTCCCAACTCCCTGAGTAACCCCGGAGCTGCACCAACCATGAGCCCGCGTAGTCCCCCTGTGCACGTAGTGGGCAGGATCGTCCGCCGGAAGGAGTGCCATAATGCCCAATGAAGCTCACTGGCGTTCGATCACGAATCCGGGAGCTAACCTCATAATCCCTACCCCTCGCTCCCAAGAACCCTGGCATTGGATACAAGATCCTACTAGCGGTAACCAAGAATGCGGTGAAGTTAAGTATTAGAAGAGGATCTACCACTGTCTCAGCCCAACAGTGTCTTTCATTCCGTCCTCAACCGCATATAGCAATACTGGATGCACAATAGAGCCAAACACTGAGCTCGATTCTTCTGCTCAAAATACTAAGCCGCCACACACAACTATCAAGTGACTTCATGCATATGCCAGTCTGAAGCGTCTATACTGACCTCGGCTCCCTAATGACACCCCGAGGTAACTATGACTTCACGTTCTCGCTCACCGTGACAGACCCACCCAGCAACTGTCCAAGATTTCACCAACAGATTGGATTCCAGTCTTGGTCCATGACCCCTGAATGCCCCAAGGATTGTCTCTCGACAAAGTGTTCCAAGGGTATCAAGCAGATAATCCATGAACTCGGTAAGTAATGCAGCATCATCCGCGAAGTCAGAAGACTCCACCGCCCCCTCCTCCTCCTCCTTCACATGTGTTGAGGCTAGTGTACTACCTCGTCCCACATCTGTGACAACGGGGGAGAACTCATAAACCCCACCAACACACTTAACAGCACTCTCACTCCAGAATACCTGAATACAGAGAATATCAGGTAAATAAGACAGGTTGGCACAATTCCCGTATCCGCTCAGACCGGACACGGAAGCCAAGATGCAAATAATTCACTGTGGGTTTTTGGAGTGAACCCAACTCAGTGCTTGGGACACTGATGTACATGCTGCTGACAACGGATTTTGTTTGGGATGATCCTAGCAAAATACTCTGCCAAATATTGAGAGGAATGTATCATCTATTGCAGTCCGTGAATATTGTATCCACCCTTCTCTTCCAGATTGATCAGAACAGGTAGTCCTCTTTTCCAGTCAGTCGACGGGTAACACCACGTGCTCCCAAAACAGAGCCAGACCGTGCAACCCAATTTGAGGGCAGCCTGGCCCACCCATTCTCAGGCCACATCTCTGGGTATATGCCACGGACCCAGGGAGCTTTCCCGCCTTCAATTGCTCCAAATGCCTTACGAGTCCTCAATAGTAGGCTGTCATAGTCTACAAGCAGTTCGGCGACAGTGGGTTTTGCAACACCATCCCTCTAAAATCTCCGAGCTTGGAGCTCAGCACCGTGCCACATCCTCAAAACACCTAGCAATAAATTTGCTTGTGCGGGACTCGACATGGAAGGTGTGTCTATTGCTAAACTGGTATGACTGTAACTGCGTTCTGCCAAGGAGGCCACCAATGCCGACACCCTGACAATATAAAAAAAAAAACTATGAGATATTCAGTTCTCATGAAATAGTGGCAAAATTTGATTTGATTGTCCATCTTTAGGGTAATTTTGCACCAACTCATGCACTTGTTCCCTATTAAGGATCTGCTTCCTACCTACTACTTTAATTGTGTAGTTTGTTGCTGTATTTTTAATGTTAATGAAGACTTTCCGAAATTAATTGCCATTTTGCGGCGATGTGAATTTCCGATAACGTTTGTTTTGACTTGTATGTACTCAAAAACATTTGTTGTTCTGATTTGCTCTTTTATTCAGTTCTATAAATTAACAAATCTCTCTCGAAAAACAATTATGAGTTGTATGTAACTGGATTGATAAAATACTGTACGTGATATCCCTTTTCGCCTTGTGGGCAATCTTCTGCAGTAGTAGCCGTTTGGGCAACATTTGTTCACTTTGTAATGTGTAGTTTTGAAGTATGGTTCTCGTTCACCATAAAATTGCCCATCGCCCTTCTCGACCATATACGTATATTGAACTGATTCATATGAGAGGTTGGGGAAAATGTGTACATTATCTTTGCTTTTAATATTTGTGGAAAATGTAAAATGATATTGCAATATTATGTTACACAAGTAACTGAGACAAAGGTACCATTGGGCCAATGCAGGAAAATTCGATACCATATTACTCGAAATTCAATTCTGAATACAGGTAGGAAAACATTGCTATAAAAATATCCTGACAAATCCGAGTAGTGGGTTTTTGCTTTCTCACCCCAATTACAGGACGATTGTGTAAGTGGGTCTTTAGATCTGCAAACAAAGCTCTCAGATCTGTAGTAGTTGGGTTGAGAGACGTAAGTACATTTTGTGAGTTGCAGACCGATTTGTTTGCAGCAATATGACTTGCAGCCGTACGAAACTGGGGACTTGGCACTTTTTTTTTTTTTTTTTCAAGTGCGATGATTGCAGTGGCCAGTTATATGTTATAACACAATTCCCGTTCAACCAGCCGGATGACAATGACGGAGAGAATGCATCATTAGCCCCGAGGGACGAATGAGGACTGATTTGTCAGTACAACGGATATGCTGAACGCTCTAAATAAAATCCAAAACATTTCCCGTACCTTTCTATTTGATGGAATGTTTGGGCGCCATCTTGGTTTTGGCTCCCTAGACCATTTGCCCACTTAGATAGTTATTAATTATCATATAGAATTCCTCATACCTCAAACATATTTAGACCACTGTTTTTTTACTTCAAACTTCCCTGCTAACTGTCAACGAAAAATAATACTCATTGAAAATGGCGGCCATTTCCAATCAATTTTTTGGGCGCCATCTTGTTATGCGCCATAGAAACCATTTGGCCACTTAGATTAGTTATTTATTAATTATAATAATTAACTTGCTATACCTCAAAACATAGATTTGAGACAACTGTTGTAATTCAATGCTAAACGGTGCAAGAAAAATATGACCTACATTGAAAATGGCGGCCATTTCCAATCAATTTTTTGGGCGCCATCTTGGTTAATGTCATATAGAAGCACGGATTACTAAGAAACTATGTTATTGAATTCTCGTTGCCTCAAAAAAAAAATGGACACCTTTTTCATGTGATTGATTTGGAGACGAGTTGTACCAAAACAGTGAAAATGGCGGCCATTTTGGACACCACCTTGGATTTCAAGGTTTCCACAAGTGGATTTTCGGGAGTTTAGTATGTATAATCTACACATTTTTATGGCCTATTGTTGAAAAATCAGGCTGTTAGCAGAAATGTCCATCTTTTATCTAATGCCTGGGCCATACCTCACCCTTTAGAAAATAATTTCAATGATGCCGACTGCAACATTATGTATGTATGTATGTATGTATGTATGTATGTATGTATGTTGTATGTATGTATGTATTGTATGTATGTATGTATGTATGTATGTATGCATGTACGACGATAATCAAACCCACCAGATGACCATCGAACTCATACTGAGGTGTGAGGGTTCAATGAGTACCAATATCCTAGTGTTCCATGGTCAGGTCAAAGGCCATCTGAAGTTAACAAAGCTTGTGGACCCGAAAAGTCCAGAATGTTTGGAATGCTACTTCCTTATAGGGCTTACAGACACCCTGCTGTTATGGTAGTGTAAACAAGGGGTATTTTGTTCGATAAAACGATGAATCCTCAATATTTCGACAGCGTTGGATTGTGAACAAACTTGTGAACTGGAAGGATGTAGGTCGTTCCCGGTACGTTGGTTCCCCATAACTGGAATATATATTCTCTGTTTCTCCTGGGTCAGGTTCGGGGTCATTTGAGGCAATATGTCGCAGTGAACACGTTAAAATTTTTGGTTTAATCGAGCTTAATTCGGCACGCTGTTTCTTATCGGGTGCACGAACCGTATTTATTGCTGTTGGTCCGATTTGGGGCATTGTTTGGGTAAAGGAAGAAGCATATTGGGATTATTTTGTTTTGTGAAACAAGATTACCGACCCCACCTGATGGGTGTATCTATACTTGGCATGTGGAATCCTCATAATACACTGATGAGTCTGAAAAGCTTGTGAACACGTTAAGTCCATAACGCTTTGTCATGATCCTGCTGACCTATGTAGCTCCTTATTAGTAGTACCGTGACCCTGTGTTTTTGGTGTATTTTGACGCAATATGTAAGGGAATGCATACTTGTGGACAGAGTAACTTCTCCCCGCCTGGGTGGATGAAGGGTATACTCGTTTGTCGGGTTCCTCATAATGAGTATATAAACATAATGTTCTAGAGTCAGGTAGAAGAATATCTGAAGATCTTGTGAACACAATACGTCCAGAATGCTCAGTCTGGTCAAGCCTAATCCGTCTGCAACGGCTTATGGGGCGAGTAACCGTATGTTGTAGGGTATATTGGGGCGTCTCGAATTTGAGAATTGTGGAAATTTCATATTTGGGCAAATTTGGATTCGTGAACAGGGTTGATCGCCCTACCTGGATGGTTTAGCTCATCAGGAATGTGGGTTCCCAGTATTGGGTAAATGATCCATAATGTTTTGGTTGGGGTCGAGTCAAAGGTCATCGAGAAATTCCAATATCTCGTTAACACGATAAGGCCAGTCTGCTCAATCAGACCAATTTGACACTTACGCAGCTTTTCTATGGACAAAACATGAACCTCGTTGTTTTGGGTTTTGGAACTATTATCTTATAGTTTCTCTGCCAAGTTTTAGTTTGTGTCAACAACGATACCTTGGCTCACAAAGATAAATGGAACTCAACTTGATATGTGGGGTTATCCCTCAAGAGTCAATGAATCATATTACCAGCTCCTCTCTCATTTTTCATCTGTGTCAACTTACAAACTAGCTCTCCGTATCGCAAGTTACATTTGTTCATCAGCTCATCCATAATAGACTAATTGTCCGAAACGCACTGAACGCACTGATTTGGGAAAAACTGTGACATCAATAGTCGAGACACGTAGGGGAACCTCCCATGTCAGGAAGCTGACATAATTTCTGAATTCATAATGCCCGAATTTGCAGCATTCAGTAAAAAAATATAGATGTTATGTCGACAAACTCTGCATGATTTCTCCCCACTTTATTGCCCGATTGTCACATGTCAACGTTTTTTCAAGGGGTTGCAGCGTCCAAACCTCCTCGGCCTCCTACGCCCAGTGTTGTGAAATTTCCATCTACCATACCTCTTCCCACATGCTTGCCCATTCATTCAACAAACCGGCTCTCCCACTGGGCTTGAAGATTTTTTTTTTCGTCCCCTGCAATGATCACCCTTCCCACATAAACTCTACCTATCATATGACCATCATTTTGTAACAGACCTAATGAAATTAAATTGATATACTTGCAATCGTCGTACAAACTTCCTTCAAAACATCAAATCTGAGAGTTCTAATCTGTGGAAAACAACCCGGCTGTCGGCACAACGGTCGTTAATAACGTAGAGTCAGGACCGTGTACGCATGCGTCGTGCGTGAATTCCAATTAGGTAACGTAACGGTCCTATCAGTTACATTGTCAGGAAGTCGTGAGCTCCGAGGGATGCAGCTATGGTAGTTTACGTTTGCTCAGAATAGTTAATATTTAATTTAGTTAAGTATTTACTAGCTTAGTGGACTTATAGGAGGCCTATCTTACGTGCCTATTGCTGTTACATCCCCTCAGTGGAATTTTTCTCAGTTCGAATTATTTTGCGAGATGCATGCCTGATCATTGGGGGATGATCACATAGGCCCTCACCCATTACACTACTGGGGAAGATTAATCCTCCGCCCACCTCCTCCGCCCAAATTCCGACTGGATCCATTTTTCAACTGAAGGAGTTTTGTGCAGGAGAGAGACCGAAGAAGTCGGGTGTTGTGTCACAACCTCTTGGGGAACTCCCAGTAATGCATATCAATACACTCCATACATACACATACGTGTATAATATATATATATATATATATATATGCAAACATACAAATGTAACGAGGTAGGGATATATTAGTTATTATGTTAATGAAACGTTGCGAACATCTACGCTGTCCCATTAAACATACGGCCCTACCGGTTCCCTCAAGTATACGGTTCAGAACAATCCCTGGCTGCCGGGATGATCGTCATTTACGTACTTCGCGGGAGCTGCGAGTAACGCAGGACCGCTGGCATTAATGACGTAACTGGGCGATCTGCAAAAGTAAGCCATGACCAACAGCGCCCGAAATTAGACAGAAAAGTTAAAGGTCATCATACAGAAACTGCACGATGACTCCCCGAGCCCTTTGTTGTGGAATTATCTGATGGACGCCAGTGACGGCAAACTTTTTTATATATGCAGAGCTGAGCGGAATTTGGCAGAATTTGATGGTGAATCCGTCGCGCTTAGAATTTCGCCCCATCGGATATATATAATCTATAATATTATATATATATATATATATATATAATATATATATATATTATATATATATATATATCTATATATATATATATATATATCTATATATATATAATGTCGTTTCCGCCGCACGAGTGGTAGACCGTAAACACAAAATATACGGACCAAAAGTTTTCAATTCTTAGAAATAATATTATTACAACAAAGTTCCACTATTACAAAACAACCAACGTTTCGAAAGAAAAGCACAGCTTCCAACTCAATTGGACGATAGTGATGAAACTACGTAACTGCCGACTAGCGGCGGAATTAGCGAAGACGAACGGATTACAACATGAACAACGGACAGCAAAGTGGAAAGCCGATCAGCTGAAGCGTTCAAAGGTGGAAACTCGATTTGCTTATGTGAAATGGTGTTTTTGAGAAATGATGTGAAGGCTTTTTTAAGTCTAAGTTGCATTTTGTGGGAGCAGAATCTATTATACGAGAGCAATTAATCGGGGGTGCAACTGGACTTGCGAAGTGGGGAACTATTGATGTGCTTGTGGATGTGCGAGACTTTGTCCCTGTGTAGGTGTCGTGTATCCTAGTGGTCAAATGGCGGTGGGTTTCACCATTATAACAAACATTACAGTTTGCACACTTTGAAACTTACAGACCACATGTGGCTGGGTGGCGATACATGCAGCAAATCATGATATCCCACAACTCAAAAGTCATGAAAATCGCCACCAACCACCCCAAGAAAGAATGTGCAACTGTAGGCAACCCAACGACTGTCCTCTACGCGGAAACTGTCTAGTCGATGGCGTCATCTACAAGGCAACAGTAACTATCTAACGGCAGACATGTCACCTCAGTCTTCACTACCGAGACTGGCCAGTGGACTATATACATTTCTTCGCATTGTTTTTATGCTTGCCGATTTATTCATTATTTCAGTGAATTAACTCGACTTGGATATCCTCAACAACTACTAGATTGTTCTCTTACGACTATAATAAAAATGTGTGAACTGAGCCTGCAGTTTGCAGGTTATTTTTTTTCAATACGCACACATAGCTTATGAATCTTCTTTCCTGTAATAAAACCATCTGGATTCTCGACAAATTAATTCTTCCTGTTTAGGTGCCAGGAAGGTCGAAACCATAACTATATCACATTACATGCAGAGTGCCACGAAATCGGCGTCCTGTCACTGAGTCAATTAAATAAGAGGAGTTCGAAATTATCACATGAAATTCGATGACTGGTGGAAGCACACATGCTGCCTGATTGGCATGCACATATACGTCGTTCGAGCCAAAGCAAAGATACTGGCTATGCTGTAGTCAAGTGGCATTTGATGCCAGTAGTCAGTTGAAAATGTACACTCCTGATAAATACCAATTCTTTCAGAATTATAATTCTGGAAAAATGGGGAATATTTTTCTAGGAATTCAATCCTGGCGATGATGAAGAATAGGACGTGGAAGCGCAGATAAGGATTCATTTGAATTACCTAGACCAGCCTTTGGCTGTTTACCACAATTCTTCTGGGAAAAATGCTTTCTAGGTCATTTGATTATAGTTTTGTTTCCCTGTAGCATCGGGTTTGGTGAATCATGGTTCGCAGGGGTTTTCAATCTAGTATCCGTTCGATTATCATCCCTCTTCACGCCGATAAGCGCGACATGCATGTCGGTTATCATGTATAACTGAATCCTTATATATTCACCCAGTTTGAAATCAGGAAAACAATTCTTTCGTATCGATTTTTCGATTCTTCGTTGAAACCTTGTAAGCAATGGGCAGAAACTGTTAGGTAGTTCATCGGGCAACTTGCAAGTTCTTATCTTGAGTATTACTCTCGGAATGTAAAGCTGGTGTTTGGAAGCGCAACTGACTTTCTTGAGGCTGAGGAAATTCGGGTGATTGGATTCAGGTTTTCAATATTGCCCATGGTTACGGTGGGCATTTCTTTGATTACTTCTTTGAAGTTTCTGATGTTGCTTTGCCTCAAGTTTCGTATCTCTTTCGATGAGAGTAATTGAATGTGGTATGGCTTTCTTTGGCTTATTTGGCTAAAGCTTCAACGTCATATCATGGATAATAATGATCAATTTTGTAATTTGAGGCCATTACGCATTAAAAAATTCGCCTGAAAGCGCTGATATTCCCTAAATAGTGCATACCATAATTGAGAGTGGAATTTTTTGCTCAGTCAAATGCTTAGCAGCTGAAAGTATCTACGTATCGCATTGCTGTGTCGGCCTGTTTCAGCCCGTATACCAATGGTGAATCACTCGCCAAATAGCACAATTAATTTAACCCGTTAAAAAGCACAATCCCTAGACTTCAAGCAGATTGGGTGAAATGCATTGTAGGAGGCTCCTTACGCAGTTGCCAAGTTAGGAAATCCACAGGAGCAGCCAATCAGACCATGTGGGTTCAACCTTATTAGCGTCAAAATGAAACATTCCCATAGCTATTAGGAAGCCGAAGATCATTCTTTCCTCTCCCCAATTAACATATTTCGAGATGTATTTCTCCAAGTTTACCTCCCCCTAACTATAACACTAATGGACGTATCTAGTGACTGGAGATCCGTTCCTATGAATATTCTCGTTGAGCAAACAGGCCTAATAACTCAGTTTTCCTGTTCAGTGGATGTCTGATTATCAGACATGCGTATAATGAAATTAAGGCAGTGGCCTATATACATATTTCCAGAAAGGTGAAGGACTTTTTTTTTTTCAAAATTTGAAAAGCCTTAGTGTTTTTGCAGAGGGTAATTAGGTTATCCATATTTTACCTAACATCAACATTCGAGGTGTTGTCCATATCAGTTCTGTGAAAACGGGGGAAAACTGAAGCACATCTACATCATTCAGCTTGAATCGATATCTTAAAGTTAACTATGCGTGTTGGAATGAATCCAACACGTACTTATGTACGTACGTTTATGTCCCGCGCAATTTGCCTGGAACCTGTACTTAGGCTAGCCTGCAGTAGATTGCTTCCGTTTAAGTGTCTAGGCCTGTTTCAATATGGACACGCATGAAATGGATTGAGAGGTGAGGTAGATTTTTCGGTTAAAGTGTAGGGATAGTGGTCCATGTTATGTTTCATAGTATTACCAACCTGGCGATAAGGTGAGGCCTACTAATACTATTCCAAGCATGCGCTACCATAAGTGTGGATTATGGAGGCACCCCTAGTCACATTTCAGGGCAGGCGTAGAATGTCGCGTGGGTGTACTCAATTCTCAGGCAGTCTATGTGTACAGTCGATAGGCTACCCGCGCGTCCGTGAGAGGCGATATGCAGGGAAAGATCTATATTCGGCATTCTATGGTATGACAATTACTTTATATTAACGATGAGATTTATCATACGTGGTGCTCACCGTAAGGTTGTTTTTAATTTTTATGTATGGGCCTGAAGAAAATGAAAGTTAGAAGCATACGCGTCGTAAACGTAGTAATGTATGAATGTACTTCTCGTGTGTAATGCTCCCAAAAGCAATCGCGTACCGGAAACAATTCAGTGCCCCACAACTGGAAAAATGGTCATTAGCACTACTTGCGCTGCTGGACTTGAAGGAAGATTGAAAAAGGCAAACAGCCATTCACCTAAACTCTCAATATGCATTACTTCGAGATGTATAATACTGGTATGAGTGTATTGTGATATTATTAATTAAGGATCACTATGAACTAGAGAATCTGGAGAAGATTCGGAGGCGCTTCCGTGCTGGGGCGCGTTCCCAGGAATGTTGTACTATAATGGTACATAAGTAGTGAGTGCCACATGAGGTCATTAAAAATGGTTTGATATCTCGGTAAAAAAAAATGGCCTACAATGGCCCGCAACCACTACATGTCACAACAATGTCAGGGAGGGGTTGGTACGCCTTTGTGTAATTACTAGCACTGTCCGAAGCCTAGCCTCCCATGAACTAAAGCGCATTATTCTCACCCCCGCTTTCTTCCAAATCGCTCATTCATGCTTGATTATCCCAATGAATTTCACATCCTGCTTGGCCACATGGTTCGCACGGTGGACGATATTTCCTTGTGTACGCTCTCGCTTAATGTTGCCAAATAGTATTTTGCAAACAGCCCGTATTTACAGATTTGTGAATGCAGGTCAGAGAGCTTCGCAAAATAGGTACAAACAGCTCACTTTTCGAATATGCACATATATGTTCAGACGTATGTTATCGAGTGGAAAATTTTACGGACCTTATGGACGTAAACGCACTACATACTCGCATTCCACGAGCGGAGGGCGTGTGTCAGGACGGTGCGGATGTGCTTGACGCCAATAGCATCTCTACTTAGAAAGAGGTACCCGAGCTGATGAACTACATTATTCCTCGTAACAACTTCACATTCAACGGCAAATGTTATTTCCAAACCAATGGTACCGCCATGGCACAATATAGCACCTGCTCATGTTAATGTGTTCATCTTTCTTCTTTTTTTCAAATAAAACATTAAATAATTCGGGATTCCGGTCGGGTCTGGATAGTATCGGGTCTTACACTAGGTCTGCGATGTAACTCAAATATTTCACGTACATTCGGTTGGCAATCATTTATCCGCATTTACAGTGTCACGTCTTGTCTGGTTCTCACGTCCATGAGAGAATTGATTGAATGGGATTCGTAATCAATGTATGTTTACAAGACAATTGATTCCTGAAGGATCCTCTCAGCATGCCCCGTTGATATGCGCTCTTAAATCATTGGGATATTCTCTTCGAAAGCAGCACTTCCACGATCAAGTGACATTTAATGCTGGCAACCTTGTAAATTTGGAAATTGGAGAATTCTTTAAGAGAACATCCGCACCAATTTCATAGACGCTCGGTGGCTTTTGACAGAATGTATCGGGTTGAGGTTATGTAATATTTGCATTTAACGACCAACTGTAATCAGAGAGAAATTCTTATTCCGCAGATGCATTGGGTACTTGGCTTATTTACAATCATAGCAAATTTAATTAAAACTTTCTGTTTTTAGAAGAACCGACAGTCGAACACACCCGAACAGACGCAGATTGCATATGTTTGACGTTCTGAAAACAATGATGATTGCTCTCGAGACGTGGCCTTGGAATCCTTCAGGATTAGATGATAGTAATTTCCCCCCGAAAACGCTCAACGATTATTTGTTGCTATTGGTAATATAACCTTGCTTTTTCCGTGTCAATCAACTGACTATTGCGTGACTTAATGAAATGCCAAGCCTCTGACCTGCCTATTCTGAGGAAATAGGACTCATTAAATGTTCACAAGGAACCACTAGACTGGAACCTTCTGTACATTGATAAGATTACGGAGTAATTTTCATCTACAATGTTGAAATGGAAACCACTAGGGCATTCAATGAAGTAAACTGAAACGATTGCTCATTTTTGAAACATGTACATATACATGCTTACGTATGTAAATAAACACGTTCAGGGAGCAGAGTGATTGCTTATTCAAGCTGTTACGTATATTTCCTAATGATTCATTGTACAATGCGAATGCTGTCATAAACCCGCGTCTCGCTTCAATTGAGACACTATCAGTATAGGGTCACGAAAAAACGAGTCGCCAGTCCGGCAAGTCGTTGGTTCGACACGTCGTCAGTCCGAAAACACAGTTACACACTCTCAGTGTAGAGTAACGAACCAGAAAGTGAAAAGGCTTAGTGATTCCTTGACTCTTTCTGACAACTAGAGCATGGCACAAGGCCAAAAAAAAAAAAAGGGGATTGTACCAGTCATTTTGGGCAACATACCGTCTGACAAATTCCCAGTTTTCCCAACCAACCAATAGGGTTCCTGTACTCTTGATAAGAAAGCTATACACTAAATTTCTGTGTTGGGAGGTTTTTTCAGACTTTGAAGTCTGGTGACCTCACATGACTTCCCACATGAACCCAAAAAATAAAGTTCGTGTATGAATCATGAGGGGCACAAATACCAAGTATGAGCTTTATCCATCCAGGTGGGGTCGAGTATCGAGTTCACAAGCCAAAATTGGCCAAATTACCGACTCTTCACACATCTCCTATTTTTAACCTAAAATTCACTCCCGACCTATAACAATAACAATATGGTTTCCCGTACTCCCATAAGAAGGCTACACATCAAATTCAACCGGATCAGCAACCCTTCTGGGACTTATCATGTTCACAATGTTTTCAGACTTTGACCTCTGCTGACCTCAGATCACTTCTGATCTGACCCCAAAACAATACGGTCATGTTCTCACCATGGGGAACACACACCAAGTATGAGCTTCATCCATCCAGGTAGAGTCGAGTTATCGTGTTCACAAGCCAGCGTCACATACATACCTACACACACTGTCATGACTGCTAATTCCTCTGACTCCGGCAAGTCGTTAGTTCGAAAATACAGTGACACACCATCAGTATAGGATTACAATGGGGAAGTTGGTCGTGCGGCACCGGATCAAATGCGGCGTTGAGATCGATCAGCACCAGCATAGCCACCTGTTTGTTATACATCCCATCAAGACATCTGTAAGTAACCTATTGAGGAAGGTTTCACATGATTCATTGTTAACTGATAACGACTTTCTTCAACCTTCTAGAGATGAACACAAGTTACTGACAATTCTATAGTTTTGCAAGATCACATTTTGGACTGACGACTCGTTTTTCGAAGCCCTATACGATATACTGTGTACTGTATTTCGGACTGACGACGCGTCGGACTGGATGACGTGTCGGACTGATGACGTGTACCCCATATTACCGATGTGGCCCTATTGCTATTGCGATTACCGATGTACCATCTATAGTATAGTATCCAACGGCACACTCGAAGGCAGTAACTCAAGATCATTCGAGCATGGAAAATTGTTTTCGCAAGAGCCGATTATGTCAGCTGCGCTTTTCTCCAATATACACAGCGCAAGAACTATACCTCATTCAGATCATTGTTCTGTCCATTTTCTGGGGAAAGAACAACACATGGCGTTACTGATCGAGTCGCGATAAGTGGGTGACATTCATTAGTCCTCTATTTTTGTCTATCAGGAGCGGAGTGGAGGTATGAAATCGCAAAACACCCAAACCAGGTCAATTTTCCACGTTCCGTCAAAGTGCAAAAAATGGACCTCGTTCCGAAAGAATTTTCACTTCGTAACCTGTTATGAAATACGACATTTCTTTGCACGGCTCTCCGCGCGTCAAGGAAGATTGTCCTTGATATGGCAATAAAACAGGAGAATTACCAATAGAGGACGCCTATCCAAGCAAGCGCCACGTTAGACGGAGAAAATAGCTTGTTGAATGGGGCCACAGCCACTCGTTCACGAGGACATTAACTCGTATTGTATTAGGCAGATACCACAACTGCGATAGTGTAACATCCATGCTAAAAGAATTCGAGTGGATTCCCCCTGTGGAGCGCTGTCAAACAGCCACTAATGTTGTTCAAGATCCATATCAACTTGGTTGCGATCAATCCAGCTCAATAAGTTCGCACACATGGCAGCCAGCTTCAACAAGACACTATTATCGCAAATGAAACCAGCATATTCCAGCTCGCATTCACCTTACCAAAACTCATTCTTCCCAGTCATCAGTCATAGAGGTTCAACATGTGGCAGTGTTCTTGGCATCTGTGATCTAATTATTCTCAGCCCGCTTCTACGTTGCCGGCATGTATATATTCACTATTATTTTACCTGCGAGTAAGCAGCTCTACGAGTCTCATAATTAATCCGTTCGTTCGTGAGTTCGTTTGTTCGTTCGTCCGATCTGTTCGTCAAATTCACGCATAAACATCGCCGCCGTACATGCGATCAGGGTAATACTTATCGAGTGAATGAATCATGCCACTGGCTAGGCTGAGTGATATTTTTGTTGCATTGTGTGATTGGATTTTAATTAAATCCAATCGATTACCCAATTAGTCTTCCCTACAGCGGTTCTCATTGAGGGTCTCCTCCGTGAGAGGAAGCATTTCTGTTAGGAAAGGGAATGTTTACCTTATCTGTCAGCAGTGGTAACCTCACAATACGCCATGAATAGTATGAACGAAAGCATCAAAAGCCATTGATTATTTTGTAAACCTTCGAATCACACGGAAATCGCCAGAGCTAATTTGAAGCTCAACCAAGACGCCTTAATCTCTCTTCATGCTGCAAATCACGCAGACAGAAAACTTGGCTGGTAACCCTCTTTTTCAGCGTTCCCAATTTGCCTATCTTTCGAATTCCTGACCTCCCCCCCCCCCCCCCCTCACAACCCTACGCTCTCCCCGTTTACCGCTAATGCAACTGTCACCCTGTCAAGAGCACATCCCCGTCTGACTCACCTCCTCCCTTTGCACCAGCACACGACAACGAATCCCCTGATCTATCTTCTCGACTTGCGGTGCACTGGGGAAATTAGGAATTGCAAGCCGTGAGTACCTGTCTTTGTAACGCCTTGACCTACAACAGCGCCTACCTCGGGATCCTCCTACCAATGTCCACGCGTCTCCGCTTCCACTCCCCTAAAGCTCAACCCCGATTTGTAAGAATCCATCTAGATTTCACTTCTCCGTCAGACGATGAACTTGCCTCCCGATCCCATGACAGCTCGCCTGTACTCAATGGTCGAAACACCCAGGGCCAGCAAGTAGAAAGACACACCAGTGTTACAAGATAGCAATACAACAACTTCATCCATGTACCCAAAATTACGAACAAATAACGTTTACATCGACTAGCCATCAAATAATTATATCCCCCACTTCGGGGATATTATGGTTTTGCCTGCGTCGTGTCCGCCGCGTCCGCCGCCGCCGCGTCCGCCGCCGGAAGATTTTCGCGTTAGCGCGATAACTCTCAACGCTTTACTCGATTTAGCTGGAACTTGGTACACGGGTTAACAACATGGAGATTCGGAAGGTTCGAAAACTGGTATTACGGTAAGTTCTGCTGGTAAGTCTGCTGCCCACTGCTTTGGTGATTTTACGCAAATTTAAGTTTGTCCGATCTACACGAAACTTGGGACTCAGGGTGACAATGGTCCCGAAAATCATGGCGGCATTTTCAAGGTCATCCAAGGTCAAATTTGTGTAATTTTTGCGATTTTTTGCAACATGTCGAATTTTGGCGAAACTTGGTATTAGGGGTAACAGTTGGTCCCGAAAATCATGGCGGCATTTTCAAGGTCATCCGAGGTCAAATTTGCGATATTTTTGCTTAAAGGTCATTAAGGTCACTTAGGGGTCAAGTGGATTTTGGTACTTTTTCGGTAATAGGCACGGGCGTGTTCATCAGAATGCAAAATGCTCCTAGGAGTGGATGTATCACATGGAGAGTTACAATTTTCATAAAAACTGTCACGTCATTGAAGGTCTCAAGGTCACTAAGGGTCAAAAACTGTTTTCTGGCCTAATCGGAGAATTGAATAATCTGTGAAGGCTGAGGTTCACCATTGTGATATAATTGTTGACCTGCATGTGTGTTGGACCTCTGACCTCAATTTGACCTCTGTCGGGTGATCATGTGGTGAAAGGTTGAGTCTTGAGAGAATGTGCTTATTTAAGGGTTAAACGGGCAAAAAAAACGAACATGGTTTTTGGCAAAGGGGGATATACAAGTTGGCGGTCTACAGCCAGGCGGTGTCTAGTTAAATAACATAGGGTTCCACACAGCGTGACAGAAGAAAGGTCAATACACAATAAGGGGACACACACGATACTCGTTCACACAGAAACACACACACAGGTCTTCAGCCGAATGAAACAACCCGAGGAGCTTTTCCGAGAACGCGAGAGCGGATTGACACGTGCAGTGGGAGGTGACCTGGCGAGTGACTGAGCGCTTGAAGGTGGAATGGTACATTACGAGTGACGGAGCGATGCAATGAAGCTACCTGTCGAATGACGGAGCGCATGCAGTAGTGGAGGTACCTGCGAGTTGACGGAGCGCATGAA
Source organism: Sclerodactyla briareus (assembly GCA_026419785.1). Classification (NCBI taxonomy): domain Eukaryota; kingdom Metazoa; phylum Echinodermata; class Holothuroidea; order Dendrochirotida; family Sclerodactylidae; genus Sclerodactyla; species Sclerodactyla briareus. The sequence continues at coordinate 318,493 of JAODTK010003110.1, read as the reverse complement.
GTGGACCGGGAGCGGTACCTGTCGAGAGACAGAGCGATGCAGTGACGGTACCTGTAGAAGACGTGAGCGCAGGCAATGGATGGTACCTGTCGAGCGACAGGGCGCATGCAGTGGACGTACCTGTTTCAGCCGAATGAACACTCCCGGGGGCTTTTCCGAGAACTGCGAGAGCGGATTGACACCGTGCAGTGGGGACGAGGGTACCTGTCGACGTGGACTGAGCGCTTGCAGTGAAGGTACATGTCGAGTGACGGAGCGATGCAATGAAGCTACCTGTCGAAAGACGGAGCGCATTGCAGTGACCGTACCTGTCGAGTGACGGAATGCATGCAGTGGATGGTAACTGTCGAAAGACAGAGTGCATGCAGTGACGGTCTACATGTAGAAAAGACGAGCGCATTGCAGTGGAAAGGTACCTGTCGAGCGACAGAGCACATGCAGTGACGGTACCGTCGAAAGGCGGAGAACCATGCAGTGAAGTGAAGGTACCTGTGAGGCTGAGCGTAGTAGTGAAGGTACCTGTCGAGTGCAGAGCGCAGGCCGTGAAAGGGGACCTATCGTGTGTCGGAGTGCATGCATTGAAGGTACTGGGGAGAGTAGCGGAACGCATGCAGTGAAGGTACCAGTCGAGGGACGGAGCGCAATGCAGGGAAAGATAGAGGAAGATACATGTCGAGATAGGAGGCCAGGCAGTGAAGGTATCTCTCTATTGTCGAAGCGCATGCAGTGAAGGACTGTCGATCGACGGAGAGCCTGCAGTGGAAGGTCGGTACCTGCGAGGGAGAAGATGCGCATGCAGTGAAGGGACCTGTGAGAGATGAGCGCTGGCAGTGATGTGCCAGTTACTGTCGAATAAAACAATTAACGGAGGCGCATGCAGGGGAAGCTTACCTGTTCGAGTGACTGAGGCTTGCAGTGAAGGTTTACTTGGCGAGGGAGGGAGGGCATGCAGTGAAGTACCTTTCGAGTGACGGAGCGCATGCAGTTGGAGTACCTGTCGAGTGAGGAGCGCTTGCAGTTGAAGGCACATGTCGAAGTGACGGAGGCATGCAGTTGATTGAAGAGATACCTGTCGAAGGACGGAGCGCATGATGGATGCGACCTGTCGAGTGACAGAGCGCTTGCAGTGGAAGTACCTGTCGAGAGACCGAGCGCATGCAGCGAAGGTAACTGTCGAGAGACGGAGTGCATTCAGTGAAGGTACTTGTTTAGAGCAGATCGCATGCAGTGAAGGTACCTGTTCGAGTGTCGCAGCGTCATGCGGTGGAAGGTACCTGTCGAGTGACGGAGAACCTGCAGTGAGGGTATTTGTCGAGAGACGGAGCCCAATCGGTGAAGGTACCGTCGAGAGACGGAGCTCTTGCAGTGAAGGTACCTGTCCCCCCCCCCCCCCCGAGAGATCTGAGCGCTTGCAGTGAATGTATCCTTCGAGAACTGAGCGCAGCATTGGGAAGCTACCTGTCGAGTGACTGAGCGCTTGCTGTGAAGGTATCTGCGAGTGACGGCGCGCATGCAGAGAAGGTACCTGTCGAGTGACGGAGCGCATGGAGAGGAGGTACCTGTCGAGAGACAGAGCGCATGCAGTGGAGGTACCTTTCGAGAGACTGATCGCCATGCAGTGGAGGTACCTGTTGAGAGACGCAGCGCACATGCAATGAAGGTACCAGTCGAGAGACGAAGCGCATGCATTGAAGATACCTGTCGAGAGACGGAGCCCATGCAGTGAAGGTACCTCCTCTTTGTCGCAGGGCGCATCATAAAGGTGCCTTTCCTATTGACGAGAGCCTGCAGTGGAATACCTTTCGAGGGAACAGAGCTCACTGCAGTGAAGGTACCTGTCGAATTAACGTAGCGCATGCAGTGAAGCTACCTGTCGAGTGACTGAGCGCTTGCAGTGAAGGTACCCGTCGAGTGCCGGAACGGCATGCAGTGAAGCTACCTATCGAGTGTCGGAGTGCATTCAGTGAGGGGGAGGTACCTGTCGAATTGACGGAGCGCATTCAGTGAAGGTAACTGTCGAGAGACGGAGTGCATGCCAGTGGAAGGTTGCCTGCCCAAGGATACCTGTGGAGAGACGGAGCGCATGCAATGAAGGTACCTGTCGAGGGACTGAGCGCATGCAGTGAAGATACCTGTCGAGAATCGGAGCGCATGCAGTGGAAGGACCTGTCGCGCGCCGCAGCGCATTGCAGGGAAGGTACCTGTCGATTGGATGGAGAGCCTGCAGGGGAAGGTATCTGTCGGAGACGACAGCGCAAGCAGTGTGAATGTACCGTCGAGAGACGGAAGCGCTTGCAGTGAAGGTACCTGTCGAGAAATTGAGCGCTTGCAGTGAAGGTACCAGTCGAGAGACGGAGTGCAAGCAGTGAAGGTACCAGTCGAGTGACTGAGCGCTTGCAGTGAAGTTACGTGTCGAGCGTGAGGGGGGGCATGCATGGAAGCTACCTGTCGAGTGACGGGAGGCGCATTGCAGTGGAGTACCTGTGAGGAGACAGAGCGATGCAGGACGGTACCTGTCGAAAGACGGAAAACGATGCTAGTGGACGGGTACTGGTTGAGAGCACAGAGCGGCATGCAGTGACGGTACTGTCGAAGGACGGGGCGCATGCGTGAATGGTACTGTCGAAGCGCCTCGGCCGGTATTGGCAGGTAAGGTACCGTTGGTGACAGGAGCATGCGCTGAACGGTGCTTATCGAGAGTCGGAGTGCATTGCAGTGAAAGGGCGGTACGTTGTGGAATGGAAAGCGGAGCGCATGCAATGAAGTGGTACCATCGAGAGCGGATGCGAAGGCAGTGAAGATACTTTTCGAGGAGGAGCTCATGCAGGAAGGTACCTCTCTAGTGTCGCAGCGCATGCAGTAAAGGTGCCTGTCGAGTGAACGGAGAGCCCTGCATTGGAAGTTACCCTGGTCGAGGACGAGCGCAATGCAGTGACGGTACCTGTCGAATTACGAGCGCTGCAGTGAAGCTACCTGTCGAGTGACTGAGCGCTTGGGCAGTTAAGGTACATGTCGAGAGACGTGAACGCAACTGCCGTGAGCTACCTATCTAGTGTCGTTGTGCATGCAGTGAGGTAACCTGTTCTAGTGAGGAAGCGCATGCAGTGAAGGGTCCTGTTTGAGGACTGAGCCATGCAGTGAAGGTGCCCTGCCAAGGTACCTGTGGAGATACGGAGCGCATGCAATGAGGTACTGTCGAGAGCGAGGAGCGGCAGCAGTGAAGATACCTGTCGAGAGACGGAGCGCATGCAGTGAGGTACCCTGTCGAGCGCCGGCGCATGCAGTGAAAGGACCTGTCGAGTGACGGAGAGGCCTGCATTGAAGGTATCTGTCGAGAGACGCAGCGCAAGCAGTGAAGGTACCAGTCGAGAGACGGAGAGCCAGCAGTGAAGGTACCTGTCGAGAAAATTGGAGCGCTTGCAGGGAAGGTACCTGTCGAGAGCTGATCGCAAATGCAATTAAGCTACCTGTCGAGTGACTGAGCGCTTGCAGTGGACGTTTACTTGTCGAGAGGGAGGGCATGCAGTGAAGCTACCTGTCCGAGTGCGGAGTCGCATGCCAGTGGCCTGTACCTGCTCGAGAGACAGAGCGCCCATGCAGTGACGGTACCGGTGTGTCGAAAGACTGAACGCATGCAGTGTAGGTACTTGTCGAGAGACCAGAGCGCATTCATTGACGGACCACCTGTCGAAAGACTGAGCGCTGCAGTGGTAAGGTACCTGTCGAGCGCCGCAGCGCCATGCAGTGAAGGACATGTCGATTGATGGAGAGCCTGCAGTTGAAGGTATCGTCGAGAGACGCAGCGCAAGCGTGAAGGGTACCTGTCGAGAGAACGGAGCGGCTTGCAGTGAAGGTACATGTCGGAAATTGAGCGCTTGCAGTGAAGGTACCTGTCGAGAGACTGAGCGCATGCAATGAAGGTACCAGTCGAGAGACGGAGTGCATTCAGTGAAGGTAACTGTCGAGTGACGGAGGGTATGCAGTGATGGTACCTGTTGAGTGACGAAGCGCATGCAGTGGAGGTACATGTCGAGAGACAGAGCGATGCAGTGGACGGTACCTGTCAAGTGACGAAGCGCATGCAGTGGAGGTTACTTGTTGAGAGACAGAGCGCATGCAGAGAAGGTAACTGTCGAGAGACGGAGTGCAAGCAGTGAAGGTACCCCCTGTCGAGCGACTGAGCGATGCAGGTTGAAGGTACGTTGAGGACAGTGAGCATGCACTAAGGTTGATTATCGAGAGTCGGAGTGCATGCAGGAAGGTACTTGTGAAAAAAGACGGGAGCGCATCCAAGAAGGTACCAGTCCGAGAGACGGAGCGCATGATAGTGTGAAGATACTTTTCGAGAGACGGAGATCATGTAGGGAAGGTTACCTCTCTAGTGTCGCAGCGCAGCAGTTAAAGGTGATTGTCGATTGACGGAGAGCTTGCAGTGGAGGGGTACTGTCGAGAGACAGACCTCATGCAGTGAAGTACCTGTTGAGACTGAGCGCATGCAGTGATGCAGTGACAGTACCTGTCGAATTAACGGAGCGCATGCACTGAAGCTACATGTCGAGTGACGAGCGCTTGCAGTGTAGGTACATGTCGAGTGACGGAACGCATGCAGTGAAGCTACCTATCGAGTGTCGGAGTGCATGGCAGTGGATCGGGTGGGGAGGTACGGTCCGAATGACGGGGGAGCGCGCAGGGGAAGGTACCTGTCGAGAGCCGGAGGCGCTCGCAGTGAAGGTACCCGTCGAGAGATGACGCTTGCAGTGAAGGCACCTGTCGAGAGACTGAGCCGCATTGATTTGAAGCTACTGTGAGTGAAGGGAGCGGCCTGAAGTGAAGGACTTGTCGAGTGAGGAGCGCATTGCAGTGAAGCTACATGTCGAGTGACGGAGCGCATGCAGTGGAGTTGACCTGTCGAGAGAAGGCGCATGCAGTGACGGTACCTGCAGTGCAAAGAGAGGACTGAGCGCTGCAGTGATAGTACCTGTTCGAAGTAACAGGCAGGGCATGCAGTGAAGGTACTGTAGAGTGACTGAGCGATTGCAGTGAAGGCACATGTCGAATGACGGAGCGCATGCAGTGGAGGGTGGTACCTGTCGAAGTGACGGAGCGCATGCAGTGGAGATACCTGTCGAGAGACAGGAGCGCAGCAGTGACGGTACCTGTTCGAAGACGGAGGATGCAGTGGAGGGTACCTGTCGAGTGACTGAGCGCTTGCAGGAGGTACTGGCGAGTGGACGGAAACGACATGCAGTGAAGCTACGATCGAGTTCGGAGTGCAGCGTGACGTACCTGTCAGAGTGACGGAGCGCATAGCAGTGGAGGTACTGTCGAGTGACGGAGCGCATGCAGTGGAGGTACCTGTCGAGAGACAGAGCGCATGCAGTGACGGTACCTGTCGAAAGACGGAGCGCATGCAGTGGAGGTACCTTTCGAGTGACGGAGCGCATGCAGTGGAGGTACCTGTCGAGTGACGGAGCGCATGCAGTGAAGCTACCTATCGAGTGTCGGAGGGCATGCAGTGGAGGTACCTTTCGAGTGACGGAGCGCATGCAGTGGAGGTACCTGTCGAGAGACGGAGCGCATGCAGTGACGGTACCTGTCGAAAGACGGAGCGCATGCAGTGGAGGTACCTGTCGAGTGACGGAGCGCATGCAGTGGAGGTACCTGTCGAGTGACGGAGCGCATGCAGTGAAGGTACATGTCGAGTGACGGAGCGCATGCAGTGGAGGTACCTGTCGAGTGACGGAGCGCATGCAGTGGAGGTAACTGTCGAGAGACGGAGCGCATGCAGTGAAGGTACCTGTCGAGAGACAGAGCGCATGCAGTGACGGTACCTGTCGAAAGACGGAGCGCATGCAGTGAAGGTACCTGTCGAGCGACTGAGCTTATGCAGTGAACGTACCTGTTCAGTGACAGAGCGCATGCAGTGGAGGTAACTGTCGAGAGACGGAGTGCAAGCAGTGAAGGTACCTGTCGAGAGACAGAGCGCATGCAGTGGAGGTACCTGTCGAGTGACGGAGCGCATGCAGTGGAGGTACCTGTCGAGTGACGGAGCGCATGCAGTGAAGGTACCTGTCGAGAGACAGAGCGCATGCAGTGAAGGTACCTGTCGAGAGACAGAGCGCATGCAGTGAAGATACCTGTCGAGGACGGAGGGCATGCAGTGGAGGTACCTGTTTAGAGACGAGCGCATGCAGTGAGGGGGTTGGAAAATTTTGGGTTCCTATATCGCGTGAGGCGCGTACCGCAGACGAACCGTCTAATCAATCGCGGGATCTACGTAGTCACAAGGTTCTGTTCACGTGGGCTATCCTGAAAGCACATACGCAGACCGGGTGCGTTGCACAAGTACGGAAAGTAGAAACAACTCACGATACAGACTCGAAATAGAACATAAACGAAACAGGGGTGGCGCCAGCGGGGAGGGCAGGGGGGGCCATGCCCCCCCCCCCGTCGGGGAACCTGGCCCCCCCGTCGGGGAATTTTCCCACATCTCGTCGGGGAGCCCGAGTGGGTTTGCTAAAATTAACACCCCGACGAGGGATTTTGCCCCGACAGTATATTTCCAAAATTCTTCATAGTGAAAATTCTCTATTGAAAGCTGAAAATTTTCGGCGCGCTTCGCGCGCCTAATGTCGGTCTATAGTAATGCCAAGTTCCTCGCTCGAGTTTAAGATCAGCGTAATAATCTTACACCATGACTATTACATGTGGAATATATAGGATAGGATACACAAGCCTTATGGATATCTTCGAAATGTCCCTGCAAGAGATTTAGGTTACAATTCGTTTGGAGCGATGCTCGTTCTGCCGTCTATCACTGGTTTGCATCTGTGTAGAGTGGTGTGCTTTCACGACGCCATGTGCCCAGGTATTTCCTGTGCAGTTATTGGAATACCTTACCCCTATTCACTAATAAGGGCGTCCTGATTTGAGTGGGAAGCTATTGAAAGTAAACATTGCTCTCCCACAATGTGTATTTCCTTTTTTCGTTTTTTTTTTTCTTCTTCAAGAAAAATGTTCAAAAAGTGAAAACTTAAAAATGGCCGTTTGACTTAGTGGGTAGGGTGCGCCTCGTCGGGAACTTGGCCCCCCCCCCCCCCCCGTCGGGAACTCGGACCCCCCGTCGGGGAAGCCTGGCGCCACACCTATGAAACGAAATAGCCAAAGAAACATCCTTTTATCCACCGTCATGGAAGATATGACTAAGATATGGGAAGCCTTAGTCAGCTCAATAGATGTTTTTAACCTTCATTGACACTCGCTGCAATTTGATAGAATATCAGCGGCAGGAGTGATGCAATTTCAATTTTTTATCATGAAGGAGGCAGAGCCCATGTTCAATGAAAACGTTTTTTTTTTTTTTTTTTTTTTACTTCTTGTTATTCGTCTGTGTATGGAATTGTCTTGTGAGCGTGGTGTAATATATCCACGGTAATCATCGCTTATGGTGAGGAGACCTTTACCGTAATTAATCCTGGCATCCGATCCTCGCATAGCTAATGAGAGTTAGCTAGAATCAAGATAATAACAACACCATACCTAATTATTACATAATATTTACGATAGCTTTTGCGAATCCGATGATATCTGTGATGGGATTTACATTCATACAATACAGGTTAACTGCCTTCACCCTGTACCGATTTTTTTTTTTTACATAATGAATCATCTACTGGATTAACTCTGCTTGGAATATTTTGTACCGTCTTCTATTTATTCAAGTTAAAGCTTGATGGTCATGTAAATATGACTTGATTTTTTTTTTTACTTTCCATCTATTACATTGTGGCAGCAAATTTCCAAGATTGAATTTCAGCGAATCCCGGGGGCGAAGATAAGGCACGATAAGCTATTGCCAAATTATCCGTCCCGGGGGGAAAACATATCCCATGTTGTGGAATGCCGATGTAAACGTTTGAAAACCCTGTACGCAACACGCCATTGTGGATCCGATTGAAAAACTTACACAATTACTCACAAGAATAGGCTCACTTATCTGTAAAAGAATGCCTGATTTTACATCGATCCGCCTGTGATGTGATAGATTCCTCAAACAGTCAAAAGTAAGTTGAAATACTCTTGTTCGATGTGAAGGACAACTGCAGGATGCATATAATATGGATATAATAGCAGGAGATTGAAAAAAAAAAAAATAGTGCAACCCGCGTTCATACGGCTCTCCGTTACAGAGTTAAATAAGCCTTTTGAAGTTTCTGCATCGTGTATTGCGCGAGAATAATTTCACTTTGATATTTTTAGTATATTGAAAGGGTTTACTGTAGTGGGTAGGTAGGCGTTGATGGTATTTAAGTGAGGGACAAAAAGAAGTCAACATCACTTCTTCTTGTTATTTGAAGACCATTGGTTATGTAAATCTGACTGGACTTTTGGTACTTTTCTTGCTATTTATCACATCATGACAGCAGAAACTCCACTCCGGAATTCGGACGATTTTAGTGTTCCGGTAAGGCACAATCAGATATTACAAAATTGCCTTGTGACATCACGGGGGAATGCAGAGCCCCTATAATACAAAGTCAATGTGAAACATGTGCTTTGATATTCTTATACCAAACAAACTATAGATGGGATCCGAATAAGAACTTACAAAATTGTTCACAACATATTGAAGAATAATCTCATCATTTCTCAGTTTTTTTTCATCTCTCTGTTATCATGGAGCAAAAATGCATCATTTACTGTGTTGGGTCAATGGGCGCGGCATTTGAGCGTCCCCCGTGATGTCACAGATTCCGCAAATTTCTCAAAAGGCAATTGAAATATCTCAACAAGGCTACTTACTAGAACCTCCAAATTTAGCGTGTGCGGTTTTTTGATTTGTCCTCTCTTCACCTGTGCTATTTTAAAACAAATCATGTCTGTTAGCCTTTAACATATTGTAACAAGGAAACATAGAAATTAATTAACTGGTGCTTACGTGGTGTTGTCAGGAGTCCATTGCGCAATAGATATTCTCCCCAATTTATTTTCATAATGGACCAAGGTTTGGAGGCTAATAACTCCACATAGAAACATATATAGATATAGTTTTTCCATTCCTCTCAATATAACCTCCATCGTACTAAGACTACAACTATCCTGAACTGACAAATAAAGCTGACACCTCAGAACATATCGAAAATTTACGATAAACAATAGTGAGGACCATAACATCCTACGAGTGTTCATTTACGATAAACAATAGTGAGGACCATAACATCCTACGAGTGTTCAGCCAAAAAAAAAAGCTGCTTGAATGACATATTCGATGAAATCATTTTCAGGAAAGAAATAAAGTAATAAAGAAACTCACAGGTCTTCCCCATGTACACTTAATCTAATATTTTTTTGCAACAGGCGAGCAGTTGCTCAAGCTGTCATCATGTCTCTCCGACGTCCGTCAGTCAGTTTCTTATCTTAATTGCTAAATCGTATAATGATAGGTTCAAGTTCGTAGGAAGTTGTGATTCCTTTCCTGAAATTATGAGTCGAGTTAACCTAGCAATGCGGGCATTGTGCCAAACGACAGGACTGGAATACAAATAAGCCAATTGCAAATTACGCACCACATCTCAAAACTGAACATACGCTTACTTTTCCGCAATTTTTCTTCGACTTTGAAGAATGAAAAATGTTTTCTGTTCATTGCGGGCCCCATTTCCCGAGTTATCGTGCTTCGCAGGGTGATATTAAAACAAACCAACACAAAAATAGGTTAACTATCGCATGCCCTCCGATACCATATTGTTGTTGTGAGGAGTGGGAGCTACATCTTCCACATGTCCTTCATAACTAAACACTAAAATTGTATCACACCTATCGGCAGTATATTCTATCAGAATACAGCAAGCGACATGTAGGGTCAAACCAAAATACGTCAAATAATTTTTGTGGTTCATCCAGCATTGCAAAAAATGTTTGAAGTGGTATACATATAATTTGAGATATCCCTACGGGAGAACAAAACCGTCTCCTGTTTACGATAATTAGAATTATCCACCAAAAACTGCCCATATTGTATTTTTTCTGCAGTGCAACGTTCTCATATGGAAATATAATAGGAGGACATTTCATTTTTACCCCTCTTGAAATTTTCCCGTTCCTAGTATTCGATGTATTTGAAAACCGATAGGCTACTTCCGGAGGTAGATTTTTGGGATTAGATTTGTCACAGTCGTTCCGAACAACAGTTCCAGTGTACATAGTTAGGGTAACTACCTGAACTTGCCATAATGTCAATAGAGATGAACACGCTATGGAAACACACGTAACTGTATTCAGCGTGTAAATTACTAAACCAGCGCAGGATGTCATTTTAACGGGGGAACGAGATGTTCGTATTAAATGGTCTGCGAATTGTTTATTCAATTTCTGTATTGACGTAACGATTCTCTCAGAGAGGGAATCTCAAAATTATCCTAATAAGGAGAATTTACCAGCCTGCAGGGAAGGTTATTTATATAAGATAAAATAAAAACTGATCGCTGGCAACACTGTCAATTCTAAGGATGTAGCTGCGTACACTAATCAGCGTTCTGTATTTCCCCCTCACACGGAATATGAAATGGGCCCGAAGCTGAATCCTAATCGACTGACACATCTGTCGAGGATCCCGTTTTTTGTTTCCACCAGTGAAATATTATTGATGAAACTGTATTCATGAACCACAGCGTACCTTATGTTAAATCTGGTTTCGAGGGAGTTACGTCACCCAATTGGGAGGACAAACTTGCAAGCCTTGCAAATGGAAAAAAAAAAAACGTATCAAATGTTCGCAATTTGGACTCTTCTGATCGGTTGAATATTAACGTAATTTGTTAGTATTCAACGGACAACCACTATCCAAGTTCTGCAGCGGTATAAAATCGTGCCCCGAATATGGGACCCCCTGCTTGCCGCCGGTTCGCGAGTTACGCTTTAGCTTGGCTGTATATAGTCCCTAGATACGGTGTAATTAGATGGCTCGGCTTAATCGCCATCGCCCAGTTAATGATGCCATCCTGTGGATGGCGTCCTCATTAAAACTCATTGTATGAACATAAATTAAAACACAATGTAAAGTGTGCATGTTTTTTTTGTGTGACAGATGTTGAGCGCCGACAAGGCGGAGGACGTGAATTAGGACCAGGGAAAGAAGTAGCGCATTAAAAATTATCTTATGGATTAGCACAAGCCTTATAGAAATACATTAGGTTAGATTAAACAGATGCAGTATATGTAGCCAATTAAAGCTGTCCTCTCATGCCAGTACGATGTACGATACGTTAACGGCGCATGTAGGTATAAATTTCGAATTTCGATAGTTCCGCCTGTGTAGTCGTTCTTCAATTAGCAATGTTCTTTCTAAAGAAAACCAATGAAAATGTTATCTGTGTGTAGATTAGCCGCTATTAGCGGCATTCCTGGATTTTCGTACTGACACTTCCAAGTACAGACGAAGTAGAACAAGAGATATATATAAATAATAATCACTGGTTCCAATCGGATTCATTTTATTGGAGCCAGCTATATGTTCTTCACGAATTCTCTCAAGCTCAAGCTCAAGCATTGTACATCAAAAAAAGGGTGCCAAACCGTACGGAGTATAATCTAACAAGGATTTGATGTTTTCCGCTTTTGTATCATTAACTAATTTGCGAGATTTGATTTGGGAGTGGTACCTGAAACAACGAAGACAATATCCGTCAAAAATGGTGGTGGATATTTTGCTGGTGCTATTTGGGCCGTTCAGGTGTGGGGAAAGAACGCAAAGAACACTGAGTTCTTATGTTCCATCGGCAAGTTATAGTTGCTCTGTTTCGAGCGATCCTGAGGTTAGTAGACGATCGAAATGACATATGGGTTGTAAAACAAATCACTGGTCTCGTGGGTGTGTGCGGCGAAGAGACACGTTTCCACTCTAGTGACTCTAGTGAGCAATAGACGGATAATTCTTTTACTCCCTTACTTCTCCACACTCACTGGCACGTTGACCAGGACCGGGTGTTAATGTGCACGTTCCCTCTGGAGGCGGGAACGGTGGAGGTTAGTTGCAAAATTCGCGATCGTCAACCGCGTTTCGTTGGCAACATCCGATCGATTGATTGATTCCGGAACTTTATTTGAACTATAGAAAACAAAATACAATATAGCAACATAGATGGGGAAGAATGGCCAAGTAACGAGCACTACCAGAAAGCTTCAGGAAAACTTGTAAACACTCGGACGCCGTAGCTCATAGTGTGCTCAGTTCCGGTTTCCTCGGGAGTTGGGTGAGTCATGCTTGGTCACTTGCCCGGAGCAAGCGGTGATTGGAAGGCCCTACCAGGAGTGATTGGTAAGTGAGTAATAGGTCTTCAACGGTTATAGGTCTACCTCCAAGATAACCCAAATAAATTCTGTCTAAGCGGTCTCATATAATTCTCTAATGTGTAGCACACAGTAACAATATCAGTAACCATAAAGAATGGGACGCGATTGCTAGAAAACCAGTGACTGCATGAACAAGTCCGTGATCCGGCGTGTTTCTCGTTCACAATTGGATAAGATTTTCAGAAGCACGTTCTCCTACCAGCTTTATTATGTGAATGACAGGTAAATTTACATGATATAGATACTAGCAATATATAAACTCTAGTTAATTCGTAATTAATAGCGATACGAACCAAATCTAATAGATCTACCTGACAGATATAGACGTTCACTCATTATGGACACTTAAGTAAACAGTGAGTGACTATCTCACCACCGAAGCTGTTTGATCGGCTAGATTTCAGACACGTCTTAAATTCGTCAGTGCTTCCCTGAGCTTGTTCACAAGGAACTTGTAAGCTGCAACTATGCTATAAACAGCTGAATACTTCTGCTATTCCAGTATTGCAATATTGTACCGATGTAGTATGGCAAGCAATATGTTGCTCATTCCATTGAGTGATAATCCGATATATGATTGTGTTGATTCTGTTAAAGATCAATTACTTGAAGTGTTCCATCAATTAGACATTTGTCATAGGCTTAGTCAACCACAAGCATCCATGCTGTCAAGTAACTGTAATAGCTGGCTTGGGTTCGGGGGATATATATCAAGACGACCAATATGGACTTTAGTACAAGGTCACTAATGGGAATGATTATTTGTAACGTTTAACCCATTATCGATTACTGAGCTTTTTCGACATACATCACCGAACCCAAGCTATTAGCTGCGCATATGTCACCACGAAGTCGAGCAAATCTTATAGGATATCGTCGACAAGTGTGGTCGAAACAACTAGTTCTACGAATACAGTACAAGGACACAGTTTATTGGATTTATTTTTAGGAGGGTGGCGAAAGACAGATTAGCAAGAGACAAGGCAATTGGTGTGTTGCCGTTTTCGTGTACTCACCGCCCTCTTCAATACTGCAGTCACGCAACAGAGGCATATTCTGGTGAGAGTTTGCAGCTGCCGATAGTGCAGTAACCTGGTTCATAGCCTCGCCGAAACAAACATACCACGAAGGTAACTCGTTGATTATTGTTATAAGCACTTTATACGAGTCATTCCTGATCGTACTGATTCGCGTGAAAAGTTGAGCACCATCGTCACGTGACACAAGGACAGTATTGGTTTGTGTGGCGCTGTCACGTGATCTTTTGTCACGTGATCTTTTGTCACGGTAAACATCCGCCCGGGAAAATGGACTTGACCAACATATGACTTGTTATCTGCTCTGTAATTAGGAAAACTTGTTTTGAAACAAGTCCTTTCACTTGAAGTTTATGTGTTTTAGAAGGACAGAAGAAGAAGATTTTGAAATTCGTCGGAATTCTTTTTTTTTGCAAGTATCTGGCTTGAAATCTGGTCTGCACTCACAGACTTATATACGTAGACGTAACATCGCCCATATGTGACCGTGCAACAATTTGCAGCAACTGAACGCGGGGGCCACACGGGAAATGCACCAAAAAGAACGGTTCGCGCAATGGGAAATGCATGTAACACCAAACGAGGTTTTCGGTGGGAGCAATGATACGACAATTTTGCGGCTAAATTAGACAATAGTGAGGCAGGTATGGTGCCACATACGAATCAATTTCTGAAGATTTATTATTGAGATTTTGTGGATAGTTCCCCCGCAATGTGTGTGAGAATTAATTTGCAGAATGTAGACAACTTTTGTGTCTAACCCCTTCCACATGATAATGAAAACAGAGTCGTACTAGGGCATGACATCTAGGTTAGAGTACGGCCTACGTAGCTTCATGTCTGGCCGAGGCGAAGGACTACATTGGCAGGCATACTCGACAACTGTAGGGGAATTGATATGACATGACCAAACTCCTGTTGCATCTAGGTAGCCATATTACTAGGCACAGGATCATATTCAAGTCAGAGTGGCATTCTAGGCTTGTGAAGAAGTATTGCCCACAATGGAGCGGATTGACCAAATAGTTCTACACTGGCAGAGCAAAATTGCAAAGACCATTTGGTATGAACCGCAGATTAATACCCAGCCAATAAGTAGGCGTTGGCGAACGAGATGCACTTCCCCAGCTATTTTAGTCCCTCCACGGCGTGCGCCAAAAAAAGGGACGGCTCACAAAAAAAAACTACAAAACGAAAACTTTGAGGCAGCAGCGGCGCCTAAAGGAGCAGGATGGCTGTGGGTGCCGGGAAAAGAGGTCGCTTACAGAGGAATGCGACACCACATACACTTAGAGCACCTCTCCTCCCCCACCCCACCTGCCCTCCCTCATTTTCATGAGTTGCTGATGAGGTACATTTAAAACACAGGCAGAAATGAATGAAAGTTGGGCAGGGGACAGTGCAATCAAGTGGGGATGTGTCGGATCACGTGCCGCAGGAAATCCGACCTCCATTGGGCAAATCCATGATGCAGCCGCGGCATCTTTTAGGATCTTCTGTCTTTATACTACCTTTAGAGGGTTTATGTTTTGGGGGTTCAGGATTATTCAGTATTGGTCTTCATTCTGGAGGTCTGACGTGCTGATTTTTTTTTTTTTTTCCAAATGTACTTGCGAGCCGAGGAGGTTCCTCTCAAAGCCAGCAAGGGTGCGAACCTGGCAGTGCACCTAAAATTGTCAGCAGAAATATAACTCAAGAGGTAAAATCATTCGGGAAGTTAATGGGGGAGATTGCGCCGTGATTGCAATTCAGTACGTGATTGGGGATCTGGTTAAAAACCATACATTTATAGTTACAGCATGGGGTCATGTAAATGATGAAGCTATATATTTTAATTTCATTTCTTTGGTCAGGTTATTTTAAGGCTAAATTAGTGGGGGGGGCTAATCTCAGCGGGACAGCCACTGACACACATAATAGGTTGCCCTAGGACGTCGAGTTGAGAGCAAACAAATGGCATTGTTTTTTTCATGACGCACTTGTCTGCCTAGATAGTGATTATAATCAGTCTGATGAAATGTCTGAACAAGGTGCAAGGGGCCAGCCGCCCAGTATAGGCTCTATAACATGCCAAAAATCCACAACAATGGATATATCAAAACTGGAGCAGAGTGGGTTAAGCCTGTTGTTGTAAAAGCTGTAACTGTTTCAAGCACTGCTTAGTTAGGACTCTTCTTGCTGCCGTCTTTCTCCTTGATCAGTCATTTCAAAAAATTTCATACCTCTTAACCAAATTGTCTGAACTATGGAAGCATCTCACTGCAGTTTTAAGGAAACTTGTGAGCAGTGTGGGGAGTCAGAGGCCTCTAGAAAACACTAAAAAACAGAATGACCTTGGGCTTTTGCAGCAATGTGAGTGTTATTTTATATCAGGGTGATCGTAGATAATTACATAACACCACCTTTCTTGGATATGAAATACAGGAAAATGGACAAATAAAAAAAAAAAAAACAAAAAAAAGGTGTGAGTTTGGTACAGTGTATTTAGCATCTTTCTTAGAGATGAGATCTAAACAAAATATACCTAGATACAACATGTGATACTATTGAAAGAAATAGGATCAGCATAGTGGAGTGGAACGTGACTAATGATAACCATACTAGAACCATCTGGTGGACATTTAACTGCATAATTATATGGGGGAAAGTACTATGGGAGAAATTAGAGGTTTAATCACGTACATAATTTGCATGAATAGATGTTAAAGATGGGACTAAGTAGAGTGAAAATAATGAGCTGGAGTGTTATCAGCAAATCCTATTAATAAATTGCAGGTCCTTTGGGTGAATCATTTTCCGAAGCAAAGCCATTTTTCTTAATAGTTGATGACAATGCCAAAAAGGAAATAGTCAGTCATCGAAAAAACAAAGCAAAGGTTGTAAGGTTTATAGCTATCATACCATGCATATAACATATGCACAACCCATGGGCTACCACCGAACGTCTCAGGTAATGCTCAAAATCAATGTTCTTTGTGGAAAATTATAATATCAACCAATCCATATTAATACCAAGATTCCTACGTTTCGAAAATATTCAAATTACTGATTATTAGAATAGTACTAATAGTCTTCGAAATTAAAATATTGCGTAGTGTAGGTATTATATTATATATATATATCTATATATATATATATATATATATATTATATATATATACTATATATACTATATATATATATATATATATATATATATATAAATATATATATTATATATATATATGAGGGTTAAAAAATGGTTGTTCTGCTCGAATATACATTACATCAAGCAAAGAATATTTCAAGTGTGAATGTAGACATAATTGACCCCAGGCTATGACTTGGATGCACTAAGTTTTTGCGAGAGTTTCCCTCACCGTGGATCCTGTTTGATTTGTTTGTAATGATTCAGACAGTGAGATTGTGATTTAATGTAACATGATGACAGTGTCTTCGATCGAAAACAAAAATATGGTCAAAATCAAACAGCACAGTCAAAAATGTGTTCATAGAGGTCATCAAGAACCTTTGCTGCAGAGTTCCTTCAAGTACCAATTAACATGGGCAGTGTGAACATTGGCTGATGCTGGAGCATGAGGCGCCTTGTGTGGAGGAGAGCATTCTTGAACACATTTTCTGTTGTAATATGATCAGCTGACACAACATCATTTGAAGGTTCGATCAGTCCACCATACTGTATCATTAATTTCAGCCTAATCAGGCTGATAACTATCGGCCTACTGTATTATTTTGTAACAAGCCGCTAATCAATTGTCAACAGTAGGCCTTAGCTTTGTCACTAACTGTACGGCTTACCGGCGAAAAACTCAACCCGCATTTTCTGTACCAGGTACAGTTTGTTCTGCAGTTTGGATGAGCAGTAGGCATCTACTTTTTCGATAATGCAAAAGTTTTCCCAGACCCGGTGTCGATTATCTGTTTTCCACCTGAGTTCGTCGTACACGTAGCACAGTCAGGCAGATGCACGAGCCTTGGGCTAGTGCGGCTACTTACAGACTCATGCCGTATAGGTATGTAGTGCCATCTTGCGCAACTGGTTTTTGTCATGTTAAATAATTTCACTCCGAATTTTGGCCGTCAAAAAGCCACTATTGTATTCTTCGGGTTATTTTTCAAGTTATTTTTCAAGCACAATGTATTTTCTATTTACTCCGAGTGCCCGAATAACGAGATAAAAATTGACCAGTCGTTGCCTAACGTACATTAAGCAATGGAATTCTGGCCTAGGCTTCGATTTTGGGGTGGTGCATTTTCCACCATGCAACGCGCGTTCAATTGGCTGAAAAATACAGAGCCGACCCTCTCTAAATATCTCTGTGGGGGCACTCAGCAGTCATGTCAAGGGTCTGCGATGTGAACGAGGCGGCTACAAGGAAGCGTGCGTACGACTCCTCACTGGTCGTTGAAACTGCAATAGTGTGTCTGTCACAACTGCCTAAAACGGGATCAGTATGATTAAACGCATATGTGTGTTGCTTGCTGGCCGACTTGGGTATGAATGATCAATCCTGACAATAAGCATCAGCCCATAAGTGAAGTGTTTATTGGAGGGAGATGGTATGAACCGAAACGATTGATAGATAGATAGATACGTCCGCCCCCCCCCCCCCCCCCCCCCCCCCCCCCCCCCACCCTGGCCTAAAGATCACACGCCCTGATCGGAGCACCATACAGAATAAGGAGGCTGTCCGATGAACACGCGAACGAATGGCATCATCGCGACAGTTCCTAAGAGTGTTCGGCATAACCTGAATTTGGGGTCAGAAACTGGACTCCCAGAAGACACGTCATATAGCGCTTATCCCTCAGATAGCAGGTTATTACCAAACATGTAAGGGAGACTGTCGACGATGATACAATTTATAGCGTGGATACGTGAAGTCGAATAATCGGAACACGGAATTAGAAGCAATTGGCTCGAGTCGGTAATTTCTCAACATATTCTCCCAATATTCATTCAATTACCAACTTAGATCCAATCAACAGACAATCTGAGGGAAACAATGTGGGACAAACAATGAATGGTGACGCCAGGTTCTGCAAAGCAAAAAATGCAAGCTCTGAACACGGTACCTGTGATCGCCTACATTGCTGGAATAATTGATGGACGAGAAAGAGTGGGGGAGCTCGACCGGAAAAACACGAAAGATGCTCAACATGCACGGATGTATGCACGACATCACATAGGTAGAGTCAAAGAAGGGATAGCAACCGGGACACGGTCGGGTCGAAGGTCTACCTGAGTCAAAAAGTGAAGAACTCGTGCGATAAGCAAGCCGATAACAGAGGAATACCAAAAGAGGCATAACAAGGTTGGCAGTACTGCACCAGGCTAAGGCAGGCACTACCGAAGACCACACAAACTCTGAGAGATCATGGCATCACAGAATGTCACCGAGACGGGTGCGGCATGATACCCTATGCTCAGAGGAATTCGCCCACAATTCTGAAAAATAATCAAGACGTTCTTGAATGCCATTCACCTCTTAGACATGACAACATCTTTAGGAAGTCTATTCCACTCATTAATAACTCTCTGGGAGAATAATATTTCCGAATGTCCAATATACAACGTTTTCCCACGAAGCTTGATACAATGACCCCTAATTGTGGTAACTTTGGAAAACCCAAAAATGTGAAGGGAAAGGCCCTCGAAACACCAGGAACAATTTTAAAAAACCTGAATCAAATCACCACGAATCGTATCAGTTCATCGAAGTTGGACCAAGACGCCTTGATCTCTCTTCGTGAGGTAAATCTCTAAGGGCTTGAATTGATCTAGGTGGCCCTCCGCTGAACGTTTTCACTTACCGCTTGTATTTTCGAGAATATGGAATTCCATACTTGGACAGAATACTCCAGGTGAGGTCCCACCAGCTGCCTTTAACAACTTGACAACAATATCTTTATACGAGGAAAACTGAAAGTGACGTCTAATCAAGCCACGAATCCAGTTACCTTTCTCGCTCTTTAGCAACTGCTAGAAGGTTTTCGAGAAGAGATCAAATGAACAACCGAGATCCTTTTCGATTCACCTGTTGAAATATTTTGCCCATTCAACTTGTAAGAAGCGTTGGCGAATGTGGGAAAACCCACATGCATAACTTTGCACTTAGCGGCATTGAAAAACATTTAATTGCCAATCGAAGACAATTTGGAGATAATATCAAGATCCTTTTGACAATTGCAACATCATCCTTCGAGCAACCTCCCGATACAAATTGTATCGCCTGCAACTTTTTAACTCTGGATGACCGACTCTTCACCAGATCGTCAATACATGCCAAAAGTAATGGCCAAAGAACTGATCCTTGGAGAACCCCCACTGGTGACTTTTTGCCAGGAAAGACGCACCCCCATTGATGACAAACTCGTTGTTTCCCTATTGGAGCCACTGACGAATCCAATCCCCTCACTACCAAAACTTTTATTTAAGCAATTAGATGCTCATGAGGAACCTGATCAAAAGCTTTTTGGAAGTCAGGAAAATTACAACAACGCCACTGCCGTTGTCAACTGCCTAGTAATATCTTCCATAAAGAGAAGATTAGTCAAACACGAACGTTTTTCCTGAAACCATGCTGAGAACCCCGGATTAGACATACTCATGTGAAAAATCGACAATACGAAATCACGAAGATAGATTCCCACTCCGTTCAGACCACCCTAGTAAGACTCACTGGCCTGTACTTTCACCGAAGAGACCGTTCCTTCTGGAAATTGAGAAACATTTGCTCTCCTCCACTCCTCCGGACCACACCTTCTCGCACGGTTTTTTGATTGAAAATAATGCTAATGGAACAGACAACTGGTCGGCGAAAGATTTTCAACAGAAGTGTAAGATCCTCGGGACCAGGAGCTTTACCACTTGTGAGCTTCTGCAGTTTCTCCTTTATCCAATCAGGTGAACATGCGATATACCAATAGTCTTATGGGGCACGCCTAACAAAATGTCATTGAAATTGAGTTCTCCTGAGTGAATACGGCGAAAAAATAGTTATTAAGAACGCTAGCCATCTCCGGACTATTGCTGGTTGTATTACCTGAAGCGGACACTAACAGGGACAGTGCTGTCCTTCACTTTCTGCTTACCTCTAGCATAAGAGAAACACGCACGAGGAGTATCCTTCATATTAGATGCAATCTGCCTCTCAATCCCAGCTAGCACCTGAAACAACGTTTGACTAGCCTCTGCTAACTTTGAAAAGACGATCTAAAGAAGACGACAGGAACCGTAGAAAGCGATTAAAAGTCGCCAAAGATGGCTCTTACGTTCAACGGCCAGAAAACCTCTCTTTCATCCAAGAAGGCCGTTTGGTCTTAGTGCGACGCTTTTCCAAGGAACGTAAACTTCCAAACTCTCAACTTTGCCAATGCACCTCTTCAAGATGTCCTCAGCATTCAAATTTCCTAGGGAACTGCCAATCTACATTACTCAAAACCCAGAATGCATCCAGATCGGCCCTCGAGGAACAAGGACACGAGTCAACGCGCTTGGAAGATTGACAGACACAAGACACATCGAAGCGTGGATATCGTGAGCACTTGACCCAAGCTGAACCAAGGCTCGCTACATTTATCCACGGAACCTGGATCACTACTCAGCACTAAATCTAAGATATTAGGCGTACTGAGAGGAAAATGTACATGCTGAGAGAGGAAACAGTCCTGGGTGACATTAAAAAAGGCATGAACCCGTGGCATACACTACACCAGCGATCAAGAATATCTGGATAATGAAAATCACCATACTATCGTACGCTACCGGAAACTTGAGAAGGATGTCAAAAGAAGCGAGTTATGGCTCTATGCGCTGTAGGGAGAACGACATACAACACCGACTATAAATGATCTGGGATTACCGAAGCGTTGGACGAGAATTTCCCACCAAACAAATTGACATTAACTTACACAATATATGATCTCTCAATGCTATTCAAGTCAGACCTCAATACAACCAAACTCTTACACCCATGCCACGGAGAGTATCTTTCCGATCTGGCCTATAAGCAACAGAACCTGGACGTTAACTTCGGCTGAGAAGAGTCAATGTTTAGCACGACTGTTATTCCAACTACGTCAGGCTCGTTCCTGGACCAAAATTCGGAACTATCAAATTTATTCATGATACTTTGAACATTAGCTGAGAAAAAATGCAGCTAGCTAATTATGCTTATCGCAAATAGTATCTAGCTTGCCCGGCCTGGTAACTGCGAGGACTACTATACCCCCCTGTAAGTAGTGGAACCTGATCCCCTCGCACCCGAATTTAGTTTAACAGCCCTTCCACACAGAAATTAAACAACTTCCTAACACCGAGGCCCCCAGTATCTTAAGGTGAAGACCATCGTAGCGAAAAGACCCTCCATCCCCAGAAACACGACACGTCCAAAAACTGCATTCCCTGCCCAGCGCACTACAACTCCAACCACCTGGGTAGGCCCCGCTATGTTTCTATACAGCAAACCCGGCACAGTTCAAATGGAGAATACCACAAATCGCGACTTGAGACCTAGTGGACTTCAGCGTGCACAACAACTCTTTAAAATCGGATCTAAGGACATCCTGGCAGTCCCGGAGGTTATTTGCCCTATTTCAACAACCACCCACTTCTTCGTCCCCCCACAATACCTGGTAAACCCTCGCCACTTATGTCATCCACCCTTGCACCAGGGAAGGAGACACGCGTACCCGCTTCGGCTTATCTACGCGACTAAACTCCTCGATCAACATGACCGGACCAATCGAGTACCCAACAGCAAACACTTCCCTTTAACCTGTGTCCTTCTCCTATCAGTCCACCGTCCCTGCCACCCACTTCAGCTTGAACCTCCTGCCTCTATTCCCTACACTCCCACACGCCGGTACACCATCCGAGCTGGACAACCTGCAGGACCCTCAACCCCAGCACACAAAAACTATTCCTAGTAGCAAGAGCCGGGATCAACAGCCACCCTCCGTTGCCTTACCCACCCGCCTCTCCACTCCGCCTCTTCCCACACTTTCCAGTGCCCGCCGCCAATTCCCTGCTAACCTTATCATATGGACCTCCAGGGTTAGGACCCGAAATTTCTAATAAAAAAGACTCTCAGAATAAAAAAAGCTAAGCTCTTGTATGAATTGTAAAAAACTAAAATAATAATAATAATAATAATAATTACCCCCATAATAATAATAAAATAATAATAATAATAATATAAATAATTAATAATAATAATAATAATATAACGCTAAATACAACATTTTCGGAAATAGTATAGTTCCCCCAGTTAGAAAAAATTCCATTCATTTATTTTGGATGTTCTGGCTGTGAAAGGCTTTCAAATAATGTTCAATGTTGATATCTGAGGGTCAATGTACAAGAACACTATTCTCAGATACCTACTAAGCACATTCCAATTGGAAACGGTCGTAATATTACGCAGATGTTCACGCCTTACGCCTACCTACGAGATTTTCCAATTATCCGATTATAATTTTACCAATAGAATCTAGGTTGAATGATCGGAACTAGTCATTGACACCTAATGGAATAACCATTGTTTCTATTCATTTTTTGGTCATAGTTCACAGACAGACAGGATCTTTTTCGAATTTTCAAGGCTTACATACAAACCAGTACATGATCGAGTCGACGGGGACCCTTTTAGCGAATAGCTCATATATCACAAACAAGAACGGCAAACCCTGCGGTGATTCTTGCATTTTTCCCCCGGCATGTACTCCTTACAAGGTTGTGGCACACCATGATGATTCAGCTTATATCAAACCCCGCAAGATGTGTGTTGCAACACAAACCACAACACAAAACGACCACAATCACCTGCAATATTTTTACGAACCGCAAGAGATGTGTTGCGTTTGACCAAGGTTTTAATGTAAAACAGTAATCTGAGGGCAAGTGAAGTGAAATATTAAAAAAAAAAATGGTAAGTAAGTGTACCTTGCATCTTGAATAGGTAGTGAAGGGAAGTCACGAGTATATAACAGTGAGGTCCAACGTTTTGCCAGTCGTGTGGAAAGCCCCAGCGACCGTAACACTGAGTCGGGCACAAATGCTGCAGGCAAGGCTGAAGATGGGACGGGGGGAGCATTTAGTGAAATTTATCACTTATAAGTGACTCGTGAGGGTCAAGCAGATAGATTGAACGAGCCGCCCATCTCTAGTGGCTAGTTCTTGGACAGCGAGCGACACATCATCAAAACATCATCTAACGAAGTTAAAACCAAAAAATCGCCTTTTTTGGGTGGGGTATAGTGTGTGAGGAAAAGGAGAGTCAAATACGGCCTTTATATGTCAATTGCATCCTCCCCATACTCTGGACAAGGTGAAAGTCATTATGAGGTACATTCAGTGTCCAATAAGTAGACATGGTGTTCACATGGTGGTTCATTGTACCATGTGTCGTTAATCACTAATGGGACTGAGGGGTAAGTCATGGCCAGTCAATCTTTCAATTTGTACAGCGATGTCTGTGGTCCCTTTTTAAAAGTGATGGTGAAGGTGTTATCAATTTTCATTATTTTCAGGCACAAAAGTGAATGAGGGGGGGCAGCATTTTGTTGACTCACCTAAGTGCAATGTCTCACCTTGTCCGGGGTAGTAGGGTGGGTCATGCAATTGACAAGTGCACAAACTGTTTCTAGTGAATACTTGTATCAATAGCCATTTTTACCTAGGCCATCAAATTGTCTTTGTTGCCATTTCTAGGGTCAAACTTTTCACAAGGCTTCAATATTTCCCTCTACATGGGTTGGGGGGGGGAATGTGCTCTTATATGGCCCACCCCATGCAGCACCTCCCATAACAATAACTGGCTGCTATTGATAATAAGACAAATATCGAGGCCCCCAAATTGATATATAGACAAAAAAGATCTTTGCAATTTTCCAGTGTTGAACATGACATATAGCCCATGGTGAGACATTTCTGGAATTATGTGGCCTCAGTTAATGTTGATCCAGTATGACTTCTGGCCAATGTTAAAATTTGTGATTATCCTGGCAACCGCTTTCCCAAATAGTCGCATCATGGGACGGTCAAGTGTAAACCTTAGATAGAGAGGCAAGGGAAGAAGAGGGATATTTGATAGACTCAAACCCCACCCCATTTCTGCCTGGGGAAAGGGTAATGCTCTCACTTTTTTGCTCAATAGCGAAAAATGCCACGAAGTTGTGCCCTTCCCCCCACATTTCAGAAGCTTCTTTCACCTTGCTCCTTTCTTCCTCCAACCCACAACCCTCTCACTGCGTTACCCACCACAGTTAATACCCTCCTTAGGGTTGTCTATTGAATCCACGGGTAAATAAGCTCAAATAGTCATTCCGCCTGTCAAGTTAATTACATCATGGAGTGTGCGTTTTGCAGCATATAGGCAAAGTGTAACTTCAAATGTAAACTCAGATAATCTGTAGACTGAGTGCAACAGAGAATAATGGGAGTTACACCACTCTCAATCCTCTTAGCATTGCCAGTGCGAGGTACCATTTCCACACTCGATGTCTGACAGGCAGTCCAGTTTGTGGGTTTACTCACAGTCTTCACACACACAAATGAGAGATTAAATCTTTTTGGGGATTGGGACCAACTGTTGACCAGCCAACAGCAAACTATCCAATTTCATAGGCTGCGTATGAAACCTGGGAAGACAACACTTTAGGGTCAAAAAATATAACACTAGAAGATACGCAAGAAGATGGTTTCCGCCTTGGAATTAGGAAGTTGTCAATAAATGCAGTGATGCAGGCTTAGATTCAATGGGCTACAATCTTTCAATTTTCATAAGCTGCTTATGGAACCTGGGGGGCGGGGGCAAGACCAAAATTGCAACCCTATCCGCTGTAGCAACCCCACTACTGATCAGAAGTTACATATAGGCTGGTCACAATAGGCTGGTCCAATACTCAAACATCTCCGGAATACGATGAATTGACAATTCAAGAATTTTTTGTACTGCTTCACTGGGGGAAATATTTGGGGCTGTTCCATATCAAACATATCGGAATAACAATAAAATACAATTAAGAAGTTGTACTGTCTTCACTGGGGAGAACTATTTGTTTGGTTGGCTATATGCTTGGTTCTCATTTAAGAAAAAAACAAAAAAAAAAAAAAAAAAAAAAAAAAAAAAAACAATGAATCGTTGCAAGATAAAGAGTGGCCTATGTACCTTGCATGACTTGACCTGAGACCAAAAACAATATGGTTAAGCTTCATCATGTGTCAATCCACACTCCTTAATTTGAACTGCTAGATACTGTTCATTCATTAGATATCAATGCTGACCGCAGATGTCAATGTCAAAATAAGCCAAATTTATCCACATTTGTATGTTTTAGCTTTCTTGACTCTTGTCACGTTCATTGAGATAGCTTGTATAAGAGTATCGTAAGTATGGTAGTGTCGTGACTTTTTTGTGTTGTGTCTCAACAAGACGCAGTCTGGCTCATCACACAGAAGCACGCACGGTCACCATGTCAAAAGGTCACTGAGGTCAAAAGGTCAATGAGGTCAAGTCGGTCACCAGATGTATTTCACCCAGGCAACGAAATTTTCCATACGACAATCCTCCCAAATGTTTCGTTGCCGAAAATATGACGATTTTCTATGGTGCCTTGAATGACTTGACGACACCAAAAACCTTAGGGTTTCATCCTCACAATACATGCTACCCACATACCCAATTTGAAACTTGATAGATACTGCGCGTTCGTTAGATATCGTTTGCTGACAACTTTTGAACTTGCCCTGGAATGAACTGAACGGGCACCCAAAACAATAAGGTCATTCTCCCATATGTGCAACCCCACATCCCCAGTTGAACTGATACCAGTTTGCGAGCGTTAGATATCGTGCTGATAAGGGGTGGCACACACACTCACAAGACCACACCCCATACGCACGTGCCATGACTGCAACAGAGTCCTTTTCCTTCGGCACGGATCAAATTGAAATGAAAAATTGCCTGTCCTCCATATGTGTCTGCCTTTAGTTCAGTTCAGTAGGAAGGGTCAGAGAAGGAACTCAGTCCTCACTACACCCTGAAGCCATTACCAAGCCCAAGGAGAGAACAGCAGAACTCGGGGAATTCTCCACATGTCCTGCAAACAACTCAGGACTTTTCTTGTAGGCATTCACCTCTTTCTGGCCTACAGTATCTGCAGGAAGCTTTTCCTATAATGTCATCACTCTGTTTCGAAGAGAATGCTACCAGAATGTCTTTTATCTGCACGTTTCCACGCAGCTCGAATATTCAACATAATGGTCATCGAGTCATGGATGCAAGTTCGAAAACCTTAATGAAATCACTCCGAGTCCCCTCAGCCCCCATTGTAGTCGGATGAGACCTTCACTCTCTCCTCCTGGCGGCAAATTTCACAACAGTGAATTATTTTCGCAGCTCTCCTCTTAACGTTATCAATTAGCAACTTCTCTTTCGCGAAATAAGGATTCCATTCATTTTACGCTTAAGCAGCCTCGACAACAATGCCGTTATCAAGGGAAACTTGTCCAAGAGAGTTTTTTAAGATTTTTTTTTTTTTTACCACATTGGTTTTTTGCTCATTCAAACTGAAATCACGCATTGACGTTTTGAGAGCCGACTGCAATCACTTTACATTAGTCGGCGTTCCAGACATAGATGACCTTTTTGCCAGGTAAAACGACAACAACGCCAATTGAAGACAACTCTCTGAGCCCTAATGTCTCTCTTGAATCTACTTCAGGACATTACCGGTGATACCAGATCTGAAGAACATGGGCAGCTCAGTAGATAGCACTCATAAACCGACTTGTAACGGCCTTCAAGCTAGAGCGTACACGTCAACCTCTTGAACGAAATGTCAATGAATATCTAGATCAAGCGCCAACTTATCTAAAATCCAAGAATAACATCAATCATAAAATCGTGGGACCCGTGAGGTAAAAAGACGAAGGTTTACCTGCCTCAACATGATCGAACTCTCAGATTCATTATTACACAGTCTTGGCTCACAAATACCCAACGAACCTATAAGGGGTCATTGTTGCTATGAGCAGCGCGCCCTGTATAGTATACGGTCGTGGTGGCGTATTTGGCTTATTCAAACAGTATAAGATCCTATTCGAATAGGCTAACTCGGAAATTACCACAAACTCTAACGAAAATACTACATGTAATCGTTGGATAACACATCACTATACACACATTCACTGAGAGCGATAGTTCCTCCAAACAACGTTATCCGTCGTCAAATAATTTTTTTCAGCTGGTTAGTCGTCAAACAGACTTGCGAATTATTTTTGTATTCGCGGATCTCATTCATTTTATTCCTAACAACGCTCTAGCTTAATATAATTATAGTTACGTTTAAGTTTTAGTAAAAGAAAACCGTGGGGAATAATCCTCATGGATCACCCCCAAACTCACTACAGCCCAAAGAAGAAGACAGAACATATATAACGCGCCTACAATTCTGAAAAATAAATCAAGAATTGTTTTGCATGGAATACCCCAGGTGAGTCTTACCAACTGTTCGAGCAGCCGATCAATATCCTTATGAAGAAAATTAAAATTACGTTTAACCCACCTTTTGTTCTTTCATATCAGCTTCCGCACACTGCCAGAAAGTTTCAAGCACGAACGATTTCTTCCTAGGCTGCTACGACTCCTAGATCAGAATGGCAGAAAATCACTATATTATTCTACTACTTTGTTCTGTCACCTGGAAAACTCAACAATGGTTAACCCATTGGCCTGTGGATTACAAGAATATACCGATTACCTCTCTAAAAATTAGGGGAAATTTGCATCCTCCAATCCTCAGGAACACCACCTTCTTCAACACCTTCAGCGAACGACTTTAGAACGGATGGGTCAAATCCTTCCGACACGACTCGACCAATTAGGCGTACAAACAACATCTTGATACAATTAGAGACACCAACAACAACGAGAGTCATCAACATTATCCAATTTCTCTTTCGTAGTGACGCGAAGCAAATGATTATAATTGTTAAGAACCTAGACGATGTCCTGACTTTCCGCTAATCCCGTCAATGGTCTAACGATGACCAGTGTTACCTCTAGCATAGGGAAAACAATGTATGAGATGAGAATCCATCCAATCCGCCTTAGAGAACGAGTAACGAGCTCTCACTTTTGAGGAATATGACTGTACAATACACCAAAGCCTATCAATATCGGATCACTTACACCAAGCTTTACCGATATTCCCCACATGTCTACTTGATCGAACCTACTCAGAATGAATCCGAGATATAGTGTTCCCTGTTCGGAAGTGACATGCTTGGGATAGAAACAGTCCTGGAGCTGGGAACAAGATAAACTAAACTGTAAACAACTCCAACTGTCAAATGACTAGGGAATACATGAACATGAGTTATACAAAACCTAACACCGTGCACAAAAGCGGCTACATCGCAGCAGAATCATGAAGTTGTAACGACATAGCCTCGTCCATACCAACGACGTCAGCTACAGTCAATTAGGAATCGAAAAAGCGTGAGGTGAGGGCTGTAACTCGGTATAGTTTCTAGCAAGCGACCATGATACCACTCTGCCACTCTCCGCCACAAAATTGTACAAACATTTTCGTTCTGGCTTATCACATGGAGTATTTATTTGTACCCTTTTATCGTGTTTACAAGGATTGGAAACGTTGGCTACTTTCTAGGTAAAACTCCAGTAAAACAGGAGTATATACGTGCATTGAGTCGCGGTGACGTGAATATTTACTGTAATACTTGTGTAGAATATGATAGAGCAAGAGACCTGTACAAACGGCTTCTTTTGGGCGGAAAAAATCAACTTATTACTTTCGTCAACGATATGGTCCAGTATAGTTTTAAGAGTCAATCTGGGGCAGTCTCCACAGATAGACGTACAGTACGGTGAACGACTCGCTCTGTCATTCACTATTTCGAAAATTGACCCGAAGGGCTGTCTGATAGTACGTTTAATTAAACGATTCTTCGAATCATTCTCGCAAATCTACAAGAACGATAATGCCCAATTGGGTTATCAATTTTCAAAGGGTTAGCAAGAAGTGCAATTGTAGTAACACTAACTGAAAAAAAAAACTAGATTAACCAACGATTGCGATTAAATAACAAGCGATCTCCCGCAGGTCTCGCCTGGTTGCGCGATCATGTTTCCTCTCTCCATAATCGCGCATGCGATAATTATGAGTCATATCTATCTGTTGCTTCGAGGTTTTGGTATTAGCATTCAGCAGGAACGGCCTATTCATCAGTGACCAATTTCAAATTCATAGGACTGATGATTGAACCATGTCTACCAAAGGATTATACGTTGTGTGGAATGTGACTAAAATGTCAAAATTATTCAAGTTTGGGTTTTTGTTTTTTTTGTTTTATGGACACAACATCTACTTCTCATAGACTAGGTAATTTTCTCTAGGACCAATATGTACGCACACTTCTACTTTTCTTGGGAATTTCCAACAAACGTGATGTCTGCATGAATGATTTAAAATATACCATTGAATAACCCACAATGACTGTAGTTGATATTTAGGGGGACTACATGCTACCATACTCATGAAACTTCATGAAAATCGAACAAACTTTGAATTTTGAATAAACTATCAAAATAACACAGTGAATGACCTCTAGTGATCCCAGGTCCATGTTAAGAAGTCGGAGAGTAAAACAAGCCATACGGTTCCATACCCACCAGATATTTCCTCAGTTTAAAATTGTAGTAATAGGTTTCGCACATAACTTGCATAACACACATTACTGGTTTACTGTTGTACTCCGGGCCTACATCATTGTCTTTTGTGGGGGGGGGGGGGGAGGTAATTGGCATGCTGTTTTATATTTTAATTAGTTGTCAAACTTCATGTGGATAGATGGATACATTTATTTCACATACAACTAATAACTACTACGTTTCAACATCGGAAGAACAGCAGCACAATAAAGCAACGTCATTCGTATTCTGTGTATCCCGTTAGAAGTTGAGGTCTAGGGCCTCTATGTACACCAAGCACAATCTCTCTATCCCTCCCCTAATCCCTTGGCTGAAAAATCTGGCAATAATGTAGGCCCCACTAATTCCTAATCTAACCATGCTGCTTTAAGGCTTGCAGCAGCCAATCCTTTCTGGGCCAGCACTATTCATTTTTTACAGATTCACTTAACAGGCAAGGTATTTTGGTGACAGGCCAATAAACAATCTCTTTGGGGATTCCCAGATGAATTGGTAGTGAACAACGTGGACCTCGAGGTAAAAAGGGAGATTTTGACAATAGATGAAATCTCTTCTGTTACGAAGATAGTAATACTGGTTTAAAGGGATAGAAAATAACATACCTGGGGTTGAAATGAGTAAAACCCCAAAGAGAGATAGTTCTGCAACATTTCTTTATTTGGGGGTGTGTGGTGGGGGGTGGGGGGGGGGGTGTTTGGGGGGTTGGGAGGGGTGGGGGGGGGGGTGGTGATTTGATAGCCTGCTATAATAATAGTGAATGTCAGCATCATGCTGGTCAGAGGGTACCCCATGACTAATAACCATTCTTTAATAGGTGCATACAGTCTTAGAGGCTGTTGGCAGGATGTTATTTGACAATTTTGGGCCCATAAGGTGACCTTGATGACCTTTATGAGAATAAAAAAAAAAATAAAATGTTACCCTCGTAATTATGCAGCATGTCCGCAAAATTTAGCCAGATTCACACCAGTCACTAGAATAAAACAAGATTGCAGAAAATGGGTTATTAGTTGGCAGTTTTCTGACCTCGAATGACCTTTGATGACATGACGGTTTTTATGAAAATGCTTGCCTTCCATTGATGCACTCCAGCCCCATAATCATTATGGTAATCAGGTAGCAAGGTGTGTCTATGCTACCGCCCAAAAGGTATAAAATCAACCTTGGCCCCTTGTAACTTTAAGACCATGAGTCGATCGCAGCTGGAGTTGGTTTTCGTCTATGTAGCAGACAGAAGACTATCACATCTCCAAAAATTGACAATTTCTATTTCTTTGGGACTGTAACTCCTAAAATAAGCCATTTCTTAAAACTTGACTTTGACCTTTGACCTTGTCTTTAGATTTGTTTGATCCACTGGAACGCCAAAATTACCATGACAAATCTCTACGACTTCTACTGGCATTCATTCCAATTGTACTGGCATTTAACAAATTCGAAAAATTGCGTAATTTATTGCAAATTAATTCATCTTAAATACCTTAAGTGACCTTTACACTGCTTGTAATTCATCAGGGATCAAGTGTATCCAGCACCATCGCCACCAAGTTTCATGAGGATTCCACCAACTTACATATGCATAAATTAATGCAAATGGGACAAAAAAAAAAAAAAAAAAAAAAAAAAAAACAAAAAAAAAAAAAAAAAAAACAAAAAAAAAAAGAAAAAAAAAAAAAAAAAAAAAAAAAAAAAAAAAAAAAAAAAAAAAAAAAAAAAAAAAGAAAAAAAAAAAAAAAAAAAAAAAAAAAAAAAAAAAAAAAAAAAAAAAAAAAAAAAAAAAAAAAAAAAAAAAAAAAAAAAAAAAAAAAAAAAAAAAAAAAAAAAAAAAAAAAAAAAAAAAAAAAAAAAAAAAAAAAAAAAAAAAAAAAAAGGGAAAAAAAAAAAAAAAAAAAAAAAAAAAAAAAAAAAAAAAAAAAAAAAAAAAAAAAAATGGTAAATGACGATTAACATTAAATTACCTTCGGTGCCCTCGTCTCCTACTGTAAAATTCATTGGGACAATAGATCACCAGCTCCCCGAGTTCCGTCCGAATCCAACGAACTTCAGAAATATCGAAGACTTATGCAAATTAGAACTACTTAATTAGCATATATCAGCCAAGAATCTGAAATTTGTGACTCTTCTAGTTGTTAGCAACCCAACGGCATCACCCAATGCATCTACGATAAAGAGATATCTTGTACACAACTCCGGGCCAATTTTCCATTAAATATGGGCCAATTTATCAAATGAGTATGGTCTTTCGGGACGAAAAAGGTCCCAGCATGAGGCTTCACGGTTCAGGATATCGAACCGCACATCCGGACAGACGGACAGACAACCAGACAGACACACACAAAAAGTGACCACTATATCTCTCCTCGAACAAAGTTCAGGCGAGACAAAAAGGTTTTCATGAGAAACTAATGATTACATGATCATTACCATGGTGATAATTCGATCGTACTTTGTTTCACGTGCGGGACCTTGGTCGTCATTCAATCAACGTCAATGATCATCGGTACTAGAATGACAAACTCTCGCTTATTGTGACACACTTCCATTATTGTGACACTTCAACTTTCGCTAAAATCTGATGCACCGATTTAATAATTCCTCACATACAGGAATTAACTGCAAAGCGTTGTGTTTGTTCCATGCACGGTCCGTGTTGACGGTAGGACATATTCGGAAGCTAGATGCAAGACTGTTAGTTTCCCCTTTACCTTTTGCTCAAACTATATTCATCAATCAGTTTTGCTTGCTTGAGAGTGTGCCAGATTTTGTGTAGTCTTATTGCAGTCTGGAGTGCATGGCCATGTTACAATCGGCAAACCTGAAATACGAATCAGTTGGTATTCAATCGAGAGAAATCTGTGATTAGTTGATGGTTACATTGATTTCGGTTAATTTATTTCAAGATTCAAATTGAAATGGCTTGTTGTTAGATACGCCTGCGTGGAGAAACCGAGGGGAAACCCGGACATTACCCTTCTGTCTGGGTGAATGTAACCTTGTTTTCTCGCAATAATAGGGAACGATTTTGGAATTTTTCTCCCTCCAGTTTTAGCGATAATGTATTTTTCATCGTAATGACGTTGCGCAGAGGTTTTTCTTTACAGGTATGATGATCGTCCTTTTTTTCTTTTCCATAACTGAGTGATAGTGTCGAATACGTTTAACGACTACAACGAAATTAGGCCTATAATTTCTCTAGAACTAAAAAACGCTATTAAACTGGCAGTCTTTAACTATTCATTTCATATCTGGTGACTGTTTTTTTCTCCAATGTTAAGGTTCAACAGGTCTATGTGTTCACTTCATAAAATAATATTTTCATTGAATCTTGATGCCTCACATCTGTTTATTAATGAAAACTACTTGACAAGCAGTTATATCGCCATTCATAATTTTTGCCATTTTGAAAAGTTGTCAGCCTAGTAAAGTGGCTCTGATATTCATGTAGATAGATAGAAAAATCTCACAATACCTCGGACAAAATTTTATCTTACTTATGTAGTTTTGGTGAAATACTAGTTTGTTTCTCTGCTGCGAAATCTAGAAATTTACCACAAGAAAAAACATCACGGGTGACATTCATATCATGGTCATGACTATATACAGCAAAATCATCACATGCATATGTCACTCGTTCAAAAAGTATCAACCTGTAAGCCTCTGTTGGCCTCATAACATTTACGTCTGAGGCCACATTGATTGCGTTTACAGTAGAGCAGTAATGCGGCAACTTGTTTTCCTGTCAGGGTCACTGGATTGTCGCGCCGCATGCTACAATATCTAGTACCATGCGCGACCTCCATGTACCCAGTGCAACTCCTGATACAAGTCCTTTGGTATGACTAATGGTGCTGAGAACCCAGGAACCCTCCATGTGAAACAGGCTCTGCATCCTCGACCAGTGTGGTCTGCTGCAATCAACTGATATCAATCACTGTTGTTCGGACTTCTGATGTTATGACAGTTCACTTTCCAAGCGAATTACCTCTGTTGTCGATGGATAACCTTGGAGCAGACCCTAATACCAACAGGCTTCATGCTCCCTTCACATTGGCACAATGCCTCGCCCAAAAAAAAAAAAAAAATTTGTTGTGTAGTACCATTTAGCACTCTGCCCTGATCAATGCTGTGTAAAGGTAAAATTTGTTGGAGAAGAATTTCTAGACAAGGAAATGATATTCTTACAACAAGAAAGGTTCTTCTTCTTCATGTTTGCTACCTATGTGCAACATTCTATTTCATGCACGTACCATTCTTCGGCTTTCCCAAGTTATTGGCAACATGTAAGATAACCCAGAATGAACCTATAATACTTCTTTTCACCTAATTTTTTAACTTGGATTCTTGCCAGAGGCGAAAGAATTTTTTTCGAGGATGCAGGCGTGTGGTATGTATGGGTGTGTGTGTGTGTGTGTGTGTGCCTCATGCCCATTGTGAACATGGAACGATGAATTTTGACAGCAAAGGTGTGAAGGATCCATACTTGGTATGTAGGTTAGCAATATGAAATAGATTTTCACTATTCTTCTTGGGTCACGCCCGAGGTCAACAGAGGTCAATGCCGGGAAACCTTGTAAACGTGATAACTCTTGACCACCAAGGTGTAAGCATTCATACTCGGTTGGTCATATAAAGTAAAAGATCCCTTTGTCTCTTGTTTTTCCAAAAGCAAAATTATTGGCTGGGCTCTGGTACAGGTCCCCAGAACAACATAGAACATACCGGTAAGTCTGAAGACATTGTAAATATGATAACTACTGAAGCACGAAGTGGTAGAGGGTTGACACTCAGTATGTAGATTGGCTATATCGAGTACATGATCCTGATTTTCAGGGTCTGTCGCAGGGTCATGAGTCAACAGAGTGAAAGACTGCAGACCTTGCAAAGTTGTAGCTAGGGTCTATATGTTCAGTATCAGTGAGCTTTAAATCAAAACTGGAAAAACACATGACGTAATGATTTTTTTTTGTAGGTATACCATGATTATGACGATTTTCGGACCAAATGTGAGCAATTCATGTTAGGTGGTCTAAACAGACCGAAATTTTCAGTTTCACTGATTGTAGTATTCATATAGCCAAATATAGGTGTTCCACTCACTTTTATGTAATTATTTGATCACTTTAGTCTTTTTTGACCCGACAAATCAACAATTTATTGTGGCTATATGTACTGTGTAAGTCCATAACGCAGAATATCATGACATTTATTTTTAGGTATCGAACTCATGACATGTCATGGAAAATTATTATTTAAAGCAAGTTTGGGATGCCTTTTGAGAATCCAAACCAACATTCGATAAATTGAAAAGAAAATTCTCAGAAATCTCAGATATTGCATAGTGTACTTCATAACATACGTTTCCATTCCGCCATTATTGAGTATTTTGAATTGGATCATACGTCTTTCCTTTACATCTTCCATTATATTCATGGAAAGTTCCTCAATGTGTAGTTCCTCAACCTTGGTATTATTAGTTAAGTTCATTTAGTTCATTTTAATGAGCAACGCAGAACATGTTACAATATAACATTATTAGAATTGATCATAATGCATTTTCTCGAGAGGTCCAGTCAAAATCGCTATACGCTTTGTACGTACATAACCCAAAATAGCAGTTTCCGATGTTTTCAGGCATTGCTTAATAATAGGTTGTGAAATTTCATATTAAGAGCGATATTCAAGGCATTTTACATATCCAAATCGAATTTTGAATGTTCATGAAATTCTGCAGACTCTGTATAAAACCCTGACCTGATACGGCTACTGTAACAGAAAATGCGAGATTCAGTATTTCATATAGGAAACTTTCATCAGGTCATTGCAAATAATATTCGAGCAGGTCATATGTTCTCATAAATACATTTGAAAGGTAACTTCCATCCCATTTTGCATTGTGATTAATAGAAGTTTACTACCTTCATTTCCGAGATGTACGTCTACAACGCTAAAGGTGTAACGTCCATACGGCGAACAAATGATGGCAGAGATACGTATACAATGAACATTATATGAAGCGGTGTTGTTGATGCATGCAAGTTTCAAGTCTTGTTCATGGTTACATCTGTTAGTTTGCTTGTTTGTTGTCCGAACTCCCGCAGAGCTTGTACAATTGTTTTTTTTTCTCTGCGTACGTCCATCGGGCCGTTTCAGGATTATACGCTGAACCACATAGGCAAATGATTGGTACTTCTGGTGGTAGTACTCCAATAAAGCCCCCACTCAATACAGGAAATTTAAAAAAAAGCGTCTTGTTCGAATACTATGACTGAGTAACTGCTCTGAAGTGTACGTCCATAACGTTGAAATTGCCCAACCAACAATGCCAACGTAAAGCAAGTTCATACTTGGTATGAGGGCTGGCCAGATCGAGTAGATGAATCCCTATTGTTTTTAGGTCTAGCCAACGTTCATCTGAGGTCAACAGAACTCAAATTCAGAAAAACAAAACAATAACGCCCAGAACACAAAAGTTGTAGAAAGGCCCATACAATCACAACGTACTCCTTTCCTACCTTAAATTCACTTTTGATGTCAGATTCGTTTCATATCGAAATTCATTCTATTGCGAGCATGAATGCACTGCATTATGATGTGTTTTTGGTGAATTCTTCAAAATGATACACAATGCAAGAAGTGACTGCAAATTTATTTGATGATCAAAGTCAAAGGCCTTGTGCTTTTGTCGCGATATTAATTACGTGTTGGTCATAAAAACATACACCTGATTGTTCTGAATTCAAGCCACATGACTTAATTCCTCGTCAGATTTTTGTTTTTTTCGTGCAATCCACGGGCGCTTCATCTCAATGACTTACCCATTTGGTTGCCTGCCTGTACTCATAAGGTATACATGTATTTGACATGTTATGACAGGAAGGTAATGCTCATGCCTCTGAGCTTTGCAAAGAATTATATATACATACCCCTCAATTTACTTAATTATCCCAGCTCACAAACGGTCCTAGCCATAGTCTCTGGCAGTTCTTGCCTATCAATCAGGTTTGTTCCCGTTATAGTGGAACGCAGAGTATTGAAAAAGAAAAAAAATGCCTACACCAAGCATATAGCATCACCTCAAACATGCACAATTCCGCTTTTTACTTGTGTAGCGACAGCCACGGAAACGACCAGCATTATCAGCCGTGATTACCAGCAGAACGGAATAAAAAGATCCACGATGGAAGCCTTATCCTTGTGACGACGTTCAGGGGTGGTGATGCCTTCATGCCACGAAACAACATCCCACCAGGTCACACTGCATTGCTTGTCTCGCGCCAGACCATGAGTGGGGTCCTCGGAGGCGGTATACGAATGGCGTCGCCGGGGAAAAGACTACGGATGGCCAAACGCGGATCGCTGCAGAACAACGCTTAGACCGGGTAGCACCGATGGTCAGTTTTGCTAGTAGTTCGTCAATCACATATGCCGTGGATCTGGGCTGGGTGTTAAAGATTACCAGTGACAATAGTGATTTCTTGACTGATTCCTGTTGACGTATGATCAAAGTGGGAATAATGTTCAGGTTTTAATGGTCAGCACCCTTTGACTTTGTGATTTCGGACCATCTGACCTCGGGGCATCATCCATTCAGGTGGGTCGAGGTTTCATGTTCACAAGCCGAACTTGGCCCAATTACCAAGTGCTAACAGTGTTTCCTACCAAAGCCAAAACGGCTCATGTGATTCCTTGGACAGAAGAGCTATATATGTTGAAGTTGTAAACTTTTCTCTGCTCAAACTGAGATTATTAACAATCTATACCATTCATGTTTTCACGAAGAGCTGGAAACGCACTTCTCCTCAAATTCACTACCTACATTAAACCCCTCCCCCCAACTAAGATCAATTTTCAACATTAATGCACGTATCGCGAGATATTAGCCAAAATAACAAAGTTCCTACTCTCTCCCCGAGAAAACACACCTATAAACTCGATCACACATGAATACAGTAACTCATCATGAGAAGCACACATCAACCGAGTTTGAACTTTGAGTTTGTTGGACTCAGGTCCAGGGAAATGAGGAGTGACTTCCAGTCAACGGCTACCAATAGAGTTCGGTACTCCCATAGGAAAGTCCACCATCCACATTCATCTCAATAGGACTGAGCATTCTGGGCTATCGTGGTGAGGATAATTTACTTTGAACTCCGGGTGACCAACCATTTGACCCCAAAACACAAGAATCATGTACCTGATATATATTGATGCTGATGATGATGACAAACGTTTTTTAAACATACCTAACTCATTTCATTTGTACATATATTCCACAAACACTTTTTTTTTGTGTTTTGCTCCTTTTTGTCTCGTGTAAGGCTCGACAACGATTCAAATCCCCGGGCCTCCGGATCTTCCCGATGGGTGTCGGATATCCTAACGGCCTAACGGAACGGAGACCAGGGGAGAAACCTTCAAATTATAAGCTCACCAGGAACTTCGTCGGCCTAGCGATTGAAGAGTCTTCTGCCTTGGTGTCGATATCCTTCTTCATTGCTCTAACGGATGGGAGTTTGACTTTCCCCTGGAATATCTCCCTGCCCAGCGGGATTGGTGCTCCGCAAATGGTGTCATACCCGTTTCTGGAGGAAAACTCCTATGTAACCAGAGTAGGGTGACGTAGCGTGATCGGAGGGTGGTCCTTGTATAGGTCACGGCTGGGAACGTCGTCTGTGTGAGATGACAGAAGGAAGCATACCCTGTCAGCATTGCAACAGCTGCCCTTTGCAGTTTTGTAAATTTGGGGGAATCGTTCTGGGAACGTACCTTCCAAGCTGGCCTCCGGCCACATTGGATATTAAATGGAAGCATATTTTCCCGGATGTGATTTCAATGTTACAGTGAACTGGAATGCATAGTTGGATTGACCCTTCGATACGACCTCATGAAACATTTTACGCCAAAGTTCCCCTGTCCGAACGTGCCACTTTTCGCCGTTTCGCGTTGTACTTGCGACGGCAAGAATACACACTGACCGCATATGACGTGGAATGTATAAACCATCTCCACGCGCCACGAAAATGAAAGTCACTGATACGATATATTGGTATAAACTTGTTTCAGCGGCATTCTTCCCCCACGTTGACACAATACCCAACATAAAAAAATAAGTCAGACATGCTACTTTTTGCCCCTTTATAACGTGAGAACGACTCCGTTTGTAGCGGTAAGGATATCTAGACTGTAAATTTTATGAACGCCACGCGTTTCAGCTGTTCACTGATAGGATATCCGACCCGGCCCATTGTCGCCTAGACGCCCACCCCGGGGGCCGCAAAAATATTGAATAATCCCGATTGGAGCAAACTACACACCAGCTATAAGCCTGCAACATCTCTCAAACTTTCCCTGAAATTGATGAACATAATGAGGCCTGAACCCGAATTAACAAGATACCTACTCCATATGGCCAACCGATGTGCCACAAAATTAAACCCTCTTCGTCATCCCATCGGGAGCGTATCAATGTATACGGGTTTTTCAAACTTGTGTTCGTCTGTTCACCTCACATAATTTCTTGAAACCGAGCCCCATCTCGACGAGTCCAAGTGAGCTGTTCCACATCTATTTTGTACAGAACGTTTCAAACTGTTGACCAGTGTTGAACCCAGGACTTCGAACGCACTAGACCCAGCACGATAAGACATCCACTCTTCGCAACCCACTGCCAAGTAGGGAGCCGTTTCGACTGTGGTGACCTTGATCTAGACCGCTAACAGTTGGAATCATCTACTATAAATAGCCATCCTGTGCTATGATTATTCATTACCACGTGTATTTCAGCCAATGACATCTCATAGTTGAGTGACCAATCAGATGATAGCAATGTATGATAATGCATGTGTACTTAAAAAAAAAAAAAAGAGAGGTACCGTCTTCCCAATCGGCCTCGTCTCACTCTGTCTGTCCAGCCGACGACACCTAACCCGTATAGTCGGTGTCTGTAGTTAGCAATGTATTTCCCAACGTTATGGTAATAATAAGTTGTTCATACTATTTAGTTCTCCACGTGCTTTGATATCGTATCACCATGCGAACCCCGACGCATACAACATATCCAACCTTGGCAAGTGATAGCCCTCTACATATTCTTGAAGAACAATCTTATCGTGTTTATAGATTGTTCGACGACTATGACTCTAGGTGACCCTTTGGCCTCGCCTGGAATCAGTAGGGTCATTTGATGACCAACATACAATACGCAGGTATAATTCATTTACTCCACCCATTCACTTTGGTACTGCCCTGATTATCGGCTATGAGAACCCTTTACTATGTACACGGATTGAGGTCACGCCTCTTTGACGTTATCTCGATGTTTAGGTAGGGTAAACACACGAACATGACAAAATACGTCAACAAACCATCCCATTAGAAGAAAAAAAAACACACACAGTGTAATTATCATCGTGATTTAGCATAATACAATTCCGATTGATAAAAACCAAGGAAAGGGTTCTAATGCGCCTTTTGCCTTATCGTTTCTTCGTTAATACATTACCGGAAAGGAGACTGGTCGTCTGAATGGTGTCTTCAGTTTGTACCCAGTACCAAAGACCACCATGTCCAGGTCTTCCAGTTTCGTCCCGTCAACAATTCGACGCCAGTTGGAAGAAACCTCTTGATCTCGGGAACAACCTTGATCTTGCCACAGTTGATCTGGGATATCAGAGAATCGTTGACAGAGAAAGTCTCGTCGAGGACTCTGCGAGCAGGCTTTATACCGAGCACGTCATAGTTAACGTCCCTCTCGAGGAATCTCTGATACCAGGCGCTCGTCAGCCACTTCGGAATAACAGCCATGGCTACCCGGCACTCCAATATGGTGTCATAGGGAAGGCCCATGGGACCACGTCTGG
Source organism: Sclerodactyla briareus (assembly GCA_026419785.1). Lineage (NCBI taxonomy): Eukaryota > Metazoa > Echinodermata > Holothuroidea > Dendrochirotida > Sclerodactylidae > Sclerodactyla > Sclerodactyla briareus. Next base: position 277,507 of record JAODTK010003110.1, on the reverse strand, counting down.
GATACACCCAGAACCCGTGGCGAATGCTCAGGTAAACCTAAAGAGCATCAAGAATATATCGGGTTATAACAGTATCGTCTATGTTCGTGATGTTGTTGTTTATTAATCCGAACAATTGCTGATGGTGCTGCCCGACGACCATTTTGCGGTTATTTTTGCAAGTAGGATTACCATTTCTTTGAGCAGTAAACTAACCTTTGTATGTGGTAGGAACCTCTTTGAAAATATGATAAGGAATATGTGAAGCAAAGACGGTGTAATACATTATATTGAAATGGAAACCCTCGTACCAGATGGAAAACACTCGTACCAGATGAATCCTGGTTGAGTTTTTGGTTTCCTCGGTGCACGAGGAACCCTGGGTCTTGCCTGTAGTAAACCGAGGTAAACAAAAATGTTTCCCTAAACCTCAGCCTAACACACGTTTGGTAGATGTTTTAAGCTATATTCCAGTATTGTCAGTTGACAAGTGAGAATAAAATGAATAAATAACCAATAATGATAGAAAAATGCCTGAAAATGTGATTTCTTTACCCTGCCATGTGACCATTTTCGATCGAAGTAAACAAATCTGCCGGGATAAAATTTAATAATCCCCCTGTCAAAACAAAACTAGACATGTGTAGGCGGGTAAACGCCCACGTGTATATCCCCACTTTTGAGCAATCATGGGGAGAATTAAATCTAACACTCCCCAAAGACCCCCATTTTGGTCAGAAACCAAGACAAACTTCATCCACAAGTTTTGTTGTAATCCATGGGTGTTGATAGGCAATTGAATTATGACAAATTTGACACATGCTGGCTTTGAAATGGACTCTAACTTTGTGAGGAACAAATGTAGCCCCCATTCACCAAGTTTCGTTCAAATCTCCAGAAGTTTGGACACTGTATAAATTTGGCAAGTTTGACCTCCGATGACCTTGAAATGACCTCCACAGTTTTCAGATTCAACTATACTTCGTTCCCACCAAGTTTCGTCCAAATCTGATAAAGTTTTGAAAATCGCATAAATTTCACAAATTTGACCTTGATGACCTTGAAATGAATTCCACATTTTCAGATTCAACTATACTTCGTTCCCACCAAGTTTCGTTCAAATCCGACTAACTTGAAAATTTCGCGAAAATTATGCAAATTAGCGGCCCCCAGCATTGCAGCGATGCCCACTTCCAAACTCATCCGAGATTTCACGTAGGGCGGACAAGTGTACCAAGTTTCAGATCAATCGGATAAAGCGTTAAAGAGTTATTACGCTAACGGGAAAATCTTCCAATCGTGGAAATTATGCAAATTAGCGACCCCGTTCATGTGGCGACACCCACTTTTGAACTCATCCGAGATTTCACTAAGGCGGACATGTGTGCCAAGTTTCGGCTCCAACGGACAAAGTGTTGGAGAGGTTATTGCGCTACAAGTAACGCGGCGGCGGACGCGGACGCGGACGCGGCGGCGGCGGCGGAGACGGCGAAGCCAAAACCATAATATCCCCGAAGTGGGGATATAATTACACCTACGAAAATTCGCAAAATTCGGAAATGTTTTCCGCACACTTTAGGAAAGCTTCATTTGGATATTTCCAATTGTGGTCTTCATTGATAAACCCATTGCCAACATGAACTCGAACTCCAGGAAACGAACCCCACCTTGGCACATTACTAAACCAGGCGAGACCTTATATATCTCCTTATATCTAGCCCCCCATTAAAAAAAAAATATGTATCTTGTTTTATTACTTTAACTACTTTGTATATCTGTTAGGATCAAATCAAAGCTATGGAGTTGCAATTAGGTTTCGGAAACCATTTGGAAACTATTTGATCATATGCTGTGTGCATGTAGTGTGTCGGGCTATATCCTCAGGCTAAATTAACACTAATTATAGTAACGTACAGCAGCAGTTAGTCATAAAAATATAGATAGTTATAATGTTAGGAATCGGAGGAACATACGTGTACTCTTTGTAATGAAGCAACATTATGTGATACATATGGAATACTTGGACTACAACATTATGTGATACATATAACAAACTGAAACTGAAACTTCCAGTCAGGGAGAATACTTAAGGACTGACAATTCCGACTCGATTGTCTCTCCTGACGATTTGTGATGTTGTGACGTACACAGGCCTAGCCTTGTGCAGTCATTTGCTTTATTGTAGATCATTCCCTCGCACTCATTAATTCGTAGTTGATCAAGATATGTAAACGCACGCCATGCTGGTGTTGGGAAACACAAATATTCAACTTCGAATAAACATTTTCAAGAAATGAGAAAAAGATCTTAATGATGTAATAAATGCATTAATTCGTTAATGCATTAGCTGTGTATTGCTGAAGAAACTGTAAATGAACTAACGGGTTAGTCAACGTAATCTACACTTCAGTTACAACTTATTACAATGTGCTGTATGTTAGTAAGTATCATAATGACTGCGCCGCAGTACGGAAGTGATTCACAACTGAATGAAACGACTGACGGAAGTCTTTTTTTGAAATTCTTCTCGTTATGCCCGAATAATTGAAAAACGGCGTGGTGAACTGTTTTTGTAGACTCGGTTTTTTGGCAGATATGAATAATCACCTTCATGGATATGCAGTTTCTACGATTTCCGGGACATTGTCCAGTTTGTCCGGGGTTTAAAGTTCCCTCCCAGTGACGCGGTACACAACGGCGATAGACACCGTGGGTAATATTTACAAGATGGCGGCGCTCATGGTAAACGAAATTGTTAGGAGGGACAATTTTGACGATTGTTAGAAGTGAGGAATCTATCTAACTGATTTCTGGAGGGCTGGTCGCTCTTTTTTTTCTTTTTCTTTTTTCACCCCGAATGGAACCTAAAAACCAGGGTACACAAAACCCACACCATTCTAGAAGACTGGGAGATCGTGAGGGTAATTAAATTACATTGTTGATTCATGTTAGTACATCTTTCGCCATCAATGTTTGCATTTTTTTGGCACTACATGTTCCCTTAATCCCATTGAAAAACAGTGAAAATCGATAAAGTATGTCACAATTGACTGGAGGATTTCAGTTTTCACATGCACTAGACAAATTACGTGTGTTCTCATCTCTCACTCATGTAGTGGGGGTGTTTTTTCTACCCCAACTACCCTGCGTTTTTCCGGTTTTACCCGGTCTTATTAATGTGTTTGGAGAGTTCCCAATGGTACGTATTACGATAAAGTAGCTAGCATTGTCTCCGAGTTAAAACCCACTCCTCCGAGGTGGGAGTCGGCTCACAGTGGCGCAGCTACGATGTGCGCCTCGCGAAGCTCTGATAAACTGACCTGCAATTAAAATACACACTCCAATGTTTCTAAATCATGGAATTGGCGCCAGAACAACTCTGAAGTGGCGCCAGGACAACTGAAGTAAATCGAAAGGACAGCGCTCAGTGTTGTGAATCCAACTCCCGAATAATCAGGGCGACATATGGTATAAAAATAGCATTATTGAAGTGCCGTGCTAATTATCACAGTCGGAAAAGGTACACTATAATTGTCTTGCTCCCGAGATTATTAGGCAATGTGATGGGAGTTATGCCACTTCTTGAGATTTCGCTCTTTGCTTTTTTCCCGGGCCGTATCCATTTCAGCCTTCCTTTCTGCTATTAAGTTCGTTCGAAGTGACATTTGAGCTCGAGAGATCGTTTAGTCTATTATGGACTCGAACTATGAATTTCTACTGATACATTACTCCTCATAACAATTCTGGTTACCTGTAAATTATATAATATTTACCTGTTCCGCCGGATTACTCGCTTCTACAGCAACATCTGGACCAGAAAATGCCTCACCTGAAGGAAGAACAGAATTGACTTCTTTTTTTGTTTTTTATTTCCACCGGAACATGCATGAGCGTAGGGACGAAGTTTGTTCGCTTTCATTCGTGCAATATGTTCAACGATACAGATGTATGTGTTCATTGGTAGGATGAATAATATCTCGTGCTTTATAGCGCTTTTCAATGTTGAAGACTTGATCGAAGCGCTTTTCACAGATATTACCCCTGATCATTAGTGACTTGTCACACTCGTACCATACAGCATCGTCCAGCACGCACCTCTTGCTTGTCTCCCGACGCACCATTTCAGTGCTTGAATTCGTCGTGTCCCCTTGAGACTCCCCAATATCTTCACTAGAAGAAATGTTCGAAGGAAGCCTTTGTGTCGTGACATTTCATATTTACTGAAAATCAAGCGTTTGCACATCTGCAATGAACACCTATTGCGTGGACAGTGAGATCATAAGTTCCGTACGTTCTCTACGTTTTTCCTTCATCCAACCAATCCAATCCAAAAGCCATGATCTTACTGAGGGGCGTTATCCATTTCTTGGGTAAAAGATGATTAACGAGGATTATCGATGATGATTCCCTGTTCTACCACCGGGTAGTACCCCCAGGACAATGTACCCATTCTGATCCGAGCATCAATTGAACATCTAATCGAGGTTACTCAATTAGGTGTCCAGTTATATAATATATATATATATATATATATAATATATATATTATATATATATATATATCTATATATAGATATATATATATATATATATATATATCTATATATATATATATATATATATAGTATATATATATATATATAATATATATATATATATATCTATATATATATATATATATATATCTATATATATATATATTATATATATATATTATATATAGATATATATATATATATAATATATATATATAATATATATTATATATATAGATATATATATATATATATATATAGATATATATATATATATCACATGAACTATTATCACATGCACTATATATTAAACATATCTATATAATAACACCGGGATACATGTGATAGGAGGTGTTCAAAAAAAGCTAGTTGGGGCTTATCGAGGTAGAACACTCCCTACACCCAATGAAAAAAGCAAAATAATGAAATAACTGTAAAGAGAGAAAAAAAAAGAGTCGTACTCTAGGTCGCCTCAACTATTTAATTGAAGTATTCAATATTGGCTGATACATGTTCTCATGACTCGCTTCTTGGAGAAGGATGATGTTGTGGAACTAAATAAACTAATTACTGAATTTGGTGGAGAATTCCATAGTTTTCACACTGCGATTACTTAGGCTCCTCAATCCAAGATTAGTGCGACATTGATTACGGTGACCGTAGTTTGCATATCCGGTATTGTGATTCAGATTTGAGCATTGATTCCATCGAAATTATTGAACGCCTCTGGTAACATTCTTCTCTCTATATGCGAACATAGCAACATTTTAAATCATATCGTCTATTCCAACCAATTTTAACGAAAAAAGAGCACTGGTATGGTCACGTTGGGCTGCATGGGCAATATAACAATACTCTTTGGAAAAACATTCAACTGACTGCTTAATTTTGTCAACAAGATCTAGTTAATAAAGAGCTCAAACTTCATCATGACACAGTAAGTTAGTGACTGGCTATTCGTACTATATACAAATCCATCTCTCTTCCTCAACACAAAAATGGTAAGGGGAAATGGTGTACACGCGGGCACTGTATCCACCATGCATTAGCTTCTCACACGCACACACACAAACGCGCACGTCACGCCTGGCTGTATGTCTGATTAATGAAATCGGGAAGATAAAACCCAACCATCAAGCATTGACTTATTATGAGAACAAAGCATGGGCGTCAACAGGTGGGGGACGGGGGGGGGACATGTCCCCCCCCCACATTCAAAAGGGGGGAGATTATATCTTTTGTCCCCCCACTTTCCGGACTGTAATAAAAATAAACTAGCACAAGCCCGATTTTGTGTCACTCTCTAAACTGTCCAATTTCTTGCTAACCAACCAATAATCGCGTTGGAAATTGTCTTAAATCCACTAATTCCAGGTGGGACCCCAGGTGAGATCTAGACCCAACTAGGGTCGAAGTGGAAGGATTATACCCATACTTCATACTGATTTCTCGAATTTTAAATCGAATAGCCAAAAGTTCTAATTTTTCAAGTGTTTCGCGCGCAATAGCGTTTTTCTTCCAGGCGTTGTAGGCTAAATATGCGATGCAATGCGTCGAATCATTTCGTTCACTCGATTAATTTCAGAAGCCTTGGGGGCAGATTGCCCCCCCCCCCCCCAATTTTCTGAGATGAAAAATTCAGGCGAAAATTCGTGGAAAAATTGGGAAGGAAAAAATCAAAGTGAAAAAATGCCTGAAATCTTTGCAGTCTTTTTCGATAAAATGCCCGAAAAAATGTTTTTTTTTTTTTTTTTTTCGGCCTTTTCGCGCGCTCCGGTAGTTTCCAATGACCGACTTGCAAAATTCGGGTACAAACGTTCTGCTCCCAATTGGAGTGGTCCCGTACGCCTATGGCTTTCACCTTCGACCCACCAAAGACCGTTCGGTAGACACCAGGATCCCACGCAAATCAAGCCAGAGTAAGAACAGGTAATAATAGAGAATACCATGTGTGATACTTAGTAAATCATCTTAGTATGCACAATGACAACTTTTTGTCTGTCTTTTACTCAAATCACACATGTAGATGGGTGCTATGAGCCGGCAAGTGCCGTTTGAACAAAGAAAGTTTTCTCGGGAAGTATCGGGAAGTGACTCCGACTGATGCAATTGTTCAAAGGGATTTAGACCAGATTTTCGTTCAGCAAATGTTCTTTGACGAAATCAAATGGTCAAAGTGATGCATGTCGAAGTGATGCATGTCGGCTATCAGGGTGCCAACGTGTCCACTAGAGTTTAAATGGCCAATAAATCGATCTCAACTTGGTGTGTATTTCGAATTATACATTGAAACCTTCCGGGCAGTGTGGGGAATCTGCTAGACAACGTATTTGGATTCTCGGGTTGATCAAACGTGATTTTAGTTTTCTCGCAAGACGTTGATGCTTGTTGTTTAGGCAGTTGGAAAGACCACGCCTGCAGTATTCCGGTGTGGAAACCTTATTTCGCGAGAGATAAGCAGCTAAATGAGAACGTTCACAAGGAGGACTACGAGAATAACTGCCTGCGAAATTCGCCATCTGAGGAAAGGTTACAGCGTCCTGGTCTGACTCCCACAGATCTGAGGCGAAATCGGGAGGGGATCTTCGATGACTTTTTTCCGAATAATCTTTTGCATTTGCCCATGTTACCACTAACAGGGGCAATTATGTCGAGCTTCATGATAAACGGAAAAGTTGAATTCACAAAGAGTGAATGATGAGTGAATGGCCCACTGCAGATGTACTTTGTCTAAGAGTGATAATGCCTTCAAGAACAGACTTGACTTTGTATATTATTTCAGGAACGTGGAGAGTTCTGTGTTCTTCTTCTGGTGTTTTAAACTTCCTTGACCCCACTAATTACTAAACTAAACTGAATGTATAGCTAACGTGACCACATTAGCTAGGGGTTGTTGCCTGAAGTGTCCGCGCTGAAAAAATAATACGTCTAGAAAAACCATTACAGGTTCAATTTAAAACAGCTATGTTTGTCGTGGAGACTAATCTCGATTTTTTTTCCTTTACAACCCGAGGACGTTTTTGTTGACGAAGACCTCGGTTGCACCCCGAAACCGGTAGGTATGTAGAATGTCCCCTTTGAACTGCTCCATTCCAGGTGGTGGTAGAGACGGGGTGTTGTAAAGGCTCAGGAGAAAACACAGGGAGGCAGATCATGGACGAAATCAAGGTCTTTGACGACCTCCTGTCCGTGCGGGTTGGATACAATGCCATTGCCAGTTGAGTAGCGTCATAATCGTCCTGCCTTCTCGATGTGCCACCACGTTCCGTATTCAGTTGGATGTAATCCCTCAGCTTGAAATGGTCCGCGTAGTCCTGTAAATAAATAAGACCATGGGAGACTACTGGAACCCCATGACTGACCCGTGCGGCGGGGATTTAAATCAGGACGCCCCCCAGTACGAAATTTCCTCGCACCATTGGTCCACGTGTCCACGTAATTAGGTTGGATTCCATGGATGCGTGTGCGTGTACGGGCTGGATTGAAAATCCACATATTCAGGAAAAAACGAAAACGTTTGGTCCAGAAAAGAAAATACTGTAAGTTTATGCGGAAGACAGAAAAATGCAGCAGCCCTATGAATATCGTCGTAGCTGCTGTTCATGGAAAATAGTGTCCAGAGCCAAAGTCTGACATTATCTTCAACAATCATTTGCAAAATAGACTAAAGATAACTATTTAGGGTTCTATAAACCGAGTTAATTGTACTGTCATTTTTAGTAGGTTTCGGTTTTGGGCCTCTGATCAGGAACGGTAGCGTGCCCGCCTGCAATGACGAAGGTGCCCTGGATCAAACCTTGGTGTCGACTGTGAGTACAAATTTCCACCCAGCTCCTTTCTCGTGCATGAAAGTGGAGGTACGAGTAAAGCGCATTCATGTCCGTGCGGCGTCGGGGTGGGGACGATAAATGGCGGGCACGGAGCAGAAAAACACCCATGACTTGTATTATGTCCTGGACACTATTCGAGAAGAGGAGGCGAGGGTCTTCGCCGGTGTTCCTGCCACGATCACACTGAAGATCGCGCGGAATGTATAAATGTCTATATATGTAATGAAAAACCGGGCCTCCATGAGAGTATCACCTTGAAGAAAGGGAAGAGAAGTGACCCTCACGGGCACGAAAATGAAGCGCACGGTCACTGTGACGCATCGACATTACGAGTTTACATTCAATCCAACTCTTCGGGTCCAGTTAGAGCGTACCAGCAGGTCTCTACAGACAGGCAGACAGACGACACACACACACGTACACACGAACATACACACGCACTCCGACCTGATTACATAGGGTTCCTCGCAAGGAAAAAAAGTAGTGTATGCCCCAACGTTTTTCTCTCCCGTATCCCGCCTCTGATGCAAAAAATTGAATACAGAAGGGTCTTCAATAGTCACTTCCGTTCAAATATTTCAAGAAAGTCTCATGTGTGGGCAAGGAGGGGCATCTTTAGGGAATGGGGTAATAATCATGAAGCATTGTCTAATGGTGCAAGATTGATGACCAAATTCTTGAACACACGCGCCGTTGCTTCCCCACTCCATGTGTCAGGATTGTAAGTTCCATGCCACTGATAATAAGATAAAAAAGATTCAATGGTTAGGCCCGGCGTCCGAAGCAGAAAAGACCCTTAACTGGTCTTGTGATATTATTATTAAAAATCTTTAAATTATTCCACTAACTCTAACTTACCCCTTATCAATGATGACACCCACTAAGCCATAGGTTGCCGAATCGCACGCGGGGAGTGTCGGTGGTGTTAAATCTATCGTCCTATATTGGCTAGACAGAGGTGTCTGCATGTGAAAATTTGGTCCTCCTATCGAATGTTCCCGTTTTCGCTATTATGGGCTTACTCCGAGCGTATTCGTTATTTACAGATTCACAAGGCAGTGGAGCTTTGTGCATGTCAGTCAGTATATAGATAATCGAAATTCGTTATCCAGGGATATACGGTTATTCTTGTTTGTTTAAGGCTTTGTACTTCCCCATGAGGAAGCTACATATCACAATCACATTTCATCTTAATTTACACCATGTTCCGGTAATTCCCTGTTTGATGACGCGTACATCTGGTTATATACCTACTCCCAACATAAGAAGGTTGTAACGAAGATGGGCTTGCTAGTTATATAACGAGTTGTATAGCAGATTGTGATTACTGTTTATATCGATTACGGTAATTTGTTCACCATGGGATCAAAACGGCTAACCAGAGAGCGAGAGCTCATCGAATCCTGCGGCAATAGCCGTGACTGTACGATGTGATGACCCGAACAGCGCTGACACAACGAAGATTGTCAATACTTAGTTGGTAATCACTGTAATCACCGCGCCGGTACGGAAGGCGCATTAGTGACACTTTGCGTCGTGAAACACACAACCCCCGCGTCTGCTCCCACACGGAACACACGCCACTTCGAAGGCCAATGGTCATGTAACTATTTCCTCCAAACTATCACAGGCAGTCCGAGAGATAGTCCAGGAAATAGGAAAGTGTATTTCTCCTATTTCGCCATCTTGATCCCAACTATATAATACATAACGGTAGGTATTGATTTTCGGTGTGATAGGGCGATAGTTAACTGATAAGACCGATAAGACTATGCGAAGCGAATATTCTAACAAAAGAAGTGAGAAATATGGGGGCACACAATGTCATTTTCAAAATATGCGTATAATTCATGGGCTTTACTATTGACGTATCGCGGAAAACAGTCGTTCCAATCACTCTCCTGCTTATAGGCAACGTGCGAAACTCATTTCATAGGGGCACTTGTGATAAGAGTCATGGAGCAAGCCATCACGATATTGCCCCCCTGAATTGCTCTTGACCTCCTTGACCTCCCAACTTTTCATACCGGGCTGCGCCTGAATCATAACGCATCGCGGTAATTACTGCTGAATCCTCACTGCAAAACTTCTATACCGTACAAGTTTTCTTCGAGATGTAGGCAGGCTGATCCCGGTGCAGCGGAGACACCACTTTAGCTTCACTCATAATTTTAAGTCATATGCTGTAGAAACCACTTTTGAAGGAAAAAAACAGGTTTTGATAAATTAGACCACTTGGAAAACCAAATTACTACTTTTTGAAAAAATGAACCAGTTTTTGAAGAAAAACAAATGACCACTTTTGAAAAAAAATCTTCTTTTTCAAAAGTGGTAATTAAAAATTACCACTTTTGTAAAATGTTCCCAGGAGTTGAAAGGACAAGTGTACGATGACGAGAAGCACAGTCGGTCTAGACGGCACCTGTAGGGAAAGTGGGGGTGGGGGCGTAGTATGATGACTGACTGGCCAGACGATCTCAAACATACACCTCGTCAGGCAATTCCCCCATTGAAATTGGCATGTATGTATGTATGTATGTATGTATGTATGTAATGTATGTATGATGATGTATGATGTAGTATGTAGTTATGTATGTATGTAGGGAAGTAGTTTGTATCTCAGTTTCTAAAACACCCACAAAACATGCGGGCCTCGGGTGGCAAATTATATATGTGCGCATGCATTTCCAATGCTTAATTTGAGTGTGCGGTTGCTCAAAATTTCGGACTAAATATGAAGAAGGTGTGTAGGTGGCATATGCTAGTACAGTAGTATACGGCCGTCTTGTCAGACATTTGCGATAAGCTACCGGGTTCAAAAACTTCTGGACATACACATGGAGTTCAATTTTGAAATATTGTTCCGGAAACACGCCCGTAGTAGTAGACTTTACTCCAACACACAAAATAACGAACAACACGTCTACGGGGTAATATCACAAGAACGCACCAAGGCGTAGTGATTTTGGCCTAACCTAGTCACCTCTAAACCTCTACATGGTCCCAACTGTACCTCGTATCTTCTTCAAAACTTTGTCAATCAAACCTATGAAGCTTGTCTTCTAAAGACTTTTGGAAAGAATTCAGCAGCATAACATAAACATTAATGCTACTCACTTATTATTTATTCTGTAAATGGTAGAACAGAAAAAGTATCTGCACATTTGGAGTCGATACTTATCGTGTTTACGAGTTCTCCAGCCTTTGATCTCTGTTGACCTCACGTGACCTTAACCAGACCAAAAATTAAATAGGGATAATCTACATCATGTGGCGAACCTCTATACTAAGTACGAAGTCTCACACCTCTGTGGGGGGGTACTAGGTATCGTATAACAAGGTATTTAGACTTTGACCCCTGTTGAACCTGTCGAACCTGATCCAAAAAATGGGGGTAATCTCTATGATACATGAACATCTATGTACCAAGTATGAACTCTCTACGCCTTTCAAATGGAAATTGTGGTGTATACACATATTGCACAGTTCGACCTCAGCTGACCTCGGGACTTTTGACCATCTCAAAAACAGCAGGACACATCAACTCATACATACATTCAACATACCTGAATTTAACTCTATTAACCTTACCGTTACTGAGTTGTTATAAACACTTTAACAAGCTTTCTCCAAAATGTAGTATTTTGTGACCGTGAATGACCTTGAATTTACACCAAAAATAACCAGAGGTCTTCCTATTCACACCACTATATTTAACTTCATAAGCTTTCCGTCTCAGCTATCATGGGGAAAAAAAATTCGAACTTTGCCTCTCCTGACATTGAGGTCCTTCAACTGATTACCAAGAACAATAGGGTTGTCCTCACCATGAGAGCATCCACCAACCAAATATAAAACTTGGAGCCTGCTTGCGGTCCTTGCATCGTGCGGAGCACACACAGCGCGTTTAGATTCATTTGGCTTCGCCAAGGAATAACAATGCTGTATCTAGAACCGCCAGCACACGCCCCTGTAATGGAAAAAAATCCTTGAATGACATATCCGTTGGCCATTTTAATGCCCAAAGGGTTCATTCTTAGTGAGTTGGTGTCTTGTCAGAAAATAACACATTTTTTTCCCTGCCGCTCCGCGCCACCTATAGTGGCGCTCACTGGGATGAATCCCGCGTTCCAAAAAGCTATGAACGCCCGTATATTCCAGGCAATCATCGTCCCCCGGCCAACAGGATAATTTAAAAAAAATGTGTCTCCAGAACCGCAAAGCCAACGCCCCTATAATATTGGACACCTCGATCTAGAGTGTTCGACTTGGTTCCTTTTTTGCCCCGAAAAGGTTCATTTCAGTGATATGGGACGGGGGGCGAAAAAACTATTCTGGCGCTCCGCACTATCTAAAATGGCCCCCCGCTCGCAAACGCCTGCGGATCAAAATAAAACAACTGTATTGTCCACAGAAACAGAACATAAAACAATCATTAGGAATATATGATGACCATTGTCTACAAAAAGGAGTACTGGTTTTGTAGAAATGTGAATAGAAATCCTGAATTTCCTGATAATATGCAGAAAGCATTACTTGACTCCAATGAGTCGTGGTGATTGTGAATATCTATATTATAATAAATATATGAACAGCGCTTACTAAGGTCTCATGGAATTGGAAACTTGAAAACTTGCTTAAATGAAGCAAACTATACACACTGAGAGACGCGCGCAATTGCCCCCACATTCAGGTTGAGAATGCTGGGGACTGAAGTTTCATGAGAATCCGGAAAACTCAAAAAATACGCATAACTTATAAACAAATGACCTTGGATCATGTCATAACACACGCACACACAATCACATACATCACACGTACACGTAGGGCCACACACACGCCAAGTGTCGTTGAAGTCTCTTCTTGGGGTTTTTTTTCCAGGCGAGACTAAAATTCCTGAAAAACTTACCGATGTTATCCAGCCTTTCGTACGCAGGCGGTTGCAGACCCTCTTCCAGACAGATTTCACTGCACTGAGTCCACATATCCCAGCCCCAACCATGGAAACAGTTTTTCACATGGTTGTGGTTCAGCAAACGCAAACGCGTCGATTGAGAACTGGGAATAACTTGGAAAGAACATCGCATAGTGATTTGAGAGGTAATTAATCAATTACTTTACAGCATTGCAAACAAAACCAACAAATTGCAAAATTTCGAATTCGTATTTTCTTCAAGCATTAGCAGAATTGGATACATTCAATTCCTTGTATTCTCCAGAATTCATAGTCCGCAATTACTCTTTTGAGATCGACAAAGGGAACTCAAATTTTCCACAACAGTAGAGAGATTTGAATAACTAAAACTGAAAACTCATAATTTATTCAGACAGAACTCGGAAAGAAAAAAATTAGGATAGTTTTCTACTTGGTTTATTCATCATGTTACAAAAAAAAAAAGTACAATCTACAGATAGATAAAATTTCACCATGGTTTATAATGCTGGCAACTTTGGGTAAAATTACAACAAGGATGAACTAACTACATACCGGAGATTATCAGGCATTTGGGACAATTCATGTCCAATGAAGAAATTATTCAAGATGTATTTTTTAACACAAAAGTCATTTTGTGTTACAGAGGCATAGAATGTTAGACGGTCGTCAGCAACCCAAATGGAGCTTGAATCCTCGAGGGACGCGCTGCGCAACCTCAAGCGATTGAATCCTTCGCTGGGCCCGCTGCGCAACCCTCTAAGATGATCTTCGAGGGGCGCGGCTGGCACCCCTCAATAGCGATAGGTCTTTTGAGAGGCGCGCTGGCACAACCCTGCATATAGTTGAACTTTCGAGGGTCGTGCTGGAGCACAACCTTCATACGGCTTGAACCTGGAGGGGCGCTAAAACAATCTCCATAAATTGAATCCTTTGAGGGGCGTCAGGAGCGGCGATTCTGCTGTGTCAAATAGGTGAGGGGGCATTTGAGGTCATTACTATCGCAGCGAGGCGCCACCATTGGTTGATGCGTATCGTTAAAAAAAATCGTTTCACAGAACCCCTATATTGCAAGAACGACGGCACTTCCCGGGCAGGTCCCGGGCCGGGCAGCGTATAGCCGTGAGCAACATCCCAGAAATTACGATACTCCCAAATAAAAACGTTTTTGAAGGACCTGATCGTTGTTCATTCCTCACCATTCGGGCCACCATCAGTCGACGCGTAGCGTACAAGAGTTTTTTTCTCCCACAACAGTGCCCCAGAAAGGAGGAATTGCGACCGTTCCCGGCCTTATGTCAGTAAGCACCAATCCAAAATAGACAATGGAATCCCGAATCACACTCCATGAAACTTTTGTTGGAAAATTGATCGTATGTTTTATTGCCTCATCAATTTGCGGCCAACATTGGTCGACGCGTAGCGGACTAAGCATTCATTTGGTCTTGCAACCCCCCCCCCCCCCCCCCCTAATCGCATAAAGCGGGCACTTCCTGGCCTCATGGCTGCGCAACATGCCTATCTCACTAGATCCCGAAATTTATATTTCAAGAATTTTTTTGAAAGAACTGTCCGATGTTTATTCCTTACAATTCGGATCACCATCAGTTGACGCGTAACGTAATACAAGATTTTTTTTATGCAGTAAGCACAGACCCTAATTTATGCAATACATTTCCGAATTTATATCCCAAGAATATTCTGGAGCACTGCTCCTACAACCGGGCCACTATCGGTTGATGCGTGCGTCAATAACTTCTCGCAGACCCCCCCCCCCCCCCCCCCCCCCCCCCCTCCCCCCTAGAAATCAGGAATGAACACTTTCCCGGTCCGTGGGCAGCCGTGAGCAACGTCCATAAAATTGACAATGACTTTCCAAATTTCTCTCGAGGAAGATCGGATGTTTACACCTGTCATTCACGCACCATCAGTTTGACGCTTCCTTTGATCGTACAAACAGAAAAAATCGCCTACAGACCCCAGTTTCCGGAGCGGCAACTTCTCCGCCTTGTGGCTTAAGGCAACATCACTGAAATTGACAGTAACTTTCCGAAAACTTCCCCTGCTTATATATTGCCCTTCCAAGTGAGTTATAAGTTGCCCGCATCTTGAAAGCTCGCTGTCATGGAAAGTGTGCATTTTTCGTTCTTCGTTTTTTTTTCAGAATGTTTTTCGCCCTATATATTGCCCGTAGTCAATCAACTAGAACTCCATACGATAGTAGGGTTGTTTTTGTGTCATTTTTCGAGATAGGCTTGCCAAAATTGATTGTATCTCATTTATCCGGCTATTCGACTACCCGAATACCAAATCGAGGTTCCCTTTTTTCTGACATGGTTTTGGCGGCTATTTTGGAATTTCAAAATGGCCGCCTTTTTTTTTGAAAGTGATCGTAACTCTCCCTCCTCCCGTCTTCATAGTACCTACAGACTGTATTAATGATAACTATCAGATGTTGTCGGTACTGTGAGATCTAACAGTAATAACACCATCACCCAAACTACATGGCGGCCATCTTGAATTTATAAATGGCCGCCGTTTCCGTCGAAAGTTGGCGAATCATTCGCGCTCTCACAAGTATGGGGATGGTTCTTCAGTTAATGCTTATCTTGGACATGGTGTTTGATCTTAGTACTTTGTGGAACTAATCAGGAAGATCGCTAGTGCAGGGATAAGCGTAAATAATAGTTGCAAACTTAAACCGCGGATACATGTTTCACGACTGATCCGTACTATTATTATTACAAGGTAAACCGTCAATAGTATCAATTCCTTCGTGCAAATGCGGTCAGTTGATCCCTATTTATATCGATCCTATTCTTATTATTTTTATATTTTGCATAATCTACGTAGCTGAACTTCAGGACTTAATTTTAGAGATCTAACAGGCGAATGGCATGCGTTTTCTTGCCAATTTCAATTATATTATGGTCATGCCAAACTGGATAGCAGCCATTACCCGTTGGAGGAAAAATGGCCGTCATTGTCGAGAGAAAACAATCCCAACCTCTTTTTTTAGATATGCCGCTTATATAACAACCGTATAGACCTACCTCTACATAATTAACTGAGTAGAAGTAGATATGTACGTATTTTACATCCTGATTAGGAAGTGCCACTGCATTACACTTCTGTATCGGAACGATGCCCATTGATTTTGGAGTGATTCGTACCCAAAACCACGACCCATAAATTCACTGCATCGTCATTACCTGTACACAACCATATGCCTGTGTCATATTCCTACCTCCTAACCAGGCCGAGAACAAAATTTCCATCCTGGCAACTCGACCGCCCTCCAGTTATATTTCCGCGCGCCGCCAAGATGTAAGCATCTGCTCCAAGTCTGGCGTCGGGATTTTTCTAGATCCCTCCATTTAACATTTCACTCAATTCTGAAGATTTTGACGTGCGTCTTTGACAGCTACCTATGACGATCACGTTTTCCTCGAGAATATTCGAAATTCATTCGAAACCTTCTCTTCAGCAGATGGCCCCTGCAGGCGTGCTTTTTTTGTTACCTCATGGGCCTAGGCTCTATCCTAGTGTACATGACCTAGCCAGCTTGCCTACCCACCACACTGTAGGTAAAGGATATTTGCGTGCAGGTAACACAGTACCTGCTTATGCCCTTTGCTAAGGCCTTTTGCTCTCGTTTCGGTTATATTACTCGCCCTTTTGGATGGTGTTTCTCCCTTTGGCTAGTTTTTTTTTTTCCCCTTTAGGATCGACCGAGAGGCCACTTTCCTTCTGGCCCTCCGTTCGTCGGCGGACGCTAAACCGCGAAGAGAAAAATAGTTATATTTAATCGGGGGGTTCCTTTTAGTGAGTTGTTTTGTGTTTTCGACAGTCATCACAAGCACGACAGTGATCATTTCCTCTCACCCATGTATGAGCATTTTGGTCGTGTCTCTTTACAGTATTACGATAGCATAATGTTCGAAGACGTCCTCACTCTATCTGGGACTTTCACGACTTGTCCGAGTACTGGCATGTCCCCCACGGCTCCGTGTGCTTTTGCGAGAACCGGGGGTGGGAAATTTTCCTCCTCGCTGGCTAGAGACTGCCCAGTAGATCCGACCAAGTTGTACGCTGGCCAGCTGAAGAAAGGGGATTGAATGCGTCACTTGTCTCGTCTATGGGTTCCGTCCGGCTTCAACATCTTTGGGGGAGGGGCGAACAGGATCGTTGCTGGTGGTCGGGGTCCCGAACATGACAGTTGTCGGGCTCGACGAGCCAGATTCCATTACGCCATGAGAGGCAGAGGTGTAACCGATAACCTGGGGGGTCACCCGGGTTCGTCGCCACCGGTCGGCTCGTGAACGGACGGTGGCCTTGTTTGGCGCCTGCCGCCAGAGGGGGAAACAGGCCTCCGCCTCCGGGTGAGCCCCCGGGCCTTGGTCCAGGTCTGGATCTAGACTGGTCGGGCGGCGTTGGATAAAGCCGAAGAGAAAAACAAGATCTCACTTCGGAGCTGTTCGCCTCGGACCCGCGGTCATGGAACCTAACTAGTTTGGCTGTAGCACAGCAGCCGTTAACAGCTGGGAAGGCTAACACGAGCGAGTCATCAATCCTCGAACCTTCAGGAAGGACGCCCGGAAATCTTGGACTAAGAGCCGCCGCAATCCTCCTACTTCCGAAAGTCAGCTCGAGCGCGGGTCGGACAAACGGAGACTCCAGACTCGTTGGCCAGGTGCCGTGGGTCCCCTGCTGCTTCCGCCGGGAAGGTCCACGGCCCGCGTTTCCCGGCACTGTGTGGGCAAACTTCTATTTGGGGGCCGGACCTCCCGACTCCCAAGGTCCGAGACCAGAACACTTCCCAGAATACTAACGGCGATTCCGGGACCAGGGGAAGCTCAGCATAAACCGGGAACCGATCGTCTGTCCGGACACGTGAGGAACGTCCGGCTCCCGCCCCGGTCGCTACGGCTCCTCTGGATCAACGGAAAATCTCTGCCAAGGGCGGTTCCATGATCAAAATCCGCAAGCAAGACGCCTCGTTCCAGATTTTAGCCCGTCAGTAGCAGCTCTCGCGGCGATGTTCATCGGCAAGACGTTTGAGCTAGCGGTTTGACTCAACCACCACACAGGCTCCGTCTCCCGTCCCCCGCGCTGGGCGGCGTAGTGGTCATGGTCAGCTGGATTTGGGTCCAGACAGCGGCTTCAGTCAGCTGTCGCCAACAGCTCCGTTGCGGGAGCCCGGCGCCACCACCATCCACCTCAGACTCTCGGCTCGCGACTGGAGGATGGCCCGGGAGTAGCTCTCTCGACTCGCAGTCCTCTGCCGGTTGGTTCCCATCGGGGGTGGGGGGGGGGACGGCACATGAAGGTGATCAGGGGGTGATTGGTCATGGGCACATTTGGCGACAGGATAGCTCCGCGACAGAGCCCGGGTCTCCGCCGAGACGCCAACCAGAGAGAGCGGGCTAACACAGCGGACCCCAACAAGAGAAGGGACGTAACACCAGTTCGGACTCTGCGGAGTTCAACCGCTCCTAAGAAGGAGGGGGGGGGGTCTCCTGACGACCACTTTCCGGCCGAATGCCTGACACGATCACCGACAGGATGTTGGCTGGAATGCAGTGCGGGCTCTCCTGGGTACAATCGATCTCGGTTGAAGCATTCCAACGGCGGAATTAAGGTGCAATATCCGGGTGTGCACCTGCTGGCCTTGAAAAGCTATGATCCTCTGCTCGGCAAGTATACCATAAAAAAAAGTCTGCAGCTGTGTTTTCCACGTGGACGAAGAGAACTAACCACCCCTTTGCTCGCCCAAACTTCGAGACAAGGCCATTGATCGTGTGAAGGACCGGAAACATTCGAACTTAATAATAATACTAATAATAACAATAATAACATAATAATAATATAATAATAATAATAATAATATAATAATATAATAATAAAGTAGGCATTTCTAAGCGTGCTACTCGAATCGTAGCATGAATACAACAAACACAAAAGGAGGACTTTCAAAGGACAGTTCCCCAGATCAGACCCTCCGCCGTTTCCACTCGGCGTATCAGACATCGATACGTGGCAAGAGTGGACTCAAGTTCGCCCGTCTTCTCCTTATGCGGAAGTTTTGAGTCGGTCTTTCCATGAACCCGTGCGAGCGGCGCGATTTTCAGTGAGACATGGGTGCCGTAAGCTCCTCGTGTGTCCAGTAGCGCGACTAAGTGACCAGCTGGCCCGTGTCTCCGTTCGTACTGTCCGGGAGCGCCGAGAACCCGTCATTGAGGCGGTCCCGTGGGCGCCCAGTCCCCAATTTCCAAGGTCGACCATAAAGGAGCTCCCTTATAGACGAAGACCTTTTTTCCAGGGAGAAGTTTGGGGATTGCCTGCAGTCGGAAGTCAGCAAGGTGAGCAAAAGGCCCTGAATAAAGGGTCCGTCAGCCGGTCCCAAGGAGATCAGTCGCAACCCGCCTCGTTCCTGTTCATCAAAAACAGATCTCGTAGGGACTCATGATCCTCCTATCGACAGGAATCTAGTCTGGTGGTCCTTCAATCCACTCCGGTTCCAGCCAGCAATGGACTCAACAGAATGACACCGGCCTACAGAGTTCCTAGGGTGGAACTGGTCCACCGGCCCGATTCCGACAGTTCTCCAACGTCGACCGTACTAGCGGAAGGGGGAATTTACCCCTATGGAGCCATCCTACCGCTCGCTCTCGGCAGAAGGGAGGCTCCAATGTGATTGCGCCAGGCAGCTGATCAACCATATCAAATGATGATGTGCATCATATTCTTGCTTGGTTTGCTCGACCGCACAGAACTGATACTCTGCCATACAGCGCGTACTTGCCTCTTGAGTAGAAGTCAGGCTGACATGATATATATTAAATGGAACTTCATCACAAATACTCGCTGCGGATCCTCAAGGATTAAGCGGGGAAGAGTGGATGGGGGGGGGAGTTATGAACGAACTACTTCAACAAAGCCCGTAGCCCTTGTCTGTGTGATCAGGGTTCGAAATAATATCGCACACAAAATAATAGATAGCTCAGTTGGTACTGTTAAATACTTCCTGCTGCGATTCCCCGGAGTGGCCTCGAATCCAAACTTATGTCCCTGTGCAACTCCTGGGGGCGGGCGGGGGGGGGGAACCTCACTTTCGCTACTCGACTAACCAGTTGTCGTTTAGAGTTTTCTAATGGAACCCTCAGTGATATTGTTGAAATTCTAAAAATCTGCCAGATCTCCTAGATTGTGTACACCAGAATTTACCTCACTCGATGGCGCCATGCCCGTTCTAATCCCCAATTAGTTCCCAACTCCACCAAGGAACACAATCGATTTATTACGATACTACAATAACAGAGCACTTGGTCAAATTTGTGATTAAATGCGAAAGCTAAGAAAGCTTGTGGATCAGCTGTTTTCGGTCAGCTCATTTGCCGACGAAAAAAGAAAAGGCCATTTTTGAAATCCTAAGATGGCCGCCTTGGAGTTTTGTTGATGGTCCGTGTTTTACCAATTGGATCCTTCCGCTGTATTAACAACATCATGTTAGCCACTGACATCATGTCCGTAGGTGCTATATGAAATAATGTATGACCATTCCCGAAAAATGGCGGCCATTTTTGAAATTCCAAAATGGCGGCCTTACCCCTTTCCAAAAAATGGAACCTCCATTGTTGGATTCAGCATATCCGAATAGCCATAATATGCATAAATCATTTAGGCAAGCCAGCTCAGATTTGTTCGCGCCCATTTTTTGGACAACAAGTACTCTCCCACTATGATGTGCAAGATTCCCCTGGCCGGTGCTTTTCGTTTTGCATTCATCATTTTATCAAGAAACAGCACGTGAGACCCAGTGCGGGCGGCAAAACCATCCTTTTATGAACCATTAGAATTAGAAGTAGACTAAACGCAAAACATGGTTATGTGCAGGTAGGAAATGGAAATTGTATTTTCCATAGCATGGTGAGGGGCAGACAGTCGTGTCCCAAACACCATTTCTCCTTTTGGCCGTCCCATATATTTCACCGCACTTGTAGAAGGCACGAATGGAGAAGAAGCATATCTGCCAAAATCAGGAATATATTTTGCATGAGCCTCCTGCATTATCAAGTACGGAAGACAGAATACAGCGCGCGCAGCGCGAAATTTGTGCTTTGTAATTGGCCCTCACAACATAAAATTTAAACCAATCACTGATTATGTATGTGTTAACGTCTGATTGTAGGATTTTTTCACAGTCCGCTAAATTTGGGGGGACATTTGATATTTGTCCCTCCCCCCATCAAAAATTTGGGGGACAGGCCCCCGCCCCCCCCCACACCTGGCGCAACCCTCTAGAACTGAATCCTTCGTAGCGCAACCCTCATAGGGGCCGAGTCCTCCGAGGGGCGCGCTAGCGCAACCTTACAGGGCTAAGTCATTCCAGGAGCGCGCCCTGGCGCAACCCTCATAGGCTCGAATCCTCCCAGGCGTGCTGGCGCAACCTCATAGAGCTTTGAATTTTTCGAGAGGTCGCGTTGGCGCAACCCTTTTGCACTCAACTTTTGGATCAAGGAGCCAAGTTACCAAGCTAGTCATACCACTGTATGCATCTTTGAAGTTATACATATCAGACTGCCTAGACCTCGCCAAAAATGGGTCGCAGGGCGCAGGCACAACGAGGGCTCTCTGCTACGCACTATATCTAGCAATCGGTTCTATCATGGTCAGAGCGTAATTCATTTCCAGTGGATGTCAGCTTTCGCGATGCAGTACACTCATGTACGGTTAACCTCGATCACTCAGCCGCGGCGAACACGGTGAGATAATTGCCCTTTGCCCATGGTGTCCGCGCATAAGATTTATTTTGGGTGATAATTTGACACGTGAGCTATACAGCGATCGCCCCCTGTGTCTCTCCTGGTTTGCGCGATCAGTGTTACTTCTATCAGTTCCCATGCAAACAATTACAAGGCAATTCACTTGTCCTTAAAGAGTTTCGGTGTTAGGCATTTAACAGAAACGGCCTACTAATCATGACTTAGTCCAAATTAAAAGGACTGATTATTGACAATGTCTACTAAAGGGGTAAAGTTTTTGTGGAAATGTGACTAAAACTCCTGACTTATGCAAATTTAGGCTATTTGCCAAGTTTCACGAAAATCCGTCAAACTTCAAAATTACGCTTAAATTATGTCAATTATATGTTGATTCCAGGTAAACCATACCCACCAGGTTTCATGACAATCAAGCAACTTGAAGTTTCGCAAAATAGCAATTAAGGTCGTTTGACTGCCTCCATTACCCCGATCTTTGTTGAGAGGTTTTGGACGGAAGGTAACCATATTCACAGTTTCATGAAAATCCGACAATCTCTAAATTTCGCTAAAATTATGCCATTACGACTTAATTACCATATTTTACGCTAAAATCTAATCAGTTCATCTACCTTTATCCGCATCTTTGTGCCAAACCAAGTCACTATAGCACCTACGGTTCATCCGTATCTTTCTAACGGGCCTAAACAATCAATTACATAAAAATGCTAATTACCGTTACTCAATTAGTTTATACTTTTTTGTATCCCAAAATCTAATCAGATCGTGATTCACCAAACCCTGGGGGGGGGGGATGTGCTACCCTGGAAAAGTTTGTCGCAATTGCACTTACCGTTCGAAAAATATCCTGCTAACGAGAAAGTGTGACACACCCACTTACACACACACACCACTCACACTAACACACCCACACACACCATTGACCACTCTCCTAAATTTTCATTCAGGCGAGACAAATAAGGAGGCCCCACAGTATAATAGCGTGGAATTGCCAGTCACTGAATGTCGTGACTCGTTGTGACCGTGTTGTGCATGACAATAGATCTGCAACGCCTGAAAATGAGAAATTATCGCTCTCGGCAGATTGATTTATGCTCTCATTTCATAAAGAGAGAGTCTTCCAAATGGAACGTTGACATAATTTAGTTACAGCATGACTGTAACATCTTATGTTTCATGTTGACCACCGAGTGCCTTCGAGATCAACAAGTTTTTCCGAAAGTTCCGTGTGGTGGGAACGGAAGCATCGTTATTTGTTCTTTTTTTTTCAAAAGCGATAGGTCGTACTTCAGCGCTGGAACTAAAACCTGTGTCCATTTAAAGATTTCACTCCGGGTTATGGATGGAGGATTATTTTCATCAGCAGACCTTGATGTGTTCAACTTTCAAGACGGTCAGGTCAATTGGTGAAGTACCGTCGTCCATGAAAAAACTTGATTTGAGGCCGTTCATATTATATATTTTGGGGGGGTGCAATTCACCCTTGGTGTCTTTCTCAAAACTCACTTTACAGTGCATTTCGAGCGCAATTAATGCAATATGCGAATGTACTGAGTCCAGGAAAACGGACCTTCCTTGATGGGTCATAATTCTGTAATAAAGGGCAATCCAAAAGATGGTTTGGTATGTTATCAAGTAAGTTGTTGAGATGACCTACGATAAATCCTAAGAGTTCTCATGAACGTAGTGGGTTCCACATGAAATGATCCTAATTCTATACGTTTGATCTGGGTCCCCATACGGAGACAAAAATGATTCGCTTCCATAAGCTTCCCCGATTGGATCCCGGAAGAGAACCGTATGCGCCCCATGCGGCACTGGCAAACATGATAACCATATTCTTCTTTCATGATAGCTCTGTTCACTAGCATAGTTTTCATATAGTTCGGGAACTTCGTCAGAAACGAATACGGTTCGATTTGTATCTCCAAAATGTTACGATTTTTTAATGTTTAGTAACAAGGGCGGCCCCTATATACGCATTCCCCCTGCGGCATACTTCGGGCAAAAAATGTCTCCCTCCCAATATTGCTGTCAAATTGCTGTCCCCCTGAACAATACGAAAAATAGGCATGGGGAGATGTTGTTCCCTGTGGGGGTGATACAGCGGTATATTTCCATTATACCAGCCATTATTCATGTAAGCAGTTTGCTCAACAGAACATGTGGAAAGAAGGCATATCAAAACCCTACATCTCAAACTCGGAGGTTCAACATGTTGCTTTTTTAGGAATTTCGATTTGCGTTTGGGAAATTTGACATCCCGGGGTAACCATGCATAGCCCACTGATAGACCCTACACAGTGATGCTGCTGCATGCTGCATCTATTATGAATAGGAAGACTAAAAAAGGGTATCAATTAGAACTTAATCCAGAATGATTCTACAATATTGTGTGAACGATTGTTGTGGCCTCTTAATTCGGATCTCAATACATGGGGCGTCCCACGAGGGCAAGCGGGGGCCGGGGGCGCTTGCTCACTGGATCAAACAAATTTTAGTTTAAACAATGCAAAATTGCAGACAATAAAAAAAAAAAACCTTCAGGGTTTGGTACATGTCACTTGAAACACTCCGCCCAAGATTTTCTGGTACGTTCCGCCCCACCTTTCAGTTGGCAACTCCAACATCTCACAGTTACGAATTCTAGCTTACACCAAGATATCCACTAATATGAATCCTGTGGTAATCACAAAATCCGTATAATTCCCTGTCTGCATTTGGCAAAATCACCCCCATCATTAGGTGTAGTCGAGACTGAGAGGGGATTTCCCCCGAATCCCCCCAAATTTGACAACAAGAGCCCAAAGGGCACGTGGTTCCTTGCATGTGACTCAGGAAAGTTTACATATGGCTCACAGGGGAAAATCAACTCATTGTATGAACGCATACCTGCGAATCAGCTTTCGTTTTCTCTCTCGCTGATCGCTATTTTTTTCCAAGATGTCTGTAAGTAATTAATATGTGGGAGCCCAATCGGTTCGACACTCTCGAAGAGATTCCCGAAATTCCGCGGACTGGCCTGAAATTCCCTGAATTTCAAATAAAATGACCAAAATGCAACATGTTTTTCTCCTGGCATCTATTACGATCGACTTTTTTTTTTTTCTACTCCCATCGAAATACCCCGTATCATATTGACCCGCTGTACAGTCGTGCGACCCAGCTGAGGCTGCAGCCCACTCTATCAAGGTCTCTACCACCAAACTGACGCTACTCTTTTGCTATTTTAGAACTAACAGTTTACTCCTGTGATGCCGTTTATCACTTCGTAACATGCATACCGTATACCGACATTCACTCTTTTGCATCAAGTGTTTACCATGCGACTGCTCCATTCCGTCGGTTTTCTTAACTATCCATGCGATTATGAGAAAATGAGACAGAGTTCCACTGTTCCACTGCTGCTCAAAACACTTGAATAGGGTCGGTTTCCAGCCATCTGGGGGGCTTTTCGACAAATTTTCTTGGGCGCTCCGCACCACCTTATGGTGGCGCTACGCTAGATGGTGCATATGAGTTCAGTCCGGCGGCCAGATTGACTTTGGCCCCCACCGTCTCGCCCCCCACTCTTGTCGAAAATTTCCCGCGGGCGCCGGGCGCCCATGCCAGTTTGTTTGGTACAATTTTATGAAATACATCCATTCGGACATTGACTCTGTATTATATACATGAGATTCTGCATTCATTTTGGCAATTTGCTGATGTGTCCCTATCGGTACCTCGTAATCGGCTAAAATTTTCGATCCCGAATTTTCAGCTGTCATAGTGTCCAATAATAAATATAAACTACAAACTTCAACATATTAACATGACTCATGGATTTTAACAAACTTGTATAATACTCACAATACCCTCAAACCGAGATGAAACCAAAATAATAAAATAGTGGCCAGCCTCTTCACTCTTCTATTGATTTATCGTCAGAGTTAGCGCCGGTTAGGTTCCTAAACAATCACGGAAGCGTAATTTTTCTTATTCTCCTGTCATAAGACTATCATCATAACTCCTACCGAATACTGATTAAGAGCTCGCATTAACATTGCTCCCTCAAAAATGTCTAAATACCTTCACATGTATTAGCCCTTTCCCTCCCACTTCATTTCATCACATATCCACGCGTTCTAATTCTATCAGGGTCACTGCTCAAGCCACACTCAAAATCAAACCTGCCTACTGTGCCATCCAATTAGCCTATAATTCTCCCTAACCTCGTCGGACCCGGTCTTCTGGGCCAGAGCTCACGTTTCCAATACCTTGAACTGTTTTATACAAATGTCCGTTATAGCAGTTACAACTTTGACCTAACAATATGTGCAGCTGGGGAGAGTGTTTGGAATACAGTACCCTGTACCCTTCGGCGAGCCTAACGGTAAAGGATCCCCAATTTGCTGTCGCTCTCAAAGTTATCACTCTGAATTATGGGATACTGCTGTAGTGACCGCAGTTTTTTACGATGGTCATAAAATCTTTGGACAGAGTGGCAAGATCCTCAACCACCCAGGACATCTTGTTTACTCCCAGCATGTTGTCAGTCGTAAACAGCTTTATAGGCGGGGAACTACTTCCCTCAGCTTATTCGTCCACTGTTATGATGCTGGACCGTCAGAACTCGATCGCGGCGGCTAATTTCCGAAATTACTGCAGCACCAGGCGGTAATCGTGGCCAGTGATAACCTGGCGATGGTTTCTTCCGTTTTAATTGAGGTATGTCATCTTGGGGACTTCCGGAGGGGGGGGGGGTGGGAGGGTTTAGGCTCCAGATTCTCCCTGGAGCGAACTTTTGGCCCGTCATCACTGGGAATCTCGAAATATGGTGTTCCTCAAGCCGTTACATATAAAATAAAAAACTGCCCAATTCAGCATGATCTAATCCGAATCCTAAATTCACCGTCCATTTTTCACATCAACGTGGCTCTTATATTGACTGGAAGTTTACTAATCTTCAATCCTATTGAACCATCCAGCGGGAGTTCCAAAGGCCCAATTAATAGTTAGCTTCGACAGTAAGTTAAACGTCCCACCCCCCTGTGACCCGTACCACCATTCACCTTCAACACCTCGAATCACACATCGAAGCACCAATCGCACTCCCTCATTGGAATATCACGTGACATCCGTGATGGGGAACCGCCTATCGCCATCCATCCCCAGTCACCACATGTAAAGGGACGCTCAGAAAATGTCTGCTAAACCGACCAATATGAACGCGGAAATCAATTATTTTTACTGGGTTTTTCTCCGTCAGAGAAACGGTACTCGGCAAGCCCGCTTCCTCATCGCAGTGAGAAATAGGCCTACACTTGCTCTCAGTACAAGCGACACGTCCCTAACACGTACTGGTCCTCAATATATGATACCTAACCTTCAGACGAGGGATCCCTTAGAACTGACAATTCCGACTCGCTTGTCTCTTCTGACAATGTGTGATATTGTGACGTCACAGGCCTATCCTTTTTGCAAGTCGTTTGCTTCTTGGTAGATCTTCTCTCCTCTCGCACTCTCTACTTCGGAGTTGATTGGGATAAACGTAAACGCACTTCATGCTGGTGTTTGGAAACAACAACTATTCAAGTTCTAAATAATACTTTCCAAGAATGAGGAAGAATTCTTAAATATGTTATTAACATTGCATTAATTATTTAATGCATTCGCTGCAATATGCAAGCGCCAGCGGGGGGGGGGGACGCGTCCCACCCAAAAACAAAAAATTATAGTGGGGGGGGGGTCCGTTCCCCCTAAAATTTTGAAAAATTTGAAATTTGAAACCACCCAACATCGACAATTGAGCTATCATTATCGATCTGCGACATGATGGAATATATATAGACAATAGATTATAACAGGCCTAAATAATGTGAAACTAGTATCCTTTCTAATTCAACAAATTTGGCGTACCGAACCGTTTGCCGCTGTTCTGCGATCTTCGTAGCTTGATAGCGAAATCTGTAATCGAATGGAAATATTTCCTCCGCGGTAGAGAAACTAGAAAAAGAAGGAAACCCGAGTCCGCCTTTTTTGGCAAATACAAGTGATAACCGACTGACTGTAATGTTAGTTTCTTGACTAGGCCTACTAGCTTATTCAAGATGACGACAATAATCACCGCTGTATTACAAGGCCAACACTCGGCAACAAAAGTGGGACATTTTAAAAAATTAGTCCTTAGATTAAAACTAGAAAAGTGATGCTTGCATTTTTGTTCAGCTTTATGAGAACATAAAAATACCTCAAATGACATGTCTGTGAATGACTTTTCATTTACTATCTTGCAGCAATGGCTTTATGTGTTCGTACGTTCCAATAAAAGGACCACCAAACACATATTGAGTATCAATGTATACTTAAAATTGCTATAATTTGCTACAGATATGTTGCGATACAACAATAACATATTTGAAACCTTGATTCCGTTGTTTGTTTACAACACTTCATCACCAGTGGAAAAGGGTGTTACGTACGTTTCAAAGACACCACTTTGGTGTCCTTCTAAACGTACGTAATAATTTTTCACTTAGTTGGTCAACTAGTGTAAAATGCGACTGGGAAACCAACGTGTTAAAACATGTTAATCTTTCCAGTGTTTGGTTGTCCCACCTACGGAGTCACCCTAAAACCCTAACAACTGCAAGTCCTATCCTAACTCCGTGACCACAGTGGGATGGCCAACTGGGGGCGGGAAAGAGGCTACCTGGTGAGCAGCATAATTACTCATCTCGATCATTACCTGGAAATTCACCGTAATGAAGAAAACGCGTCGATTTTCTTAGATGGGGGAGGGGCGGGAGTGCGAAGATGTGACACCCCTTTCCCGGCTCTCCCTCAGCGGGAATTGCTGTCTCCAAACCATCTGATATGCATCATCAGTCTTCATACATACTTTACATAACGACCATTTGCATACATGAACCCCAGGGTTTTTATGACTAGGTACATAGAGCTCACAACGCTCAGGAGTGTCGTTTCCGGCCTCTTGGCGGTTCGTAAAACCCAGAATTTTTCTTTCACATGCCCCGCGCCACGCAATAGTGGCGCTCCGCTCTTATAGTAAACACTCATAAATTCTTCAAAAGTCTGGTCTGGACGTCCCCCACCCTCAATTTGTAGGCTTCCGCCGCCACTGAGTCACTGTGTACCATATATAAGTTGAAGAACTGTTAAGATTAACTAGCTACCTTCAGTTATAAGATATTCACTGTGCTGTATGTTAGTACGTATCATAATGACTGCGTACAGATGAATGTGATCCTCAACTGAATTGAAACGACTGATGAAAGTCTACTTTGCCACACTAAGCCTTTTCGTTGCTCGAATAATGAAACAGATACTACGCACTCATTCTCGGAGACTATGAACATATAAGGATAGTCGATTTTGGAAAGGGTTGTCACGGATTATGCCGTGTGCATTGGAATAGCTTCGACTTTGAGGTGAGGTACCTTTAATCGTTTCCAGGCAATTTCAGCCTGATTGGGGCTACCGTTAACGAGCTAACGCCCCAGACCGTACACTTGAGGCCACTTTCTTACTTGTTCCCAAACAACAATACACTTTATGACAACGCGGTCTCAATTTCGTAATCAGTCATAAACTTTCACTTATTTGATATAATTTGAGCCTAATATCGTTCAGAAAAGCGGGTTTCCCCACCCACCTCTATAACTCTAAGTATAGGGCGCCATTTAAAATAAAACTCATATTAACGAAAGTAACCGTCGTAGTACTTTTCAGCACCCTAATTAACGGTGATGATTAAAACAGCCATAGCATGCACGGAGCGAGTACACATGGCGGGCAAAAGGCGTCAAAAAACGCGACATATAGGGGTCCCCAACTAAATTCATAAGTCCGAATGTAACGTTCCAGCTCCCGATACCCCTTTAAAGGGGACACATTAAAGAGAATCTTTTCTACAATCCGAACAAAACTTAGTTTCCCCAAAGGTCGAACACGTGGGCAACTATACGATATGAATAGGAAGTGTATAATTTTCCATGAGGTACCCCCACCCTGGACTTTTAACCCATAACTTAGTTTGGGGCGCTGAACAGAGTGAGTACAGTTTTGTTTTCCTCATATCCCATTTTAGTTTTCGATCGTCGCGATGGTAATTTGGAAAATTAGCATATTTGAGTGGCCCCCTCGATTACGCAGTATGCTATGAACTTGGAGTATGGCTCATTCGACGAGCGGGCCTAGTTGCATCATATATTCCCAATTGGGAAATTTTGTAACTGGTCTTTAGACAAAATTTAAGAAAAACACGCCGTTTTTGAGGCTTTCCGACCTCAAATCGGCCTGACAATAGCCTTTTTGATAAGGTATTTATTTGACGACTCGAGGCTGTCAATCGAAAGGTTGCAAATTCAATAAAAAAAAAACATCTCATAGGGATGGCATATCCGGATTGTATGGGTCCCCTATTTTAGCCGAGTTCGCAATTTTCCCGCTCCATCAGACTTGTTTGGCTGAGAAATAGGGGCATTTTGGATTCTACAATACTGATATACCCACATACGCACCATTTTTTGGGAACCACAGTTTTACTTTTTTGAACCTCGCAGAAATCCCCTCAAAAATCTGTATCCGCGTTTGGGGGTAGAACTGGGCACGATAAATCGATTGGTGCAACTTTCAGACCGATACTATTTTGTTTGGATGAGTGATGTTGACAAACAACTGATGACAGCATTTTTATTTTTGAGCGTCACAAAAGGCACAATATTGAAACAATTTAGCATTTTCCGTGCTATGTTCCCAGCACGATAAATTCAATGAAATCAATTTCATTCAGTGCAATGTACCCTCTCAGAGCTATAAACGGTCCCAGCCCTACCGTTAATAGTGAAAAAAAAATGGGACGTTCCACGCCAAAAATAAAAACATGGTTCAATAGTATTTCAGTATTTTCAGCCCCTTTCCTCTGGGAGCTATTTAGACTGAAAAGTCGTGTAGTACTATTCGAGTTCTATCTAGTGCTCTATAAATTGTGGGTACTAATTTACGATTGACCTTTATCGTAAAAACGCGTATTATCGATTACATTATGGGCAACGAATAATTGGCGCGCATTGGTGAAGGAAGTTTGGTAAAGGTTCCCAACCCGGTCCGTCCAATGGACTAGGTTTGCAGTGCGGGTATTTTTTAAGTTTTTTTTCCTCTCCCCCTACCCCCCTCTAAAAAAAATTCGAATGGGCAGTACCCGAGAAAACGGAAGAAAATCATGTCGCAATAGTCCAAGAAGACCTATTTAGGCCTCGTTGAATTACAAAAGCTACATGAATTAATCACGCGACACCATGGCGCCATTATGTGCAATGCCTATATCGGGTTCCGTGGGGTAAGGGGTTACCCCCAATTCCCTTCAAAAATAACAAAAAATATTTTAGGCAGACAAGCCTAGTTAAGAACTGATTTATGAACTAATTAGGCTGTATTCGGCAATTTGACCCATTTTTTAGAGGCGTAGTGCAACGCCTAAATAGGTAATAGAGTACGCCTAGTGCCATTGCAATAGAACTAGGCAAGTCATATTTTTTAAAGTACCCACCATTGAAATCAGCGCCACAAAATACCTCAGATGGGATGTTTTGCGCAATTGTTGGATCAAGGGCTGCTTATGCGCCCACACGACGCACCCCTAATAGACGCCTTCGCCCATAACTCAGGAAAACGCCAAATGCTATTGAGTTCGTGTTTCAGCATAATACTCGGCATAACGTATAGAGTCGGACTATGTCACTTTTGAGAGGGCGCTAAATTCCCCCACCCCGATTGCGCCATTTCGTCATGCATGCGCCTTTGGGTCTGAGACTGCGGCGAAGGGTAGCCCCGAATCCGAGTAGCATACCCTCCAATTTGCACGCCATTCTGACGCCCACAGCCTCCTCTAGGGCGATTGGCGTAACGCCCCCATAGCCGTGTTGTGTTTGAAAACATTCCTCAGATTGTTACATTTTGGGCAGAATGTTGTTACATTTTGGACAAAGTTGTTACATTTTGGTCAAAAGTTGTTACATTTTGGTCAAAAGTTGTTACATTTTGGACAAAGTTGTTACATTTTGGACAAAGTTGTTACATTTTGGTCAATTGTTACATATTTCATAAGGGTCCGTGCAAGGGCCTTCTGTTGGCTTACAAACCGAATCGCTTCATGTCATTCTTCTACTGCAAGTTGGTAACCTATAAGCAACAGTCGTACTAGCCTGTTGAAACAGGCGTTTGACTTTGTTCACCTTTTAAATCAGCCCTTTACTCACACCTTCTATTTTCAAGGATGACCCTTTAACCAATCGGTGATTTGCCTAACAAACGCCTGTGCGACTTCGTTATGCGCGCTGTACGAGCTGAATCATGGCGGGTACTTGTGGGCGGCGCGACATCAACGTTGATTGCGCAATCGGACATTCTCTCTTTCACTAAATTACGGGAAACGGCCATGTCTGCTTGAAAATTACTCTATTGGACTGATTTGGAATTGTTTAGACAACCTCCAACCTGGTTTTGGCTAACGTTAGATGGATGTTCTTTTTTTTATTTGCCCCATTTGAAGGATTCATATTTTCTGAACGTCTGCGGCGATACCAAACAAGCCGCAATACGCCTGCGCATAGCCGAAACAGTGGCTTCGGTTAATTTTAGGCTTCAAATGAATCATGCTTCGATAAATTCTCATTTTAGGTGTTGTAAATTTTGATCGAAAACATATTGTAACGACAGACGATAGATTAAATTGTACAAAGACTAACCACAATTCACGACCGAGTAAATAGCAAGCGATTTCATCGCTCGTAAAAATCAAATCAGAGTGCAGAACGTGGTTGCAGTTAAAAAAAACAGGTAATGGCCTCCGATCCGGCTTATTAGATTTACTTAGGGCCAAAGAAGCTTGGAAGGTTATATAAAGTCTACGTCGCTTTGCCCACAATGTGTCATGTGCAGCAAGAAAGGGACCAGAAATATTTTTAGATCGAATGTATTCACATCTTAAGTGAAATGGCAATATTCATCACCTCAAGGAATGTACTTGTGGAGATAAAGAAAAACATTTACACATTACATGATGGAATCGCCGAAGCGACTGCTTTTGTGGACTCGGCTTTTTTTGAAGATATGATAATCACCTTCATAAATGAAGTTTCTACGATTTCCGGGGCATTTTTCAGCTTTCCAGGAGGGTTTAAATTTCCCCCGTAACGGTACACAACGGCGATAGGCACTGTGGGTAATATCAACAAGGATGGCGGCGGCCAATGGTGGTACGAAATTGTTAGAACTGACAATTATGCCGATTGTTAGAAGTAAGGAATCTCCCTGACTGCCTAATTGACCTACACGTCTAACATGATGAATTGCGACCTAATTGCCTTAAACTAACTATTGGGAATTAATTCCCGCTCTAAGTGCTCGAAGTTCGTCTCGTGGCAAGGCGAAGTGGCTGCTGAATGTTAAGCACTGAACTTAAAACAGCCAGCCAACACCCCAACCAACTGTTTGATTACATGATCTCGATTACGTGATTATACTTGGGAGAATTCACCAGAAGGACAAGTATTATGCCGATTGTTAGAAGTAAGGAATCTCCCTGACTGCCTAATTGACCTACACGTCTAACATGATGAATTGAGACCTAATTGCCTTAAACTAACTATTGGGAATTAATTCCCGCTCTAAGTGCTCGAAGTTCCGTCTCGTGGCAAGGCGAAGTGGCTGCTGAATGTTTAGCAACTGAACTTAAAACAGCCAGCCAACACCCCAACCAACTGTTTGATTACATGATCTCGATTACGTGATTATACTTGGGAGAATTCACCAGAAGGACAAGTATTATGCCGATTGTTAGAAGTAAGGAATCTCCTTGACTGCTAATTGACCTACACGTCTAACATGATGAATTGAGACCTAATTGCCTTAAACTAACTATTGGGAATTAATTCCCGCTCTAAGTGCTCGAAGTTCCGTCTCGTGGCAAGGCGAAGTGGCTGCTGAATGTTTAGCAACTGAACTTAAAACAGCCAGCCAACACCCCAACCAACTGTTTGATTACATGATCTCGATTACGTAATCATACTTGGCAGAATCACCATGAAGGGACAAGGTTAGAAAATTAAAACGTCAGGACCGAAACACTATAATTTCCAAATAGCTCCCTCTACATGGCAGTGTTCGTGTTTGTAGGTATGTGTCACCCGTCATTGGCTTGAAATTGGACAAACTCGAAAGCTGTAAATGTCACCAATGTCCATCCCGGTAACTAAAGGTCTGTCAAGGTAACCAAAGGTCAATCAGAGGCCCAAAAACTACGTAACACTAGCAATGACTATAGGCGGTGGGGCGAAGGCTTGCATTAGCTCGAAATTTAGATTGTTTGACCCCCTGAAAGGGGCTCAACAAGCTTGGTATGAAATGAAAGTTAATGATGTCAGGAACAACATACTAAAGTTCACAAGCACAACTCGGGTGCATGAGCGCGGTGAGAGGCGTTGAATAGGGCTTATTTAAAATGGGGGTTTGACGGACGACAAATTTAAAACATGTGCAGTTATTTGTGTGACACGCGGAAATTTTAACCTTAGCACCAAACCTCCATAAATATACTTCGAAATCATATACAAAAAAACAGTTCACACAGTTCTACTATAAGAGGAGGGGTAATGTAGGCCTAGATTGAAAAAAGAGCGGCCGCCCGGGGAAGGGGGGGGTGGTAGGTTGGAGTCAATGGTCTACTAAGTGCAATAGGAGTACAAGTTTGTACGATAAGCGATATAATGCAGTGAAAGCCTAGAAGAATATAAAAATTACCTACAGGTCATTTATTGCTATAAGGGAAAGGGCAACTGAAATATAAATGGCTGGGACAGTGGGTGAGGGTTGGGATTGGTAGACGGACATTGGGTAATATGCAACATTTGCGGGATTCCATGCTCAACAAGTCATCAACTTGACAATCACGACTGGATTTTAACAGAGGGAACAACGCCATGCCAGTTCTTGTCCATCCAACCTAGACAGTGGCGTCACAAGGGAGGGGCAGCCGCCCCCTCGACAGAAATTCTAGAGGGCGCCAAATGAAGGTAGGCCCGGCCGGGATTTTTTTGTGTGTGAAAAGATAACAAACAGAAATAAGTTGAAAATGTTATAGCCAAAAGAGGTTTTTGCCCCACAAAAAAGGCACATCAATTCACTAGACACCCTCCCCACCCCTTCCAGTCACTTAGTTACGCTAGCCTTGAAGGCTGAAACCCTGCGGTATAATACAGTCATGCCCGCGTAGGTCACATTTATTGCCAAGCAGCTACAGCCCGCCTCGGGGGCATATTATTTGAGGTATGCCACGGCGTCTGGTCAGCGCGCCCACATGATTTTTTGCACTAGTACAAATAATGGTTTTCAGGGTACGCCAACTAATAAAATTATTCGAAATATGACACTGGAACAACGCCCCTTTTTCCCAAAAGACCCAACTTCTAAATATTTTTTTACTTGATTTTAACGTCGGATTATAAAAGAGCGATTTGAACCCTAACCGTGGAATTGATCTCCAACTATGAAAGTGTGAAACAGTTGCACAAATTTACAGCGGTGATTTCGATGGAACCGAAATTTGTCATGAAATTGTGGACTGCAGGATGCTGCCGAGGACAAGACGGGACACTGCCAGTGACATAAAACACCGGAGACACAAATGCAACTATTGAAAATATTGCCCAAATTTGCAAAAGGGCTGTGCGCATATTACTTGCAGTAGGCGTATCAGCAACATCATGCGAGCTGCGGTCATTCACAAACTAAAGCTTATTAAAATGTCCTTCGGTCAACAATATTCCAGGATCGACCTAACAACTTGGCCAACATAAGTATTGAACGTGAAAATTTTGAAGAGTTGAACATGGACAGCATGATTGAGGGTTAGACACGTTAGACACGTTAGACACGTTAGACACGTTAGCACGTTTTGGCCGCCTGTATGACTTGAAGTAGACAGGACTCCACAAGGAATTCGGTTGGTGCCAACTGAAGGTATAAAATACGTATACTATTATCTCACGAAAACGGAGAATGAAGAAGGTGAACGCGAGGTGATGAATATGAAATGTTAAGAATAATGTAGAGTAGGATGAGCTGCCACACGAGGTACCGATAGCAATTTTCTGTAGCCGTCAATTGAACCCCTCCCCAACCTTTCTGTACGTCAGTTGATGTCAAGGAAGATTTAAAACAGGTGATAGTCAAGCCTAAGGGGGGAAGGGGCGCAGATCGGTTCTCTTGACCCACCTACAAACTACCCTCGTGACGGCCACTGAACCTAGGGTCTCAATTTTCAGCAGTAAGTCCCTGTTTCCTCGTATCCCTCGCAGCCTGTTTAGGTTAGCTGCCTCGATTGTCGAGCACCTAACAAGCGGTCCCCAGGCTTCCCCCATTTTTCGAGATGAGCGAAACGTGAAACGTCTGGTAACACTGGTAGATTATGTGATGAAGTTGGAGATGAGTCAACTCTGGAACGTAGCCTTCGCCTTTTACTGGAGGGAGGCTCTCATCCAAACGTCCCTCTGTAGATGTAACATTGGCAGCTGATTGAACGAATAATTTATCTCTTACTTTTCTGAGAAAGTGACATGTAGGGCTACAACACTACCTAGGCCCGGTGCTCCCCCACCATCTTTTCCTCCTTTCACTCATACACGTTGAGGCACCGCCAAAGGGTGGGGGCACTTTATCATGTTAATATGCCCAGCCAATTGTTCAGTTTTCAGACCTAACAAGAACAATAAAAGAACTGATGGAATTACAATGCCAGTTGCAGTGTTGATTAAAATATTAGGGAGCATGACGGCGTTCAATGGCACTGCCGCATCTGAAAGTTGGGATAAAGAGCAATTGGGGGGGGGGGAGCTCAAAGCAGTGAGGAGGTTTAAACTAACTGTGAGAAAATCATTGAACATGGGGGGGGGGATCCAAGAGTTGGGGGTCGCAACCCGCCACCCCCAACCCCTCCCAACCACCCCCTCAGCCCCGATGACACCTCCACCCTAAGCCCAAGTGGCTGCGCCTTTCGGCTATCCAAAGCGTTTCCGTACTGTGTCTAAAAAACATTTTGGATAGTGTTTTAAAATATTTCAATCAATATAAATGTCGGTAACGGGGCAGGCTGCCCTATGAATGGAATGGAACCAATTCCACACCAGTAAAATGTAAGTTATTCAAAACACCCCTGGACATTTCTTAGAAATATGTCCAAAACAAATTCAGAACAGTTTCATAACTTACTACTGATGAACAAACACGATTTTAAAACATTAATTACTAGGCCCTAACGTAAAGATGTCACAGCACGAAGAAAAAAGTAAACTGACACCCTTCCTCCAGCACCATCACCTTCACCGTTGATTATGCGGTTAAAATATTATAGCCCAGTTTTTTTTGTCCACAAATGCAAAAGTGACAAGTTGAAAAAGGGCCCTCTACCGAGAGGCGAGATTTGAACACGCGAAGAACAATTTCTGTCCCTTCGTGTTAAATAAATTATCACGACACAGCTAACAGAAAACAGGGCGTCAGAAATAGTACTCACATCCTCATCGAACTTCACCAGGTTCACAAGGCCTCCACTCGTCTTCCCGATTCTCTTTATTGCCCGTTGCATTTTTGCCTATCTGTGAACCTGGTGTAAGGCATTCGATCATTCAGAATGCACATTAAACACTGCAAAACAGGAGTATCGTTGTCACTGGAGGTCGCCATCTTTTATGAGAGGTTGATCGGCTCGTGATTGGTAAAATTTAGGAAAATTGAGGAAATAACGAAAGTTTAAACCCCCAAATCCCATTCCTTTACCAGAGTTTGGCTTGTGAAAATTAATGACATTCCTGAAACCACACATACATTCACATATGCCAAAAATAATCGAGCCCCTTTTTTGGGGCCATACAACAAGCGAATTCAGACCCTCGGCCCACCGTCTACATGTCTGATCTTTGAGGTAACTTAAACGCAATCCAAGGTCAGCAAGAGTCACTTATACAGGTTATACGCAATGACTTGATGAGGAATATCGGGCAGGGCTGGGAGGTTTGTCATGCCTTTCTCAATTCAACATCCGATGACTTTAACCGGGTCACGTGTCCAATTGAGTTTTCATGGCCATTTTTCAGATCTCATCGGTACCTTCTGATCATAGATATGCTCGGGTTGATCCTTTGTGACCTTTGCGTAGGAAGATATTTGAGGTCAAAGCTGTTATCTTCGCCTGTTTGGGCAGTATACCATCATAGCAATTGTATAAGCAGATAAGGAGTTACCTGTATATAGACTGACTATGTAGACTGTGTGGACAGTGTGGGAAATATGGTCTTATTTTCGCGGAGATTTAAAACCTTCTGTGCAAGGGCGTGTTAAATGAAACAGGACATGGAAGAGTTGAAGTGATATCATCTATTTTTCTGATACCTAAAAAAAATACCTGAAACAGTTAGGAATTCATTGGGCTGCTTCAACGAATTCATGGAACATTTTTACTAGTCCTCCAACCACATACCCTTGGAAACACGGAGTGATAAACCTATTGGACTTCACTACTGCCGTGCTCTTCTGGAACACTTCAACAGTACGTTATGCATACCACCTCGCCCGAATGTATAATGACTATAAGCAAAATATGGGATCATATTTTTCTTTATGGCTTACTTGCCGAGCAGAGGATCGACCTGTTCAAGGCCCAGGAAGGGTGAAGACCAGGATACTGTACCTTATTGCCAGCTGCGAATCCTTCACCAGGCACACGGAATAGGGCAATGCATATTTGGCGGTACCTTTTCCCCCTTTTATTGAAAGTGGTGGTACCTTAATGCAGACACACGCAGACGGCAACTTGAAATTGCCTATACCTTTTCGTCCTTGATCCTACCCATTGTGCCGAGCGCCCAGCGAAAAGGCAGCAGGTATACAATTTTTAAAGCCTTTGATAGACCCCACCGGGAATCGGACCTCAATATCCCAGGTGATGGGCCGATCCTCTACCAATTGTTCCAACCACTCGGTTAGCAAGCTAGTAAGCCTGTATGGAGCTGAAAACGGGAAATACAATGCGAACTACTGCGAGCAACTGGAAGAAAATCCCCATCGACACTTCCACACAGGGACGGTTGTCTTCCCCCCCCCCCTCCTCACCCTCCTCCCCACTACTTGTGATCGCCAAATCCGATCATACTAAATATCAGGAATCATTCAATGTAATTTTTTGTTGCCATATCCAACCCGGGTTTCGTGCAATTTACTTCTTCAAGCTTCAATAGACGAAATTTTTTTGTTTTTTTTAGCTCCTGGTAAGCAGCTCTACAAGTCATCATGTCCCTCCGTCCGTTCGTCAATTTTTTAGATCGTTTGTTCGTTCGTTCGTCCGATCTGTTCGTCACATTCACTTCTGAACCGTATAGGCGATCAGGTTGAAACTTTGGCGAGTTCCGTTTTTGTTTACATAGGATGTTAAATGAATCCCGTTAATTACTCAAATTAGTTTCCACGGTCATTCCCATGAAGCTCTTGTTTACAACAGCAGTCTAGACCATTCCAGAGGCATTAATCTGTTAACACATCTCGCTCCAGTTTCTAGGTCGATGGAGACCTAGAAATGTGTGTCTACGTGGGGTTTCATTCCACAATGAAATACATTGTTTTCTCGGAGCTGAGAGGGGGGGGGGGAGGGGGTGATTTGTTTGTCAACACGTCACGCTCCAGTTTCAATTGCTATGGGAACGGGTAACGCAGAAAATGAGGTGTTTCCACATTTTGGGTTTTAGCCTACAATGGTTGGTTGTTTCGTTTCAATGTTGTCAGTGTCACCGTCAGGATTTAACATAATTGGGATTCCAACAGCAAGGGGAGACAGGATTAGTGGGAAGGTATGGGAGTGCATGCTGTGGATAAAGAGAAAGATCGGTTTCTCACTCAGTTTGACTGATCCTACACTTACGGCATATTTGCCCGCGGCTAATAAGACGTTTACGATTGCACTTGTTTCGAGATGAACGGGGTACATTCCCAGACATGTTTTTTTGTGATTGCATGTACGTTGACGGTGCACCGCCGCATTCATTCCTGAAACCTAGTCGTTTACCAACTGTACTTTACAGATCTTATCAAATTCTACTACCTTGAAAGATTACGTCACAATAAGCCTTGTTTTTCCACAAAATAATTTCTGGGCCTCACCTGAAAGATTGAATATTTTACTATTCAATGATAACGACTACTGGTGACCACAGTGTAATCCATAAACGAAACCATCATTATGGCAAACTTAGTTTAACATTAATGGATATTCCTCTCAACAACTCATGGAGTGGAACTTTTAGTGGCGCTCTTCTAGAATCCGTTAAGTGATGTTGTTTGTGGTCGTGGCATGAGAAGGCCGATGTCAGTATTGATGGATGAAACATCAATAAATGTGTGTTACTGTTAGTAGGCCCTACACCCTCAGCCCTCTGCAGCACCGTGACAGGCGGGTTATACAACCCCAGCCCACGAAGGTGCCACCGCGAGTAGATGCGTGTTAGGGGAGGAGGGGAGGAAACAGTCGTTAGCCTATGCAGGCGGTGTATTTTGTACATGTACATGGCTTGATTTAATTTATGAACCAAATCAAGTACTATCGCGGGGCTACATCATTCGTTTGTTAGAGGCGTCGTGTTGTTTGGGGGTACCCAGTCCATGGATTTAGGACGCGAATGTTGTAGATTTAGGCAACGCGCCTTTCTTATTGGAGATCAATCCTTGGAACTAAATAGTTAAGTTTCTGAGGGCGTGCCCAATTAACGAGAATGGTGTAACATTCATGGGCAAAGTTATGTATGCGGAACGCCACAACCCCGAGGTCAGGAGCGCATTAGTATATGTTCGTTTTCACCCCCCCTTCTTCGCAGATTTCAAACGATACTTCCCGCGGGTGTTATAGGTTTTGCTACATCATCCTGTATAGGCTGTCCCTCATAATATTTTGGCAATACTTCACAATAACGCATAGCAGTCGCATTAACTACATACACATAGAAGCCAAGTAATTGGATTGTCAGGAAACAAATACGTGCACGACGCCTCGAAAAATGTGAAATCCGGTCAATTTCTGATTTGCTAACCAACTTTTGGACAAATCAGAGTTGTGGTGAAATTACAATTCAAGAAATTTGTAGTCTCCCACCACATATGTTTCAATTTACATCGAACCTCTTTACACAACCTCCTCCTATAGTCCTATAAGAAGGTCAATGAACTAACCCTAATAGATCCGTGATGATAAGAGATGTCTGACTGTCAGTTATAAAACTGACAAGTCCTATAAAATGCAGATGAACTAACCCTAATAGATCCGCGATTAGAAATGTCTGGCTGTCAGTTATACAATTGACAAGTCCTATAAGGGGCAGATGAACTACTCCTAATAGATCTATGAACTACCCCCATACTGCCATAGATCCATGATAAGAGATGTCTAGCTGTCAGTTGTAAAATTGACGAGTCCTATTAGGGGCGAATGAACTACCCCTAATAGATCAGCGATAAGATATGTCTGGCTGCCATTCGTGAATATTAGAAATAATCAGTCCTATGAGGGGCAGATGAACCACCCCCAATATGTCCGTGATAACATATATCTGGCTGTCATTCAGTCATTAGTAACTATCAGAAATGTCCAGTCCAATAGGTTATTCTCGCCTGGCAGTCTGATTTTTTGTTTGAGTTACTCGATTCCCTCATGCCTAACTGGCTAGTTTATGGTTTTGCGTATGTAGCCGCCGCCGTTACCGTCGCCGCCGCAATTTCAGGCTCCGTTGCCACCGACGAGAACTTTAGGCGTTAGCGGAATAACTCTTTCCTATCTTTATGGCTTTACCCGATTGGTCTGAAACTCCGTGCATATGCCCGCCCTATAGCGAAATCTCGAATGAGTTCGAAAGTGGGCATCGCTACATGCCCATAAAACATGGCGGTCATCCCAAGGTCACCAAAGATCAAACTTGTGTTTTCTCGCAATTATCCTAACTTTGCCGGATTTGAACGAAACTCGGTGAATGTGGACTGTTGCTAGTCCTAAACCACATGAAGGTCATTTCAAGGTCACAGTAGGTAAAATTTGCACAATCCATGCGATTTTTCTAACTTTGGTCGTTCTGAACAAAACTGGGAGAATGTGGACTACAGTTGGTCCTGCACAACAGGAAGGTCATTTCAAAGTCACCGGGGGTCGAATGGATATGTAGTGACCGATGTGCTTTCTGCAAACGTAGCATTTCCCTGATTTCTGCGGGGATATACACGTTGGCGGTTTCGCCGCCTGTTTTAGTATGTAGACTATGATTGATGTATACAGAACTGTGTGACATCAGGTGGATTGTAACATCAGGCGAGTGTTAACGCCCTAAGTAGGTCATAATGGTCGAAATTGTGTGAACGGACTTGGGTGGGTGACCAAACACCTATTGGCGGAAAATCTTCTTGTCCATTTGTTCGTCAATGTGACAAAAATTACTGGGGGCGATGGGGTGGGGGTTTCCTTTCAGTCTCGAAACAGGAGGTTATCCTCTGTGCAAAACTGGACTGTGAAACAAAATCATACAAATATACCATATATATAATGATGTCATTTAAAAGCTGATCGGGTGCGATATGTCACCAAGGGTCAATTACTACCTCGTTTTAAAAACATTGGAGGAGAACCGGAAAATGCAGTCTTGCACCTTGCATGTTCTGTCAAGAGGCACCTATAGCCCTACTGGTTTCAGTGGGTTGAAGTCGGCCGCCGAGAAGGCCACATTCAGCACATACATTTTTGCAGTTATACACGGCTACTTCAATGAGGTGGGAGGGATGTGGGTCAAGCCGGGCATGCTCGGCTCCGTGGCCGGGTGATTGGAAGCAGTGGATGGATCTGTGAATTGTCAGTAAATTTACGACCCGGGACGATCCGTTTCGCTTCAATGTTAACTGATCAGTGGATTTCAATTTCATTTCGCTTATATGGCGCTATTGAGCATCGAACGATAGTCATTCCAATTCCGAGGAACCATCCAACATTACAGTGCCTAGAATGTTCTTGGGAACATACCTAGTGCAGTGTTATTCATAAGAATGTTTTTTTTTTTTTTATTGACAATTCAGAATGGCGATGAAATTCAGTAGTCGATAGTGTTTGATCTGTTTTCAGACAATGATTCACTCGGCAGCAATTCACTAACCCTTCAAAACGCGAGTGACAATGACTTTGCCATGTTTGCCATGCGATTTGAAACCGTCTCTCGAAACCCGCAGCAAACAAAGCAGCAACCAAAGTGTTTGGTTCTGCCCCGAGATGCCTGTGAATGAAATATTATATTTGTGTGGGTTAGTGCCGTACGACCGCTCTCGATTCTCCCCTATTGACAGGGCGGTTGAACGGTTCAAACCGCAAAGGAAATATAATTTCCGGCATGGGAAAACCTCCAATGACTTGGTGAAGCTATCTAAGTCGATATCACGTGGTCATGCGAGGAGGACCAACTTGTGCACTACCCACCCCTGTTAAATCTAGGACGTGAAATTGAATATGAGGGTGTTATTGAAGGTACCAAGCGAACTCAAATTATTAGGTGGTGGTGCAAATCAGATGGTGGCAGGTACCACAAAATCTGACCGGAAGACCACATTGCCTGTCGGAAAATATGACTGGGTCATCTGGGTTATCGTGTTTCTAACTGTGATATTCTATTATATTTCTAGGTGTGATAATTCCTGCTGTACTGCTTGTTTATTAATACTGGCAACCAACTGGGTTATATTTTATCTTCTTAGTTTGTAGGTTTTTTCATATGAGTCCGGCGAATTTCATTTAATAGAGGTTCGAACACTTATTCAGAAGATAGAAGAATTTGAATGTCGTGTAATGTACAACACTGATTAGAATCTATTACTGTTCTCCACCTATAAGATAATAGTTGGGATCATGTAAGACATTCTAGTTAAACTGCAGGGGCGCTGTAGAATTACATCCACCACTATACAGTGTTGTGTTCGAACACCGGCAAGTCCGACACCAACACCAAAACCGACACCAGTAGCTCTCGACACCGACACCGGTATCGGGAAAATGAGTCCAACACCGACACTAGAAGGGCCCGACACCAACACCAACACCCGACACTAACGCTTTGAAACCACTGTTGAGGAACCAAATACTGAAAACTTCCAGAAAACGTTCAATGTTAAACACAGGTGCTAGATGTGCAGTGTTTAGTATTCGAAAATTTGATAGACATGTTCAGACTATGGGAATATTGCAAAAGTGATTGTATAATGAACAACATTATATACACATATTAGTATCCA
The DNA here is from genome assembly GCA_026419785.1 of Sclerodactyla briareus. NCBI lineage: Eukaryota > Metazoa > Echinodermata > Holothuroidea > Dendrochirotida > Sclerodactylidae > Sclerodactyla > Sclerodactyla briareus. The sequence goes on along the minus strand of JAODTK010003110.1, from coordinate 233,095 downwards.
GCACGTTTGGCAATTATCAAAAGTTGACAATCAATACCAATTCCATATCAGGTTGCATGCACCATAGGGCCTAGGCTAACCCTGAGTATATACTGTCTATCAGTTCTGAACCCTGCCCTTACCATGGTCCAAGCCCTGTCTGTGCTTACCGACGGCCTGTTCAACTATGCTATTGACCCAATAGCGCCCTTCTAATTCCTACGGAAGCGTTGTGAAGATGTAGTTAATAATACCCTCAGCAATGTTCAAATATGAAGTTGTGCTTGACAGTCCTCTCTAGTTTGAGTTTCGAGTTGATTTGCTTTTTCTTGTCCAGTGTTTCGAGATGCAATCCTTTTTTCTGTTATTGATATAATTAAATGGTTTCTGCACTATACGAAGAGCATATTAACTGCGCGCATGTTGTTGTCAGATTACTAGTTAGGGTAAACTGACTGCAGTTGTTTTCTGATTATCGGCACAATAATAGGCTAGCCTATATGACACACCTCCCGGCGGAAGACGATGCCTGTCGTGTCCCATCAGAACGGGACCCGAGGGCCTGGTTCAGCCCTGTAGCTCATGTAGGGGTGGGTACCCCAGGGAGTTGGGGGATGTGTCAGGCTGGTCGCTTGCCCAGAGGAGGCTGGGTGATCAAGAGCGGTGGGTGGATGCGGCTAGTGTCTTCCAGACATGTGTTCCAATGAGTGTGCCTCAATGAGTGTGGAGTAAGCTATAGCAAGGTGGGACTGCGCCATGCAAATCGTGTTCACACAATTTGACACAACAAGCCAATAAAACACATGTTTCCATGGATATGTTACACATGCTGAACGTTTCGTATTCACCAACAGTCCATAAATTGCACCATGAAACTCAGGCTCATAACTACTCAAGGCAATATAATAGCTCAATGCCCTGGTACCCTCCGAACCCTCATCTGAATGAATCTCCGACCCGTAAGCCCCATAAGTTACTCTGCTACCAATCACCCACCCTAATTCCTAACACTAAACCCTCACACACCATTTCCACACATGTAATTGATAAGTGCACTACTGGTGCCAGTCTCACTTCGAGGCATCATGTGATGGATAAACATGTGTACCAGTTATGCGAAATCTTAGCTCACTTAGTTCAGGTGTAGCTATTATCTGGCTGGCCACACTCCATAATCTCCATAGGCAATGTACTATTTCATATCTCATCTCAAGTAAGTATAAGTATCATATCGTCCACAATCAACGGGGAAAAGGCCTAACCACTGGGCAAAAATCAGGCGTGGCGCCATGGGGTATGCACACCCCCTCCCACCCCCCCTCCCCCCCCCCCTCCCACCCCCCCTCCCTCTCCCGCCGTCAGTTTGCCAATTTCCTTGGTGAATCCATGAGCCACTTTCAAACGCCTGATCCTAGACCTCACCGCATTTCAAATCACATGTCTGAATAAGATTGAGGAGACCTGCCAGGATGCAGACTATATCGTTCTATATCGTTCAACAGTTCAAATAGGTACCATGGTACCCGTATACGTATCAATCGGGCCTACTCGAATGCCAGAACAAGTCCCTCCCCCAGCCCCCCTCCCCCCACCCCCACTTCTTTACTTGGTCTCACAGCAGAGCCCGGGCACTTTTTCACCTGCATCTTTCATGTAAGCATTAAAGAATACTAAAACTTCCTAACCGGAAAATTATTGATTATCACCTCTCTGTATTCCAATTAGCTTCTCAAGTCGTAATCCACACCTCCACCTCAGGACACCCGGTATCCTTGTGTGTACCCTAGACCCAAAATCATACAAATAATTTGTTCCCTTTCGGATGCATTACCATTTGCTTCTGTCTTAAGATTGGACCAATTTTATATACCATGTACTGTAGGCCTCACTGTATAACAGGGTGGAGTTCTTGTTAAATTGTGTTAAAAAAAATGCACGGAAATGAGAATTCAGTGTCTAAGCCATGGTCCTACTCCTGGATCTTTCCACAATGCTGGGTACCGTTCACATCTATGGTGCTTCATGGGACATTGAGACTGCATTCTGGGAGTTTTAGGGGGCTAATCAGCAATCAGCAAATATCCCATGAGAGAAAAACACAATGCACCACTTAGGCTGGGCCAAATGATTAGCCTAGTACCAGTAGTAGGCCGAGTACTGTTGTATAGTGAGGCCCTAATTGCTATTAAATTTTACAGGAATTAAAAATACCTTATTAATTGACATAGGCAGAGCTACTTCAAGTAGCCAATGAAGCATCCAAGGTGGGAATGTAGAAGTGTATTGAAAACAATTCCTTATTCAGTAAATGTGCAAGTAACTCGAAAGCTCCGGCCTGGGGGAATTTAGCAATAGTTTACATGTGCTTCCATATTTCCACTTAGACGGTTCTAGGCCCGGATTCTCATTTTACTCATTTATTTGTTATCAAATGGTTTTCAGGGTTCAATTATTTTGGTTGGATGCAAATTAGGTTGAATAACAATTGGGCTTTAAAATACGTGAGAGCCACCGGACAGGCTACTATTCAGGTTTGAACAGACACATTTATTTGGATAAATATGATTGGCTAATGGCAAATTGCAATGGCAATGGCAATGGCAAAATAACCAGCTGCCTTCTGACTGTTCTCGTTTACTGTACTGTGACCCAAAGGTGGCGCAGATGGCCATGCCCCCCCCCTCCCCCTTCGGGAACCCCCTCCCCCCAACTCACCCCCACCTTCGGAGGATCTTCCTCATTTGTCGGGGAGCTGAAATTTACACACCCCGAGGAGGTCTTTAATATTAATATTGCCCCGACAGTATAAATATTTCCAGCCTTTTTCTTTCATAGCATTTTCCTATATTAATGCTGAAAATTTTCCAGTGCCCAGGCATTTCCTGTGCAGTTATCGAGAATACCCGACCCTATTCTACTAAGAGCGCCAGATTGAGTGGGATGCTACTGAAAGTAAACATTGCTCTCCACGATGTGATTTCAATTTTTTCAGGAGAAAGTTCAAAAAAATTAGAACATCAAAAATCCATGGGGGGGTGGGGTAATATCTCATATAATAATATCTCAGTGCTTATATAGCGCCTTTCCACCGAAGTGCTCAAAGCGCGTTACAGATATTACCCTGTTCATAGGAACTGGTACGCACTCCGACAACCCGGAGAGTATGTGCCAGCAGCTAACACCGCGCCGGTTTTACTCAAGTTCCTCACAGGTCCCCAATTAGCACCTGGTGGAGAGAGGCATGGAGATGGAGTGCCTTGCCCAAGGACACCACGGGAAAGTTGATCGTCTGTGGGGTTCAAACTCACAATCTTACGATCAACGGTCTGAAGCTCTACCGACTGAGCTAATCCGATCTCCGGGGTTGAGCTCGTCTGGGAACTTGGACCCCCCGTCGGGGAACTCGGGCCTCTCGTCGGGGAAATCCTGGCGGCACCAGTTACAACTAATTCCCACATTGACCAAGTTAAAGGCCCAATTCACTCATCAGTTCACAGGGTAGAGCTCACCGCATATTGCATGATGATTTTTTCCCCCTGAACTTGAAATTAGTCAGAAAAAACAGCACCAATATTTCTGCTCATCTCAAAGCAAGAACGGGAGAATTTCCGAGTCAAGATAGGTGAAACAGAGACCAAGACCGAGACCACAGGGTGTCTCGGGCACTACATCATTGACATACACACACAGGAAAGGGTGAGGAGCTAAGCAAGAACAAAGTAGGAACCACGGGCACGGAAGGCCCACTGAAACTGAAAGGAGCTTTTACTAATTGACCGTGGTTGTTTAGACGATGAACTTAACTGAATGAATGCCTGGTGACACTATTGTGACAGTGTGAGGTTCCATGATGTAGTTGCCGGTTTGGTTATTTCACAACATCAGATCAACATTATATTTATAACCTCTCTCGGTTGGCTTTCTCGGCTACTTAGTAACCTAATATTGGTATGTGGTCCACGTTGGCTACCCTCGTAGGGTGTACACCTAAATCATTCTGACAAAAATGCGCTGTGACCCTCATGCTAAAGCCACAAAAAACGAGAATCTGATGATGCATTTTGCGGAAAAAATGAGAATACATGGGGAAGAAGAACGGAACGATGCAATCACATTGCACCGCATCATGATGTAACCATGAGCCTATTTATATTATTGCACAATAGGATGTTTAGACTCCTAGCACCAGTGATGTTATAAAAAAATATTGCCACTGTAATTGTTTTGTCATATTGTCATAGTCATATATTTCGTTCCCCCATAAGCTGATAGACCGATGTTCCGACACATCCATAACGTATAGGCCTCGTATGCATTGTCCGAGACATAGGTTACCCGACCATCGAAATTCATCAAGTCATACTTGCCGCGCATTCATATTATTTTTTACCCAAATGCTCAGCTACGTTGTACGGAAACGCCTTTGGTCACAGAGGTTTGTTTGTCTCTTCCCTGAAGAACATTTACTCAATACAATGGTGGTGCTTAACTCCATTAACTTGTTTATAGGGATCAGTCAGGGTTCCACCCCCATACGACAATATAACGGAAATATTTTTCTTCACAATTATTAATCAACATGTTCATTTTTTTTTTTTTTGTATCGATAACAACACCAAAGTATTTGGGACATGTACTGTAGGATGAGACTTGTTCCAGGGCTTATTGCATCATGTTAATCTTACATTACATTGGGCATGTACCAAAACATTGGAGTGCGTCAGCAATGTCTGTTTATAGCGCTATCGCAACAAAATATGACTCCCTCCCGGTGTCTAGACTTTAAGTACCTGTGAAGCCAGTAAACAAATGATGTGATAGACAACAATAATTGTTGTTTTATATTGTTATAGTCCTATATTCGACACCCACATTCTGATAGACGAATGTTCCAACACATCTATCATGTACGTACGTACTCACGAACGGAGTATAGGAATGCCGGGACATGGGAAACCATGGATACTATACTACTGTATATGGACGACCGAGGCACACATCCTGATTGCAGGAGCTACACTATAATATTGAGAGTATCACCGGCTGTCATAGTAACAAGTCTAATTGTGTTAGATGTATCTCCTTCATCTGGCTTATTAGGGTAACAGGCAGCCTTATTCGAGGTCAACTGCCAACTGATATTAACCGGTCCCTCTCCAGTGGTATTAAGGTGGTGTCTTTAGCGGAAACAGCGGTAGGGACACCAATTTAGAAGGAACTGACCCTTGACCCATCTGCACAGAAAAACTATCCACCAATCTCAAACTTATCCATTTTAGGCAAAGTCCTCGAGAGAGTCGTCTTGGGACGGTTGAATTCGCACATTCATACTAATGGTCTGGACGAAGTTTTCCAATCTTCCTACACATCCCAACATTCCACAGAAACCGCACTACTAAAGATTCATAATGACCTAACGTGTACGTGGACGCTCGACCTCACTGCGGCATTTGATACAGTGGGTCATGGGACCCACTGGAAGTGTTGGAATCCTCGATCGGGGTAACTGGTACTGCTTATCGATGGTTTGCATTCCTACCTCAGCGGTCGATCACACCCATTAATAGAAAATATTCCAACGCACGCCGGATTGTTCGAGGAGTTTCTCAGGAATCTGTTCTCGGTCCGGTACTTTTCTCGCTGTATATACGCCCTCTACACAGAGTAAACAGAGTACACAGAGTACGATCCAACGGAGCTCTGAGCCGTGAACGAGCGGTGAAGGAAGTGCAGAACTGTCGCCCGAAGTAAAAACAAAAAACAAAACAAAATTGAACGGGAACAAAACTGAACTGCTGAACTGCTGCGTATCACTCACTATCGATAGACATATCATCAAACCGGCACGATGTCTTCGAGTTCTCGGAGTCATTTTGATGGATATCTCTATGGCTAATCAAATATCCAGTGCTATCAGATCATGCAATTTTCCGTAAGCAACATTGACAAGTACACTGACTCCCTTGTGACGTCAGGATCAAATTCAGAATACTTACTTATGTCTGCCGATGCATTCACGAATTAATCCCGATCATGTACAGGGCTCATCAGTTGTCTACCAGCGCTCCGTGCATCGACCGCATCCAACAAGTCAGTCTGACTGCTCAAGCCCGCGATAGGCACATTAGTCTTGTTCAAGACGCCGTGACTGTGACTCAGTTTTGCGCTTCTCACAATAATCTGGGTCCCCTATACAGCCCTTGAACGTATGATCCTACATATGTTTCGCCACGGACGTCTTGTAGGACTTCGTGAAGGTCTAGTGCATATGCATTAGCTGTACGAACGAGCAATCAATCATTCATCAAGTACCGCCTAACGTCAGAAAAGGCTAAGTAGTAGTCGAAAATTATTTAGGCCTACTTGCTCCCAAAAACCTAATCAACAACGAGAAACGTGTGCATTAGTGATTAGCGGCGAGAATGATTTATCTTACCGTTCACACTCGGCTGAGAACTTTTGCTGCAAAGCATTAAACAGCTTGGAAAACTTCACATTCTCGACGTCTTTCACAACTCACTAATAAATTGCAGACTTCTCCGACAGAAATGAATGTTTCGTTCCCATCTGTCAAATATTACTTTCATTACAAAATCACAAATATGGAGGGAATATGGAACTTTAGTTATGTGTGTTTAATAAAGGTTCATCGTAGGGAAGCGAATAGGAACCCAACGGAGTAAACAACTACTTGAAACATGGTGTGATTGGCTCCTTAGATTGTAAAGATAATGACGTCAAATTGAACAGTTCCCCAAGACAAAGCTAATGCTGTTCATCACTGATATATACGATGTAAGCTGGAGGCACAATTGGTTGGTTCGTTGCACCGAAGTTAAAGAGTGCTAGCTTTCGTCTTAACCCAAGACTATAGACGCATCGGCAACCGAGCATTCTGTCATGCTGCAACCATTACCATGAATCAAGCTGCTGTCGATTCTTTGTTGCAAACGTTCCATTTCAAGCAAACCTATGTTGTAATGTTGCTTATCATATGTTCAGCCGCATTGAACCTCGGAATTTTGCGTTACATGAGCCCTTGCTAATATAACAATAATACTTATCAATACCAAGTTTCCGTTGGCAATTCGAAGTGAAATTTAACCACCTGACGAGATATGTCAATGGATAAACATGGGGACATGAAAACCCATGATGTCAAAGGGCCGCACAACTTGTTGAAGGATTTTTAGGAGTTTTTCAATAAATGTAAAATTATGAGGAGAATGAGTGGATCAGCATCGCGACTCTTTGTGAGAGGAGTAGAACATTGTTCTGTGAAATCAGCAAAGGACTACACCACCTGGTCTGATCGTGATGATTGTCAGAATGCGAAGGAAGTACGTATTATATGGTGACGCTGTTACTGATAGCCACGTGCTCTTTTATGTACCACAGGTGACGATAATCATTCAAGAGCGTGTATGTACGCCCCCATCGGGATCAGTAATGGCTCATGCCCAACTCAGCTCGAAGTTCGATACCATTTTCGCTCGTGACTCTAAGGTAATTCTTGGGTCCCGAGGTAACGACTTGAATGATGACAAAAGAGATTGATTGAGAATGATAAGATTTAACATTAGCACTTACTGTCTAATTTAATTGGATTAAAAGAATGGTATCACCACAAACTGCTCACGGGGCAGTGTTCATTTATATTAGGCTCCCCTACTTATATTCACAGTTTACCAAGTTTTCTAAGGTGTCGCTTGTTTATATCAAGCAACCTTTTCTCGCCAAGGTTGTCGCGCATTCGAAGGCGGCGTCCATGGCATTGCCTTTGGTCATAACAGGCCTTTGCCTTTGGCGATAAAAATAATGAGATGGACGTATATTGCATTACAAGCTGAATATGTTGCTACCTAGCTCTGGCAAACCAACGATAACGCTCCTATGCTGGATTGGGGCTATTTGTAGTCGCCATCTGCCTGTTCCCATCCTCTCCTCCATCCTCTCATAAACTGCTGACTAGGTGAATTTTTTCGAGAGGTTCACAAGTTGGGTCATTCCTCCAACTACTTTTCCTTTCAGATTCTGCCCAGAAAATATGAATTATTTAACACCTGTACAGTGGCGTTACGATTTGACGTAACCAAAATTTATTGTTTCTCCATTCAGTAAGCTGACAAGAAATTCCCATCCTGCAGTTTTCAACAAACCTTCCCAAATCGACTTACACGGCCCCGCAAGATGTTAGGAAATTCTGTGGTAACCCAGAAGATCTACCCTCACATCGTCTGTGGTAAGTTGCTCCACAAATGCGACTGTCTTCTGTCTACTGAGTCCCTGTGTCTGAAACAATCCACTGTGGTCAACGGTACTACTTTCGTGCAAACAGGGTTGCCTCGACCCCTCGAAGTGTCAAGGCGTACCTTGTCGTAATTCGGGGAGCCTTCTCACAAGTCAACATAAATCACTATGGTAAAATCTAAAATGGAAAGTTTCATTTGTCATGCCGCACACAGGCAGTCATTATTTAGCCGAGAAAATCGACCTCGGCAGGGGAGATTGAGTTCAGGAGTGTCTCAGGAATACCTCATGGAAAATGGATTGCTAAAAAAACAACGGTTGGTGGGAGGCTTACCGTTATCATGCCTACATCCCAATTATTGTGACGGAAACATGGGAAATAATTTCGGAAAAATGACAACAATGACTGCCAATTTTGCAACCTCTGAATCCACGTCTGTGTTCAGTTTAGAACATTGCCTCCAAAAACGTAGTCCACTAAGAAGGAATTGTTGAGAAAAGGTTGGTGGAGAGATTACCGCTTAATATACCTTCTCGTATTCTTTCGGTTGTTAAGTAATCGTGTTCACGCGTTTTCAGACTTTGACTTTGATTGAACTTATGAGACTCTTCGACCTGACCTCCATCTACTCAAAATAGCAACTCTCGGTATTATATTTTCCTCTAGTTACCGAGCTCATCGGGAGCGTTGCATACCCACTACACATCTGCATGTCTGCATCGTTTTCTTTCGCCTTCGACAAGCCATAAAAACGTTTGAAATTAATTTGCTGTGATTACTACTTTCATTTCTGTCGGATCAAATGACTAAAACATTTTTTTTTGTAATACCGGTGTATCATTGCAATCGCGCTACATACATTTACTTGGGTAAGCCGTAGGATAAGTGCCTGTATTCCGGACAACTGGTGTTAGCATGTAAGAGCAGTTCTGGGTTTCTATTTTGCTCGGTCTTACCAGCTAGTGATCGACAAACGATCATATTTGTAGCTGAAGGCCAGTTGTCAGCATTTGTGAAGCTTGAAGATGGCACCCACTAGAATTGACCTAAACTAATGTTGAGGCATCCTCCCGACAGTTACGAGTGGTCAAGGGTCTGATCCTGGGCTGGGTATGGAACTGGCTACTTGTAGTGCATGATCAGTTCCAGTGATCTGCAACCGGAGAGAAGCTACCACCCAGCCAGATGTAATACACTACATGTGGTATGTAAGAGGTATAGATAATAGTATCATGACATACATGCTTATGAACCATGTGAAGGGCTGAGCGAGCTGAACAATTAATTTCGGTGGTTGAATTGAATTGGAATTTCATGAGTTATAGAATACCAGGGCTCTAATGCTACTGTAACGCATTCCACAGAAAGTGCGATATTGTGTCATTGCAGATAACATGAACTGTGTTGGCTCCGGAAACTTACACCCGAGTGACACGGACTTAGATTTTTCAACACCCACCTACTTCATAAGTTCTATTGGTCTCAGATAACAATCACCAGATGACAAGACTATCCCCTCTAGATGATGTGGACTCCTAGCTGACCCAAAATTCCAATACACACTAAGGGATGCACTAGTACTATATTCCACGAGACATCAAGTATCAAAGTAACCCAACCTCATTGTAGGAGGAGAAGGGCTTCCCCATTTGTTACAAATGTCCTAATTCACTCAATGCCCGTAGTACCACCTAGTTCTCTACAACACTAGTATCATTGGTAATTCAACCTATGGAGGAGAAGCATTTTTCATATTTTTTTGCAGTTTCTTCATAATACTCATTATAGCCCCTTCGATAGCCTTTAACCTAAATCCCAAACACCCCTTAGGCAGTACTGAACTATATCGTAACACTGGCTTAGCATGATTGGTAACCAGCGTATTCTGTAGAGAAGAAACATTCTGCAATTTTGCTAGTCTTTTACGAATTGTAAAATATGTTAATGACCTTTGCTCTGAAATTTCTGAACATCCCTGTAATTACCACTACCATGAACACTGACGGAGTAATGGGCGGTTTCCAATCTAATCTGTGGGAGCAGCAGTATTCAGCTGTTTGCCCACAAGGCCCAATATGTCCCCTTCAATTCATGTACCTTCATTCATGAAGCGGTGCGGTGGTGGAACGGTAGAGTGTCCGCCTGCCTGCCCTTATGTCCCCTAGGTCAAACCCCGGTGTCGTCACAGCACACAGTCTTTCAACCCGCTCCTTTCTCGTGTAGGACAATGGCTAGCACGATTGAAGCTACACTCTCGTCTGCCGATTGTGAACGATAAGCTTCCCGGCGCAGAATTCTCACCCCTCCTAGTTACTCAGGGCCCTCTTCGAAAAGAGTAGGCGAAATTTCGCTTGTCCTTCCACACCCGAACTGGAGCCTCTACAATTTTCCGACCTAAGGATAACTCCTATGTCAGCTGAAGCACCTTCCGGGGGAAGCATAATCCCGGGGCGTATATTATACCCTCAATCATTTCTGACTTCGACCGTGCAGATGTCACATGGGTCCCAAAACGTCGTGTTGGTCCAGCATCGGCAGGGAATGAACAGACGAAAGTCCTAAGTCGAACGTTCCACGGACTGAACGACAGACAGACCCAACGCCGACGAGGACGACATTGAAAATCAGGTTCGCCCAACAGTGACACCAAGGGTGATACAAGAACACGCCTGCGCGCACGCACACACACAGACACACACGCACACCTACGCAGACACATACAGCAAAGCGTATCGCTAGGTTGCTTTTTTGCTTTCTGAAGGTAGTCATGACATTACGTCCTTTCTAGGTCAGACCATGGTTGGTGTCAGGCACTATAGACAGCAATGTAATTCACGAGGCATACTGGAAGTTTTATTTTACAGCTATAGGGCAAGGACAATGCGATGTGACAGTGGTCATAAACGAGGCAATACATGGAAAGCGGCGGCAACGGGGAAGCTAGGGCAGTCACCATATTACCAATCAGCACATATCCATGTACAGTTTGATTTGGAGGAATCGCCTAGCAACCGAAGTTACTCCCATTAGCAGTGAGGCCATCGTTTTGCATTCCCACTTATATTTCTACCGAACACCCTTTCTTGCATCCTAACCCCAACAAACAGGAGAGACCAGAGGGATAACCGGGAGTGAAGCCACCCAAATACTTGAGCACATTTCAAAGGGGTAGGGGAGGTCTCATCCTCAAGAACAGATGAAACCCATCTGAGGTTGCACTTACTTTTAAACATTACTAGGAAAATACGGGAGATTTATTCCCCCAAAACTACCTGTACACCCGTTCCAGGTTTACTAGGTGTCTCATGCATGTCGAACTATTCATGGCGAAGTTCCTACTGTTTGTTTAAATATTGTTCGAAACAAAGAGGAAGCCAGTAATGAGGAAAACAACACAACATGTTTATTTACAATAGTCCTTTCTTATTAAATAGACTGTCCCTTAAAACAGGCATGGCATTCGGAACTGTGAATGTAACATTACTTACCATAGATATTCTTAATAAAATTGTTCGCTTTGTACAATATATAACTTATAGCCTATATATATAATATATTCATAATCTCACACCAGAGAGGTTATTCACAAGACGAAATCATACTCGTATAAATACAAAATTTAAACTAAAAAAAAACGGCCAACTTAATATACTACTATTTTAACAGAGGTCAACCAGTAGCCGGCCAGTGTCTGCTCCGATCCTCTGGAAGCGAATTATTGTTTCGATTCTTCCGACAGTCCGATTGTATATGCATTTCACCCCTTAAAAGTTAAATTGCTAGGAGTTGCAAACAAAGCGTTCAATATTGTGAAAAATTGTTTTGGCATTCATTGGCAAAACTACCTAACCTCGGTTTCCATCGTATATTGTTTACCGACTGATATATATATATATCTAGTACTCTTCATTCCTTGCTTCGAATACACTTATGCACAAAAAGTTGAATAAGGTGAGGATCCCATGAATGCGTATGCAAAGCAACTGTGATTATTTGTTTGTACTCATGTGAATCCGCTATTCGTGGTGTCACATCGCATCCCGCATCCGCATCTGTGGAATTCATAGCCAAATATAAATGTTGAAGTATATATAAACTGTTTACAGTGTTTCATTCATTGAGTATCGCCAAACAAACATAAAATTCTAGGAACTACTCCTGATTCAATCTCGTGTATGCACTGCTATACTTTTCGATCACTATAACGGATTTCGTAGGAAAATTGCGGTAGTTCAAATTTAAATAAGTATGCATATAAACTGATAGAACTAACATTATTCACATCAATTCAAATATTAATTGAGGCTACGGTACTGGAAAAGTCACGAGCAAGAATGAAATAAATTGTGAATGAAAAAACACAGTTCTCCCAATTATTTCTCTCGAAGGAATGACAAAGCGTGGCCTAACTCTCTCATGAGCGATGGTACTTCGAGTTATGAGCGAAGCCATTGGCCTCGGTGGGCGATGAATAAAACGCAGTTACGCTGTTGGAAGTGGCTGACCCTCATTCTTCTTGAAGATTACACAAGTATATGAATCGCAAAAACGTCGTGAATACACAGAATAATAATTGTCACCCAAAATTCTGGGTTCCATCAAAATTCATTTGTGACGAAGTATGTTGAATCCTAAAATACACTGCTTCTTCGGGAGAATTTCGAGAAAAAAAACAAAATCAGCCGATCACATTGTTCGATGTCTTATTCCTAAAAATAACATATTTGATGTTAAAATTCGAAATATATTTTAATATTATTGTATATTTCATAGTTCTATTTATTGTATAGACTGACTATTAGAATTGGTATCCGCTAAGTGGGCTATATTCACTTCAAGGAATGGAAAGACAATAATTTTCTCAGACGAAAGACACACACACGATACACTAAAACGTAAATTTTGAAATCGCACCTCTGTACATCGCAGTATAATACATGATTATTGCATTTAGGAAACCACACCCAGCCTCACAAGAGGAAGGCAGTATCGGGCGATCACGTGGTTTGATAGGCTACTATGTCAATATTTGAGCCGACATAAATGAAATATTCTGGAGGTTTGTTTACCAAACTTTAAATATTGTTTATATCATCACCGCATTTACTGATGAGTAGTTCGGAACAGCATGCGCTTTCAATCAAGAGAGGTACTGCCTTGCTTTATTGACACGATGCAACGGTGAGAGCAGCTGCGGCGAACTGGTAAACTGCCAAATAGACGCTACAGGGCTTCCGCTAACATATGTTGATCGCTATAGTCAGCAAGCTGTTTTCAACACCATGAACTAATTCTCACACGAAAGGAGGCATACAAATAGTTTCAACCGATTTCCAACTATTAGAGTACTCATTCTGGACTACGCAAGAATTACGCAAGTTGTTAGTGGCTGCAGCTCAATCGGGATGTCTTCTCAATGCTAATATCGGTATTTACCGCGTCCTTGCTATAAATTGCCGGAATAAGTGCACTAAAATGGCTGAATAGCAATCGACAAGACAATCGTTATCGCCTGGTATCGTAACGTTCGACAGATTCTCCAATCGGACTCCGGGTCTGGCAGTTGGCGAACATAGCTGAAACTCATCGCATCATGAGATCGGCGATCCAATCTCGAGCCGTCAGCAGAGGATTTCGTCACTCTTGGTAATAAACAGAATGCGTCCCCCCTTTCATCAGAGAGTACTTTCGTTCATTAACATCGCTGTTTCAGCTTCACTGGGTTCGTCTGTAGAACCTGTGACAAATAAAAATGGGTCCAGGTAGAAATTCATAGCAAGACTTCAAGAGTTTATGTATGGTTCCAAATATGTCTTCCAATCGTTTATTTCTTGAGTATGATATTTCAAGTATCTATTTCCCATATCAAACTATTAATAGTCATACAACTGACGCCACTAAAACATTGTTTTCATGTTCCAACGGATCTTTTCCCAGCAAACACAAAAACGTTGATGAAATGTTATGAAATTGTTTCCCGAAATTTTAAAAACATAATTTTGTGGTGTTATAATTATGATACAGAAACATTTTTTGCAACATTTCATTAGAAGTAGAACAATAATATAAAATTACGTCCAAAAACATGTTACGTATCATACATCATCCAAATGTTTGTTAAAAAAAACCACATGAACGTCATAAACAAACATCTCCAGTAGATTTTTTCTTAATGTTATATGTATATTATATATATGTCAGTTGATATTCGACTACAGATCTAACTAAAAAATCACAAGCAATGCTTTCCGTAATTACACACACAATTGGATCTCGCGCCGCTTGGCCTATGTTTTGTACAACCATGTAATAACTAATAGGTGCAAATTAATTTTTGCGTTAATCCTGTACAAATAGATGACAGCATGGGTGCATATATATCGTGTTATGAAATACTGGGCTCACGCAAAACATTTCAATTCTGTGTAGATAGATGACAGCATGGCAGCATATATACCTTAGTTATCACCGTGACCACGAATCGTTGGTGCGGTTACGAGTACAGGGTATAATAGCGGTACTGTTGGCCGTGTCACATGCAGGATGCTCAATTGCTCCCTAAACAATAAGCATGTTCACGGTTTCAAGTGCGTATGCTCACAGCTCAGCAGTAGTCGGGTACAGACGAGATTTTTGCCATTGCTATATCATTATGGCTTATTTTTAAACTGTGACTACTCTTGGAAAACTAAACCAAACAATCCCATGTTTTAGTATTGTTTCTGTTGATAAGTATGAGGGGAAATTTACAAAGTTTCGTGCTGGTATGATATATAGTTTTCGTCAGAGGAGGATCGAAAGATCCCCCTGCCTACGTTTGGGGCGGCGTGTGCGTGTGCGTTCCGTTCAATTACTACCCGACTGACCATTGTCCCCATATCATTATCATATCGTTATACTGCAACCGTGAACAGGCTTATTATCTTGACCGTGAGCAATGATACGCATCCAGGTGGGTCAGGCGACCGTGTTTGTTAACGTTCAAACCTGTGTATAGCAGTGTAGCGTACAGCAGCAATTGTTCGTAAATAACAGTTGCATGTTGAATGCAGGCATAAATAAATAAATTTGTCAACACTGTAATTTTCATGGTTGGGAGATATGCCAATACATGGACAACTTGAGTTTTGATTGACCATATTACATTCAATGTAACCTAACTGCAACAAGGACATTTGTTGACCTTAGGTGACATTGAAACTCACCCAAAAACAATTGGAATGATCGACTCTTCACAGTAATTTTACATGCCAAGAATGAAGTCTCTGCATCTTTTCGTTGAAAAGTTATAGTTTTCACAAGTTCTTTAGACTTTGATCTCAGATTGTTAACCTTATGCGAGCTTCGACGTGATTCAAAGGCAATAGAGAATATCTATCCACATGGTCAACCGACATGCAAAGTATGAGAAATCTCCATCATTTGTTAATAGATTTTCACCTCTGTACACCTCGGGTTACCTTGGACCTGATCGAAAAACAAGGTGGATCATCTATCAGTCCGAGACATTCTCCTGTGTGGGAGAATTCTGAGATTCTCATGTTCGGGAGAATCTTTATATTGAGACAAATATGAATAAATATTGTCTGCATACTATTAGATACGAAACAGTCGTTCCCAGTTAATGACACCCTACGCTCTTTGAATAATTCAACAATAGGGTCGATGACTACAGTTACGTGTGGTTCCCATACCCATGTGTTACCTGTATTGACGATATTGCAAGTTCGGGTAGTTATCTAACTATTCACAACAACGAGCTGCTGTTCGGAACAACTGTGACAAATCCAGTCCTAGAAAGCTACAACCGGGAGTATTTTACTTCATTCAAACATCTCGAAAATATATTTGACAACTAACCAATCCGAACCAAGCTTTGTAGCTGGGGCAACAAGAGCCTGAATATGCAATACAAATTGAAGACTCGGACTGTACAAATTTTCAAGAAGAGTGAAATGAATGTCTCCTATAAATTCCCATATAGGTGAACGTTACATTGTGGAAAAATAAATAAAAAGTTTCATGAATAATTCAAATTCTCCCAAACAGGAAACAATTCTATTCTCCCGAATAGGAGAATTTCATGGACTGTCTGTCGCACATGACCAGCCTATATGCCAACTATTAGCCCTTGGCATTCACTGTTAACCCTAGGTGACCTTCGACCTGTCCCCCAAAAATAAGGATTATATACTCCGCATAACAACCTTCCAAGCCCAGTGCTCTCGACGTCATCAAGCTCACAAGTTTTTCAAACGTTGACCTCAGACCTGGCCCCAAGCAAAAGGATTGTGTCCCTCCATAGCTATAATCGTTATGTTGAACCTGGACCTTTTAACCTGAGAACAGAGCAGTTTCAAGCAAGTGTGACGCGCACGCAGACACGAACGCACACACGCACACACACACACACACGCACACAGATACGTACACACACACTCACACACACTCACACACACTCACACACACACATATCTGCATAGACGCATTTAATAATTCGATGTTTGAGATGTGCAGTTGGATACGACAACTTTTTCCACGTCGTACATCTCTATATATATATATCAAACATAAGAGCTACAAAAAACATTCGTCACGCGTAGTCACTACAAATGATACATGTCGCAGTTCATCCATCGGCGAAGGAGCCCATGCAGATTTTTAAAGAGTTGTGGTATGTGATTGTTGGAGCATTTAGACCTGTTGAGGGCCAGAGAATCGAAGGAGCCTATTCTCGCCATCAAAACTCACGTGTCACCAGGAGTGCTAGACACTAATCATGACCACTTGTTATATAGGGTACAACCAATCCCAGTGCATCCGAACTTGAGGAAATAGAGTCTTTGGACATTCATATTCGCTGTTTTCGAAAATGTACATTGAGGGAAGATCGTGAATATTTCCTTCTAATTAGAACCATCATTATCGAGTTTTTAAATGTAAATTTTACATTGACTCGGACAGTTCATTTCCTATCCTCGATTGAATATCAGTGTTGTGGTTAGATGTTCCTCAATATCCTCAATATACTAACCAGAAAAAAATATCAAAGTTCATACTTCCAATGACTGTAGGAAATGAACATGCCCAAGTATTCACAGAGTGAAACTCCAAACACTACAAGTGATGTATTTGGGAAGTAGCAGAAACCATAGGCCAAGGGGTTCATACCTGGTATTGACACTTCGCTGCCGTTCGCTTGTAATTTTGGTCCACCGTTGGAGTTCGGCGAATCAGGGAAATCATGGTTCGTTTCAGTGATGTGCGGAATCCGTTAGATGTCGGGTTTGGGTTACAATGGTTTCCTACGGGCGCTGTCTTCTGCTCGGCATCGTCGTCGAGTAGTACCCGTTCGCCGTCAGTAAAGTCTGTCTGGAGTCCCTCTCGGGGTTGGCGACAGTTCTGCTCACAACCCAGTAGGTTGTCATTATAACCCTTGCCCTATGACGAGAGAAAAAAAAAATACACAAAGTGACGAATCACTTTATCGGAAAACTAAATGTTGTATGTATAGAAACTAAATTTATGCGACATGCAGCTAAACTTAACTCATCTACAGTGGCCGCAACGGACAATTCCTCTGCATGTGAAGACGAGAGATAACATCAGAGCCCAACGTTGAATATATGCGGACAGATGATTGAGTGAAGACGCCTCCTGTTCGGAGGCACTACATGGTTTCGACATCTGCCAAGTACATCCATCTGCTATTTATAAATTCCATGAAGACCAATGTTCGAAGTGTTAATATACCTAATATTCCATTCGCATGGTACAACGTTATGGGCGTTGAGAATTCGTGTTCAAATCGACTGCAGCATTGTTAGTCGTAAGGAAGCATAACTTCGGGCCTCACCTTCACGGGCATTTGACCTCTGACAGTCATTTCGTACCCTCCCAGCTTCCTCAGTATAAGCGCACAAGCTTCACTCGCCTGTATCTTGAGTGCTTCACTGTCGATTCCATCCGAGATGCCGTGTTGACAGTGTCACCAAACAGACAGTATCTCGGCATCTTCAAACCGACCACTCCAGCTACAACTGACCCTCTAAGAAAGAGAACATATTGTTTAGGGAGGCCAACTTTATTGCATCCTCGTTATGAGATGTACCAAAACGCCCATTGAGTAGAAACATGATGTTAACGGAAATATTACTGATACACCAGCTGATAGGAGGAATTCTAGTGGAGGAACCAATCTAGTTCACTGCACCGTACATTGGGCGCTGCAGGTTATTGTTTGAGAATTGAGGATTTTTTTTTTTTTTTTTTTTTAGGAGTGAATATTCTTGTGGTTTCTATAACACATATATTAACTGAGATCAATACCAAGTATGTGTTCCTAAAAGCCAGAGGGCATATAAATATGACTGAACTTTCGGTACTTTCTATTATTACTTTATGACAGACGAACCCCTGAACAAATTTTCAGCCGTTTCAACTGTACCGTCAAGGCACGATCCGCTATTGCAACATTTGCCTTGTGACATCACGAGGGAATCACAGGATCCCTTTCAATACGAAATCAATGTAAAACATGTACTTCCGATGCTTGGTACCAAACAAACTATACATAGGACAGAAAAAACCTACAACATCGTTCAAACAATATTTGAGAATAATCTCATTCCTTTCCAAGTGAATAGCTTTTTCGTCTTTATGTAACCATGGCAGCATTTACTGTGTAGAACTTGTTGGATCTGATTAGACATTATCGATTCAGCATGTTCACTCCACAATTTCTCCAGTATTTGACTTGTTGACCTCAGATGATCTCTGCATTCATATTATTATCAGCACACTTCATGATCAGACTAGACTTTCTTACCTATTACTAAAGTAAAATCGTGCCATGTATACCTCGTTAGTGCTACTATAGTGAGAATATCTTGCTAGAATTTTATTCACGATCTGTTTGCGGTCAATGTTAAACATGTTTAAAACTTGTCGCGATGCTTCTGCGACTTCTGTGAGTAAGGCGACTGCTATACTATAGCGATTTCACCAATCTCGGATAAGGTCTATCCGTGAGTAGAATTGTCTCATTTAGTGCAATGGTTCTTAGAAATGTTTAAACACATACTAGTGTATAGGTTTAAACACTAGTATGCGAACGGTGTTTGATAAATAATAATCATAATAATAATAATAATAATAATAATAATAATAATAATAATAATAATAATAATAATAATAATAATAAGAATAATAATAATAATAATAATAATAATAATAATAATAATAATAATAATAATAAAATAATAATTATTATTATTATTATTATATTATTATTCTTATTATTATTATTATTATTATATTATTATTATTATATTATTATTATTATTATTTCTTCAGTGAGATAGCAGCTTGTGGTGCTGTAAAACAGCGTAGGCCTACACCTCATTCTTGCACACACAATTATCAGCTGGGTGAGTGCGGTCAGCAGCTTCATTTAGTGAAGCGGGGAATGTGCTTTGAACCATCAATATGTTAATTTCGCTCAATCGACGCCGCTTTGCTAACGAGTTCTCGTGCTCATCTCTGAAATGATTGCTCAGTTGCCAGATGGAGATCTGTGTGCCAGTTTTACGTATGGGCAACCCAGTGAGCGGTTCAACACGGTAACGTGATCTACTCAAAGCGTCTCTTCACAGGAGAGAACAATAAGAATGTATAAATTCAATACACGACACACCACCACGCCCGTACCACATGGGTGCCTGAACTGCAGAGGATGTATACCACATTTAATATAGGTATAGATAAATCATGTTTTTATCAGACTTACCTGAATGTATCCCTGCCCGTATTCTGAGCTTCGTATCCGGTTTATGCGGGAGATGAAGCTCTCGCAGACCTTCACGAGATCGAGGGCCATACTTGCAATGTGTCCTGCATGTTCGAGACCGTTTCTCTTAGGAACTCCTGATACAACCATATCTAAGGAAGGAGAACCATAATCATTTCAATTTTGTGCATTACTGCACAACCGGTGCTCGACGATATCACAGGATTTGGCAGATAATGCTTTACAAAACGAGGCATTACATGGGATGAGGTGTTTAGTTTCCACAGTCCTAAGAAAGTCAATATGCTCTGCCCAGACTGTATACAACAAATCATTGGATTTTTTTCTCCAGCGAAGAAGACACGTTCACTTTTCTAGTAGCATACCGCACAATGCAACTTTCTGTTCTAATATGCTCTTTGTAATAGTCACACCAAGTTCCCATTATTATTAAATTTGCCTACGAAATGTCCTGTTTTATTGTTCAACTTCCTGTGCAAAGAACTCTTAGGAATAAAATGCCTGGGGCTAAACTAACATAGACTCCAATTATACTCACATGCATCACCGATGGTTTCTACTTTGTACACGTCATGATTATCGATGATGGAATCGAAAGTCACGTAAAGCTTGTTCAAGAGAGCAAACCACATCATTATGGTGAACTTTCACTGGATATACTGGTGAACCCAACGATATCACTGAGGATATGGAAAAGTAATAAATAATATGAAGTTTCCAAGAAACTGTAGATGGTGAGGAGTAATGGAACGGAGATCAGAAACTTTATGTGAAGGCATATGAAAGATAAAGGTTAGAACACTGTGACATATTAGAAATAATATGAGCCAGTGTCTTACGACGCAACACTGGAATCGATGAGAAGGACGCGATTCACAGACGCGGACAAAGTAGGAATGTTCCATTTACGTTACGTATGTTGTTGCTGGCAACGCCCATGCTGCTTATTGCGAGGCATAATTGCAAATAGTCTCTAACATTTTCTACTGTATTCGCAATATACCAATATTAGTGCTTAAAACCTTCATGAAAGCTTACCTGACATTGACACGACTCTCAAACACGAGGATGGCAGTGAAAATAAAATCTCAATTTGGTATTTGCCGCGGCATTTAACACCGGTCTCGAAGGCTCGTTGGCTGTGTACTGTCATTCTAAAGTTTCCCATCTGGTTGCGTGAACCCTATACAGTCTTTTCGAGCGCAGTGACATTTGGAACATTTGAACTGAAATTGCATTCTGCCCCGACCAATTCACGCCTCTATATATGTGAAGAGAGTGGTGAGCGAACGAGCAAATCTTCCTCTCTTTCGTCGGAGAAAATTGCCGACTTCCTCTTGTGCGAAGGATCTTGCGTTGAAGGCGCAAGTTTCATACGCCCCCTTAGGCCAACTTTTTTCGTACCTCCTTGAGGTATGGGGATACTCTGCGGGACGAAGCTACTTCCATGTTTATATCTCCCAAGATCTACCGATTAAGACGATCTTCCTGCTGGCATCGGCAGCAGCAACACGCCACAGGAGCATACTCCGTACTCCTTATTTTATGCCGGGTCAACTATATTTCAAACCTAATCAGTTCCTCCTAGATCGTGACCCTTCATAGGTTTGCCGAAACAACACAGCAGATTCTCCTCATGCGCATGCATCAATTGTGGCGATCGGCGAGGTTCCCGCGTGAATGGTGACTGAGTGCGATGATCAGTACGGGCCACGTGCGAATATTTCAGGAGTACTCACTCGTGGCCGTAATCGTGCTTGTTTTCATTCCTTTTTTTCCAGCAGCCATATTCTGAAGTATCAGAGGATGTGTCGCGGAGGATCGTGAGTGCTGTCTTGTGTAACACGACGCCCCTTATTCCGCCCAACAGCCCACGTTCTTGGCGTCCCGGGTTCTATAGACAGCTACGGAAGTGTTACTTAAGTAGGAAATTCCTCTAGGAAATGCTGGGTGGAACTCGTCCAATACACTCTACCTATTACCCATTTGATTCGATAGCAACATGGAGAAATGAATCCGAACAAAAAATCGAACACAATTAGCATAAAATGTGTATCGGGCTTGTTTTCTGATAGGGACACGCATTTCGTTGAATAGAAAATTGTGAGTCGATTACAGCCACTGTAGTGATGGAAACTAGGCCATTATGGCGAAAGACGACTTTGCCTTCTCACTCTTCATACACTGGAATGGATAGATCTGTCGTCTTTTAATACGAAACGGATCGCAAAGATTGTAACATTTTGATTCCATTCATACGTTCGGGTCCTTGATGTTGTGTGTCCGTGTTTTCTGTGAGCACCACACACGACAGAAGCAAATATTATTCCTGAAGTAGGGGTGGACCTGATATCTGATGCCAGTCTCCCGTTTTCTAGTCGGGTGATGAGGTACCATGCCCCAGTAGTACTGCCACTGAGCAATCCCTTTATGTAGGTAAATGTGTTATTTTAGAAGAGAGACCTCCTTCAAGTCTACTCACCTGAAAAATATGGTGCAGCCGTCAAAGGACTCTGCCTTGGCGGCATTGCCCTGCCTTAGACTGTCTGCTATTGGTTTCGGGATCATACCTGAAATGAAAGGTGAAATGGAAGTTTTTGGCATAAATAATAAATGTGTGTGTATTATTAATAGTTTGCACTAATCGGTGGATAACGCTAAACAGTGGAATGGTAATGCTGAGCCGTTCCAAGTAGCGTCTGCTGAATTCAATGGAAAGAAAAGGTGATATAGTTGGCGTTAACAGTGTTGCGATATCGCATTCACAGTGACGGACCATTGAAAGTATGCTTATACATACGACGAACGCGATCTCCAGACCATTAGCGGTAACAACAATTTATTCAGGTTTTGTTATCAAATTTAGGTACGTAGTATCAAGGCTATCAAGGACCTATAAAAGTTAGGAATTTTTATAAGTCCTCTTAGCGTCAGAAGTCGTTCCCTTTTTAGTTCTCACGCTGTAGAGAATAATACAGGATGAATCCCTCACGTTTATCGATTGAGACGCTGGCCAAAATAATAAGCGTTGACAGCCTCAATCGACCTTACCAACAACATGGGCTATACGGATGTCGCAAATGATAAATCTCCTTGTTTTGGTATATAGTGGGGAGCGGTGGCGTAGTGACGGATTTTAACGTAATAACTGAATGAGAAAGTAAAACTACGAAGAACCCTACTAACTATAAGAAGCCTTGTACTCCAGGTACTACGATTCCCTATTAACAGCAGGTCTCAATGGCTTCAGCCTTCGTGGGACCTACCCCGAACTGAGCACGTATATGTCATGACTGAACTGTAGAGAAGTCTGTCCGTCTTCTGTTTCTCAAGAAGCAGATCTTGCGTTCTCTCTGCGACAAAGATTCCAGATGTTGGAGTATTTCTCCATCATCTGCATTCATTTCAGTCCACTGGACTGAGTTTGGAAGGATTTATTCGATGTAGGGTGCTGCGAATATGTGAAAAGGACGGCCTATTCGATGGCGTTTCGTCCCCAACATGATTCGATTAACTGCAAATAAAGATGAAATGGAATAACCGGAATGTTACGTACTCATCGTCACAATTAAATTGCTTGGAGGGTGCCACTTACTGTAATATGTGTACACTAAAGAGTTCATTCTCGGGAGTTTTGACATTAAGGTCAGGTGACTTTTAATTGGAGCTTAAGGACGTAGTGACTGGCACTATATTTGTAAAAGCCTACATAATGATTTTCTTAACTTTGATTTCATCCACACTATGAACGCAGCAAAATGTCAAAGGGCAGACTGCCTGCATGTGCAGTGTACAAAGGTCAGTGAACAGAGGAAACCTCTTTCATCGTTCTAGTCACCACCAAAATGTTGTTGAATTCATCGATTCGATACGGAGCCAACTATCAGCAACAGTCGAGTAGAGTGGCATGACACGACGAACTGCTAAGCTAGGGCTGGACGCATAGAGACTGAAACAGAATGGGTTTTTTTATTTCTTATATTAATCTTTAGTGAAGAAAGTAACCATTCCTCTATGAATACGGTGCTCATTTTATTCGTTTCCTAGTCAACATCTAACACTGCAGCTTAACGTGAACAGCATTGTCTCAGTTTCGTAATAATAAAAAAAATAATATGCTAAAAGTCAAACTTTCGTATCAATATCTATGCATTAGAGAACAAAGAAATATACCATAATGGGGAGAATGAATTAGTGTATACTTTTCATTCAGAACCTGGAGGAGAACGTCCAAAACCACCTTCACGATTTTCACGTGGACAAAAAAATTAATGTCTACGGCATTGTTACGGGCATTGCGCAAGATGCTGTCAATGTAGCGAGACAAAGGCTGGGATAATTGCTCAAAGGAGCAAAGTTCTGGGGGATGTCTGCGTAAATTGGGTAGAGTTCGATTATATTTCCAGGAAGATCCCCAATTGTTCAGCATCATACGTTGTTTGGACCTAACAGGTTGCATAACACGTTAACGTGTTATACCCCCAGGAATCTTCAATTGTTTTGTTGTTGAATTTTTCTTCCAAACTTCAGACACCTGATCTTTGGTGGAAGATAGACCGAAAGAAACCCGGGTCGCAACGGAAATGAAGGAGTTTAGACTCTATCTTGGTTTGTCCGTGGAAGTTATGGCAACATACGAATCAACCATTTTATTCGTCACGAACCACAGCATGCTATTCACATTAGTAGAATGAGTGTAGGTTGAGACGTGTATATCTCTTCAGAAAACACACTCGATTCATTCCGAAAAATCCAACCATTCTACAATTATTCCACAATCCCGCGAAGAGGACTATAAGTTTCAATGTGGAATGGCAACCAATTGTGAAAATTCGCGCAATATGGAAAATATCCTCCTAAATTTCAGTCATGATACCTCGGTATGAAATAGAATAAGTTCCACAAACATTATGACGAATTGGATTTATGTTTAGGATAGGTTCCTTGAGTGAATAAAAATAAGAACAACGGAACAACAGACGTAATGGTTACACGAGAACATGGACGACGGATTAAAGTACACTGAAATCAAAATCACAACGCCTGCCAAATGTGCATGGGACCTATTTGCATGTGTTGTATAGGATACCTAATATGTTGTCATTATATACCACTAACTGATATTTGTACTGACAATTGTAGGAAAACGGGGCTGTAGAAAAAATGATGATAATCTTGGGCCTCGACGGAGGATTGCGGCGATTCTGTGAATGTTGGGAAACGTTGCTTTCCAACGTTTATTGTTGAAATATGCTAATTTTGAATTGCCACATCCTCCGCTGAATCCGGATATACCATCTCGCAGGGCTAGCGTAGGAATAGGGATCCCTTCCCCGCTATGGCGGGTATACAATACAAGTGCAATCCGTAAAGATCCTATATGTGGGCCAATTCAGAACATCAAATGTCTGATTGAAAGGGTGACATCACTTTACTGAACGTATTCAAGGCATGGACAGACGTCGCTGTTCTCGGTCTTTGACTCGTCAGCGTGTATGAGTTCTGGCAATCGAGGACGCCATTACTAGCAAGATTCGTCAAAGCATCATCTCCCTGGTGCATTCGCGTTGGCAATTGCAACCAAAATTATTGATTAGCTGAAACATTGAAAAAACAAGTGACTTGGTTGTTAGGGTGATGGTTAGGAAGATGCAAAACAGTTAATAACAATACGAATAAACATTGGGGGACATTGAATTATACGAACTTACTTTCAAGCGCTCAACATTTTAAAATAAGAACGAAGTAAGTGGAGCCCAAGTTTACGTTAGGAAGAGTCAACAGGCTGAGCAATTTTGAATTTCCTTGTAAAGCATTCCTAGTTTGGGGGAGCGATGGTTTGAAAGCATGTTACCGAATCAGGTCGGGTTGAACGAAACGAGCTGCATGGTCGACCCCAGAACATGTTCGCAGAGTTACTGGGGGGGGGGGGGGGGGGGCTACACATCGACGCATTGGCAAGTGAATGTAAAATTCGAAAGTAATAGGCATTTACACCGTAGCCAATCAAGTTTCTGTAGTGTCAAATGCAGCAGATAGGCCGGATAGGATGAGTAATACAATCGTAAATGAGAGCAGCCTATAGTTTAAAATGTCTCATAAACAAATAAAATTTCGAGACGGGTCGTGAATTGACACTGGGCGGTAGTTCTGGAGACATTTGGGGTCTAGTCGGGGGACTTCTTGAGTTAAGGATTCTAGAATATCTGGGATTTCACACGGTTTTGCTCGTGAATTGTGACAATTACAGTGATGATCGGTATAATGTTTCATTGATTGAAGAGCAGCACTGATATAGAGGATTTTGCCAGCCCCGCTACGTCCTCTATTAGTGACTCCGTGATAATGGACGTGTGAAGGTCCCCGTAATGTCTTCGAGACGATCTCGACAGACAACTGCTTGGATCGCCAGTTGCCTAAACCGGCAAATGGTAAAGCGAATGTCGCGAGCTTTCTCTGAGGAAACGCACTCGATTTATCAGCGAGCTCATCGGAGTGTGTTGTTCAATAATTATATCCCCGCAACAACGTAAGTGTTCGGGGATATTATGGTTTGTGGCCGGTGCCCGCCGTCTCCGCCGCCGCCGGCTCCGTCGCCGCAGCCGCCGCCGCCGCCGCCGCCGCCGCCGCCCTCCGCCGGAAACTTTAGGGTTAGCGCTCATCATTCTAACACTTTATCTGCTTGACCCAAAACTTGGTACACATTCCGTATTGAGTAAATCCTCGGACTAAGTTGAACATAGGCTAATATCGTTCTATTTATTGGCCCTCTATTTCGCTGTTTTTTCGCAAATATTTTCAGTTCGTAGCGATTTTACACGAAACGTGGTGTTGTGGGTAAGTTTTTGGAGCCGAAAAACATGGTGACACAATTTCAAGGTCATCCGAGGTCAAGTTTGCATTTTTTTTTTTGGCATTAGCCTAATTTATAGATATAATGTATGTGATATTTCAAACTTCTTGATTTCATGAACTTTGTGAATAGGCCCACATCAGTGCCGATGAATTTTCCTATGTAGCCGATGTCACTGGAGGTCATCTTCTGACTACTTTGCATAATATTTGGCCCAATTAGCAGTCGGCAAATTTATAAACTTCGTTGGATTCTCACGAAACTTGGTGAGTAGGACCTTCTAACAGTCCCCGATAAATTTATTCCATTGCATTGACATCACTGCAGTCATTATGTGTGTTTTAATTTACATATTCGTTAGCATAAATTCATACTTTATTCACTTTATTTTCTCACTTTTAGGGATTTTGACGAAACTTTGGAAGAGGCCTACTACCCGTCCTGATAACTTTATTCAATAGCTCAGATCACTGAGGTTAATTTTTGGGACTAATTTGCATATTATTGTCCTGATCAGTCAAAATGAGGAGTTTATACTTGTTTCACATAACATTGTCCATTCATTGGAATGCCATTGCGTCTAGGGGGGTGCATCACATGGAGTGTACAATTTTTCATGAAAACGCCATGTCATTGAAGGTCATTAAAGGTCACTTAGGGGGTGTCAAGAACTATTTTAGTACTTTTTTTCGGCAATTGCACTGTGTGTTTCTCAGAAATGCCAAATGCTTCCTAGGAGTGGATGTATACATGGAGATAACATTCTCTAAAAACTTCATATCATTAAGGTCATTCGGGGGTCACTCTTAGGGTCAAAAACTGTTTTTTGGCTATATCGTAATTGGAATATCTGCGAAGGCTGGATGGTTCCCATTGTGATTATAATTGTTGACCTCCATGTGTGTGACCTCTGACCTGAATTTGACCTCTGTCGGGTGTCAATGTGTTTAATGGTCGAATCTTGATAAGTGCTTATTTAAGGTTTTTACGGGCAAAAAAAAAAAAAAAAAAAATTGGTTATTTTTGGAGATGTTATAGAGCTTTGTGTGCTTTATGGAGGGAAACAGTTCCCGCTTCGATCGGACACTTACTTTTGGTAGTGTACCGGGGTCAAAGTTCAATTTTATACCTTTTCGCACTAACATGCCATGTTCATTGGAATGCAATATGCGACTAGGAGTGATGCATCACATGGAGGTAACAATTTTTATAAAGTCCGCCATGTCATTGAAGTCCATTAAGGTCACTTAGGGGTCAAAACTGCTTTTAGTACTTTTTCGGCAATAGCCCTGGGTGTGTTCATAGAATGCAAATGCTCCTGGAGTGGATGTATCACAGTGAGAGTTACAATTTCTAAAAACGGTCATATCATTAAGGTCCATTCGAGTCACGTAGAGTCAAAGCTTGTTTTTTTGGCTATATCGGAAAATTGAATATCTGGAAGGCTGGATGGTTCACCATTGTGATCTAATTGTTGACCTGCATGTGGGTAACCTCTGACCTGAATTTTGACTCTCTGTCGGTGGTCCTGGGGGTGAAGGTCGAATCTTGAATAAATGTGCTTAGTTAAGGAGTTACGGGCAAAAAAAATATAAACTGGTTATTTTTGGATATTTGATTGAACTTTGTGTGCTTTATATGGAGAGAAACCTCCCGCTTTTTCGATCGGACACTACTTTGGTAGTTACCAGCGGTCAGTCAATTTTATACAACCTTGTTTGCAATACCTTGACCTTTCATTGGAATGCAATATACTTCTAGGACTGGATGCATCCCATGGAGTTACCAATTTTCCATAAAAAACGCCATGTCATTGAAGGTCATTAAATGTCCACTTAGGGGTCAAAAACTGATTTATAGTACTTTTTTCGCCAATATCACTGGGTGTTTCATCAGAATGCAAAATGCTCTAGGAGTGATTTATCCATTTTGGAGAAAGTAACATTCTCATGAAACTTTCATATCATTAAGGTCATTCGAGTCACTTTGGGTCAAAAACTGTTTTTTATAGCTATAATCGGAAAATGAATATCTGCGAAGGCTGGATGGTTCACCATTGTGCTAGAACTTGTTGACCTGCATGTGTGTGACCTCTGACCTGAATTTGACCTCTGTCGGGTTGGCCATGTGGTTAAAGGTCGAATCTGAAAAATGTGCTTATTTAAGGACACACCCTCGTCCGTGGCTGTAGGTTGTTGCCTCATACAATTAACAATGCATTATGGAAGGACCCATTTACCTGTAACGGTTGTCGCTTTACAAGTCTATGAATGTCTTCTTTTCCACGTATTGTCCGTTTTCATGTTTCACCAAATTTCTTGAATAAGAGATGCGGGGGATATATACGTCTGTCTGTTTACCCGCCCGCCATTTTTCTAGTTGAGTTTTGATGCTGCTGGAGTGAAGGCCATGTTGCCATATTGGCACTTGGATTGGTAGAGATTCAGTGACTGCCGAGAACTCGGGAATAGGCCAACGTATAATTCCTAATGACTCGATGGGGGTAAGTTGGAGCAATATTATTACGGAAGATATGGTATTGAGTCTGCCGATGTTTAGTCCCGCCGCTTGGAATTTCTAGAATGTCTCTAAGCAGTAATCCCTCCCTAATTGTGCGTAATTCGCTTTCACACCTCTAAGTATAAAGGGGCAATCGATGAACTACCTCTAACCTGTATGAAAGAACCTGAAAGCCATGGGAGGTCCCCTAAAAGTTCAGCGAAACGAGAAATAGGGCAAATCATTCGTTGATAATTTTACATGTAGATTGAACTACCCATCCTGCAGCAACCTGGCTGCCGTTCGAATCTGATATAAAGAACCCTTCCTAGTCTGAACGTTTGCTTTGATATACTGCTAGTCCCATTTCACTGGAATGTATACCAGGTGCCTGATAGAAAAAATGAAAAATGTTGCGGTGATAGTATTCTACCTGAATACTCGTGGACGCGACAGCTGAGCTTGACAGCTTTTTATTTCAGTGCATGTACGCTCTCGTTCTGAGATTGCTGTACATGGGCGCTGGGTGTGGATTCCACGTCCTCATGACTTACAGTGAGTCCGAATCTGAACAAGGTAAAGAAAAAAACCTTGTTTTCGTTTGGCGAGTCACTCGATAACGAGGGAGTATCTGGCCCTACAACCAACAAATTTATTGCGTGGGGGGAGGGGGGGGTCGTACGGGTGGGGGGGGGGGGGGGGGGGGGGGGTCTTGTACTATTGCAAACTGACGTTCCGGGAACCGCTCGCGTAACAAATTACTGCAGCCTGGAATAGAAGATAGACGGGTTCGTTTATTTGTCATTGTTACTATTAACTTTGAGATAATTGAATACAAATTTCTGTTCGATCAAATGGTCGAAATATGAACTCGCTTGGTGAACTACTCAAAATTCGACCCCGATATAACTGTCAACACAATGCTACGTAAATGAATAGGCTGGATATTATATCCTATATAAATAGATTGCTATATAATATATATATATATATTATATATATATATATATATATATATATATCTATATATATATAATATATATATAATATATATATATATATCTATATATATATATATATCTTATAGGCCATGGAAGTGAAAAGTCATCCATTCCTTCTTTACTGATTGCTCGAGTGTCTGCACCACAATTAGCGACGCAGCGGGAAATCATTAACTAATGTAGCACATATTTTACTCTCTGGGTATTATTTTGCATTTCATATCAACTTGCTTTTCCAGTGAATATCACGCCTAGCTCATGATTAATTAGGTTATATAATGAATTGGGTACGGTACTATCTTTAAGAAGCAATATATCCTACCGGTTAGCTTGACAACCCATCTGTCATCGATGATGCAATTGGAGGATTTCAGTCTGCCGTGGTAAATTTTGTTCGCGTGGAGATGATTCACTCCCCGGCACTGTGTGTGCAGAAGGAAAATCTGTAGGAGTGAGAAAGATGCTTCTTTCTAATATTAAAAAAAAAAATCTATGTCGGTGATGGTGAAATGAAACGTAAGCTACTTTGTCCTGATATTAGAAAACTAAAATGCGACCTCTTTTCCGAATGTATGAAGGTGGATTGAACAACGTACAGAATCAACGTGCAATATACCAATGTAATGTATCGTCAAGTTGTAGAGTCGGCTGATTCGTTTAGAGGCGCCATAACTTAACGTCATAACCAAGCCCTTGTGTTATGCCACCTCTGGTAGGGGCGAGCAGGAAATCAGAGGAAAGTTACATCAGAACCCGAATAGTTTCTGCGAACTTTTTTTTTTCTTTCTGCTGACGCATGTCTGTCCCATTAGCCCCTATTTTCAGTTGAAGCATAGAAAATGCATGTGTTGGATTTCACATTGAACCTTCTAAGCATGTACTGAAGTGAATGAAAAGGTGATAGAGTTTCCGGAACTGGTTTTGAACGCAAAATCAGTTTTCATGGTGGAGATACTGTTGTCATGTTTCTCTTCTTCTCACAAAAATGGAACAAACATTGATATCCCCCATAAGATGTTTATTCAGTCAAGAGTGCTAACGACTTCACGACAGTTTTGTCTTGCTTTCCAAGATTTGCGGGCGGGATCTTTTGGTTCTCTCTCATTTTTATCATTACTTTCTTCTTATTACCCCCCTAATCAGCCTATTTAGATAAAAAAAAATCCGCCGCTGCTTTCGTTGTACCTCTCGTTTGAACTACAACAATGCACCATTAAACAAGCGAACCGACTAGCACATCCAGAACTCGCAGCAAGACTCGTCACCTGTACTGAACGATCTTATCATATAACACCTGTCTTTCCTACACACTTCACTGGCCCCCGTTGAAAGAGCGCATACTTTCCTCCAAAATGTTTCTGATAATTTACGAAGCACTGAGTGGTCTCTTTCTCTTTCCTGTGTGAATGTCTTTCCCTTTCCTCCAAATCCACGAACACACATCTTCTTTCAACTGACATCTGTTCGAACCTGGACAACATTGCTGTTATTGTTGTTGTTATTGTTAATTATTATTATTATATTATTATTATTATTATTATTATTATTATTATTATTATTATTATTATTATTATTATTATTATATTATTATTATTATTAATGTTATGATTATCATTATCATTACTATTATTATTATGCTTCCAATCTAGTTACGTCACTGCTAACAACTCTCATTGGGTTTGTCCATTTGACGAGAAACAATTTACTACGGAATCAACATAGGTTCAACGAAGAATAACTGACCAGCTTTGACTTATAATTTGGTAACAAAGATCTTCTTTAATTGTTGGGGGTAACCCTGGGGTAACTCTGTGTGAGATATTCGTGACTGTAAAATACACTCATAATAGCATTCTACGATAAAATATAAAATACTCAAGTTAGAATAAGCAGTGCGTGTTTGGTTTAATGTAATATGCCTTTCCCTGATGGATTACCAGACTGAAAAAGTCAAACGTGTCTGTTTGGCATCCCATTCAATTAGAAGGCAATGAGGAAATAGAAAGAGGAAAATGATGGAAATGGTTAATATACAGTAGGTCATAACCGTCATTGGCACAGTGGGGAGACTCCCGTCCAGCAGTAAATTACCACAAAAACGTTACTGGGGAATAGGAATCATGAACACTAGAAGATAGATACGAATAAGGTTAAAGGTATATGACATACTAAGTATGGGTCTAGGTGATAGCTATTGTATGTCTCACGGCCAATGAAAACAAATCCCCAGTGTACTCTACTGTACAGAATCATGAGATTCATTGTGGATATCGTTCAGCTCAACGATGAATGGAAACACCGGTAGGTGACTATCGAAAACGTAGAGAAGGGGGGTTTATTTGATATTTTACACTGGAGTTGGGGATAGTCTGACAAATTGAGCGACGAAACTCTGGGGGTACTGCAGGATGTTCAAAGTCAAAGTCCAGCCGAAATAATACTCCTTTGGTGTTTATATGTTAAAGAGAATAACAAATCAGGTGCAAATACACTTTGTTCCAGGATTATATGTTCAGATGGGAGATATGGCTTCCTCAAATGTGATATGATTTGGTGATGTTGGCGAAATGGCAAACCCCTTCATGATGTCAATCTACCAACTTAAGGGAAAAGTTCAGACAATTTATAACCCCTTTAAATTGGGTAGATTAGATGACGTCATCAAATTTGCCAATTTAACAAAAAAGGCCCAAAGCAGAGATATAATTAATAATATCAAAAATCGTCACTTTATAAAACCGAACATGCTATGAACAGAAACAAAGTTTGATTGCCAGATTTCAATTGCACAATCCTGTGACATTGAATCTTTTGCTGGACTGCCTTTCAAGTCGAAATGATTTGAAAAGACCTAGTCAGGGTCTTGCGGTACAACGAGAAACATCGGATTGTTATCGAATATGTGTGGACCGGGGCCCTTGACATACCGACACCACAAAATAGTGACAACCTGAATTAGTTACGCAAGAAGAGTATTCTTGATTGGACAAATGCGGATTAAGCCTTGAGGAATTAACGAAAAAGAACAGGATTGTAATCAGAGAAGGAGGAGAAGGTCATTTCAATTAGTGACGAGTTAGTACCATACCTGAAGCTCCAGTTGAGCGGCACGTCCTCGTTCAAGTAAACATCTTCAGTCACCTTTCGGGCAGTCAGTATTCTGTGAGTATCGCGACGTTAGGGATACGATGCAACCGCCAACCAAATTGCACAGGTTAGTGTGTGCTAAATCATGATAGAATGAATTAACATATTTTCATTTTATCTACACGGGTGTGCTATATGCAATCCTTTAATAAGATAACAGGAAAACTATTTAGATCAGGTATCTTTCTTCTTTTCCGAATCTTGAATAATTACCGATAATTAACAATAGCGGTACGAATTGCAAGGAAAAAAAAAACAACGTACAATTGTCACTCTGTAGATCCCTCGCGACAGACAAATAAATTGTCATTTAGAGGATTCGAGGAATAAGTTATTTTGCCTACTAGGATAATTGTTGGAGGAATCTCCAGAGACCTCATCAACAGGCTGTATAACATAGTGAAAATTACCGGCAAACCTTAATAAACAGATTCTATTAATTTCTCATCATCTCTGCGGTGCTATTCAGCCATATCAATATAGTTAGAATTAGCCTGTCTGATACTACGCCAAAATTGAGTAGACAATAATATTTGAATAACAGAGAATTAATTATGTTTTTCTATTTCATTTCAATTTGAGATATATTCGACCCTGAATATACATGCTGACTGCGCAGGTTATATCCTAACAGACATTCAGTATAGCTCATAGGGGACGTGTAGAACTAGGCCACGTGTTGTGCAATTGTATGGATAGCCGTTGCTCATGATATGAACATATAAAAAATGTGAATTATCATATGACGGAAATTCAGCCTTGCTTTTTCAGCGAATCCTTATTTGTATACCATGGCGTTTCACTTTCTTGGGATTCTTATGAACTCTCAGGAAGTTCTTCAGAATGTCTGAAAAGTATGCTTAAATGGCTTCCAAGGAGATTTGAGAGTGGCTCTATATGAAAGTTTGCATAGCGTTCCTGTGGTGCTTTAGTACATAACTGTCACATGGGGTAATATTATTATTAAAAGGTAACTAGGTATGTAATTAATGCGACACACCCGGCTATTTTGGTTGAATTTAGTGGGGTGTATTGTCACAGTAGGCTGCTATACAACCCGACAAAACTTCCTTTAAAGCCTACAAACATACTGCCCCTAGATACTTGCAAAAGTTTGTTCAAAGATTCTAACAAGGCTAATGTTACGCTCAACGGTCTTGATTAAAACCCGATCACAAGTTTTCGTTTGGACCAATTCTTAAGGAAACATTGCCCACATTGCAACTGGATAAATCTCAGGCGCGTCGCCTTGATTTCATAGAGAGCTTCCTCCCGTTGCCATCCAATTCCCTCCACAGCCGTACCTCATTTGCTGACTTCTTTCGTCTTCCGATCGAGAGTAAAATTTGTCGTGGTAATTCTTTACTGCAACTGGTTCTGCCGTTACTGTAAAATAACAAAACAAAACCAGAATGCCAGAGGGAGCATGATATCCTCAACAAATGCAGCTCATAGGAGATAAATGTCTTCTGTTCAAATTGAACACTCTCGTAAGCACTTCTTGACATCGTACGTCTAGCGTTCGATGATACCAGACTGGAAGGTTGTCTCTACTGAATTCTACTCCTCTATTTCTCGTTGCTGTTAGAGATGAATTACATTCATGTTAAGCGATTATATGCTTCGATCATGACCCTGTTATCAACAGACATATTACGAGAAAGTATAAATTGAACTTTTTTCGTCACCATGTCAGTTGACCTCGTTTGTCCCGTTTGATCACCTTCAACCTCGCAAAATCATTGTTTAAAGCAAACAAGCTGAGCCACGTCGACATTACATTGTGGGAAAATGTCATGCATTGGGGGGCATCTGCATACCAAACCCCATGGTACCTGGAAATGAAAAGAAAATTACCAGAATTGTACATGGTACAAAAAAAGGAGATGGTTATCGATTTCGGGACAAAACACACCATAATTCGTTAGACCCAATACTATCAAAAAGATTTCTGAGTATATATATCTCGTGTGGTAATCAATGATAATTTGAGTTGTAAATGGTGCCTATGATAAACCACGTTTTGCACTGTCATCGTAAATAGTCCTTGATGTTATCCCTGAAATCCTCCACGATATTTAAATTTGCTGCTTATGCTCCGCGTGGCCCTAAGGTATGATATGCTGGGTTGGCAACATCGATAAAACACATTTGAAATTTGTTGATGATCTTATGTTAGAAGGGCGGGAAAGATTGTATATGACAGGTTGCAGTGCAATCAGGCTTCTGAACCCAGAATTCACGGATATTTTTTTTTTCCAGATATGTCGACTATATATATATATATATATATTAATAATCTATAGATATATTATATATATAGATATATAATATATATATATAGATATATTAGTTATATACTAGATATATATATGTATAATATATACTATTCGTGACATTCTTCACTGATTTCTCACACATTCCAAAAAGTTTTACATATTTCTAACCACAGTGATTTCTATGACCGTACTATGTATTATCTTATGTAATTTTATTTATTGTCATATTCTTGTAACTCTTTCCCATATGTTTTATGCCATGCAGATATTTACAAATTCCTCTCTGAGGAGGCAATAAAGGTATATCTATCCATTTATCTTCTACCCCGCAAATGAAAAGTAAGAACACAAAAAATCCCACTAGTTCTGCTAAGTATACATGTATTGTTCAGGTAGACCTAAATTCGCTAGCCTAACTACTCCTGATTGGGAACACAACTTTCGAAGGGAGTTGTGAATAGCTGGGCATTGATCAACCACGCAGCATGGCGCCTATTGCATTTTATGAGACTCTCATGGCAGTAATTCTCAAACTCGCCTCTATATTTTATGAGACTCTCATGGCTCAGTAATTCTCACATCGCCTCTAGAGAGGTGATGCACAACAGTGATTCCACGCAATATTGCGCAATCGCTTTTGGGGTGTTACTATGGAGCTAATGTACACGGGGAAGTGGAATTTTGCAAAGTTCATGATCTCCTAATGTGAGTAGGAATGAGGACTTTCTACACACTTATTTTATCATTGGAAATGTGAATGTGAGTTCTAGGAACCCATCATAGGTTTTTCCTCTCTAACAATAAATCAGGGCCGGTATTACATCGAGTTTTTAGGTCCTCTAATCGACTTGTACAGAGACCCCATATAGTATTGAGTAAGAACAAAACGAGTTTCTGCGCCCCAACGTCTTATGTATGTGGGTATTAGTTCATCTGTAATGAAAGTTTACCTTACACAGCGCATTCCGACAAGTGCACACTCCAAGAATGTTTTTTTTTTTTTTTTTTTTTTTTTCAAGTAAATTGGTGGTGTGTTGTTGTTAGTGTCAAAACGGTATTCCAGTCACTAAAAGGGACGAGTATACGTACTAAAAACATGTCAAACACCAAGCGATCGCCAAAAAATGTCTCGCCTGGTTGCGCGATCGGTGGTTTGTATTATTCACACACAAAAACCAAACTGTTCAAGCGAACATCACATTTTTCACAATAACAACATACAAAATTCCTAAAATTTCCTGTGCCCAACACGCCCGTGTTGGCAAACGTTTTTGTGGTCTAGTCGACCTAATCAAATTGGTTGGGTGAGAGAGGATTTGCTTGTTGGGCAGCTTATAACAGCAGTCAAATTGTCACAGGAGCTATGGATGTCTGTTCCTCTGTGCTTATTCTAACAGCGAGCTTTATGTGGAATTCAATCAAATCATTGAACATCAAACACAGATCAGAAAAGTAACAACCATACCTACTGAGTTTGGCGGAAATTCTTACCGAGTTGGAAATTGGAAATAATCATGCAAATTAGGCAATACAACACCCTCTACTGTCCCAGCTGTACCTGTAAAATGATCAGGATCAAAGGTGGATCACATCTACCAGTTTTTGTGGAAATCAACTAACTTTCAAAAATGCATAATTATGAAATTAGACATATTAAATGACATCCGTGGCCCCGACTTCTCTTTTAAATCTCGGGAACAATGGTAGACCGCATCCACCAGGAAAATCGAAAACTGAAAAATCGCATAAATTATGCAAATTAGAACACTACTTAGCATATTTTTAGGCTGAAAATCTAATCAGTCAGATAGCAGGCCTCGGAGGTCCTACATGTCAAACTATAGACTGTAGCTTAACGGTTCTTGCGTAATGCTTGCGTTGAACAATAAATTACATAAAATAAGCTCACTTACCCAACCAATATGATCTTGCTGCCAAAATCTAATCAGATCGTGTACACCCAACCAGGTGAAACACACAAAAATTTCCTCATATCGGCCCCACGGTTTGGAGAAATCCTGCTAACAAGAAAGATGGGACATCCACAACACACACGCCCCCCCCCCCAAAGTGACAGTGAAGTCTCTTCCTGAATTTCATTCAGGCGAGACAAAAAGTTGTAGTATATCAATACACATTAACACTACACGTAGGGGAACACTTACTAAATCCCCGTTTGAGTGAAAACTTGTTTGGCTGTGGCTTGCTGTGAGAACCCTGATGAGGCGCCACCAATGGAGCGACTATCGGCATTGATACTGATGACGCTGCCGAGAAAGCCCCTGAGACCCGCATCTGTAGGAATAGAACAATTGTACGGTATTATATACTACAGTGTCCATTATCACAGTTAGCTCACATGGTCTATTATAAGAAATTCATTCAGTTTGATACCTCAAACGCGTCAGTAGGCCCCCACTTCCATCGGGTAAAACGCGAGAGACTTCACGAGTAAGAATTTCCACGAAGATGAACCGTAGAAAGTATCCTGTCAGTTTTCGTTTTAGCAACTCTGGTGTTGGTTTGTATATAATTAGTGCTTGTTACTAGGAACTTTGTACTTTAAACATACCTTATAGTTGGACTATCGGAATACAATTCCCCCCTCCCCCCCCCCCCCCCCCCCCCCCCCCCCCCCCCCCTCCCCTCCAAAAAACATGTATATCCACGCGCGTCACGCCAATCACCCACAGAGATCTTGATCAACTGTTCAGCATATTCAATCATAATTTTTTTTTTGATTATTACTCGAAATATTCGGAGTACGTTTGGAACTGTGGGGAAGGTCCGACAAAATAGATTCTTCATGCAAAACTTGATGTACCATCCCTGAGGATCGTCTCCGCATTCACTCCATGTGTTCCATACTTTTGACATGTTAGGCGTTAACGAATGCTCTCCTGACTGTATATGTTATTTAGAGAACCAGGGGAGCTGTAAATTCCAATAACGATGCATCATTTATGGTCGACAAAAATATTCATTATCACATTTACATCTCATACACGTATTCTACATCCCAAGAGAATTTCATATTAATAACTTATTTTTTTTCCCATTCTGAACATGACACCTATGTCTCCAGTCCCTGGTGCATAATTACCGGTAATTGAATAATTAGTATTCTCGCCATATCCAGGGAATACTCATTATCATTTTTTTTTTCTTCTGTCAGCCATACAATAATATTCAACATATATTGATAAAATGGGCCAGCTATCCTTAGCATTGGTATTTATATTCCGATTTCAGTTAGGAAGAACCTTCTATTCTTGTCGGACAGCCAGATGATAAGTCCATCATTTGACAATGATGTTAAAACACGTTCCGGTCGATTAATGTTTATTAATCGACCGTTTCAGCACCTCATCAATTATCAACCCGGCTAAGGGGACGTTAGAGGTAACGAAAGAGGGAATGCAATGTAATGTATCCATGGGAACATTGCAGTAATGCTTCACAACTAGTAGAATAGAATTACTTCCACGTGAGCAGTTGGGTCTGTAGGTCATTGAAAAAAACATCCTGAAAAGACGACACATGTTCAGTATGCTATCATACCAGTAGACTATGTTGTTGTTCTTTTTCATCAACAAATAACATATGTGCATTCATTGGGTTCATTCGGATTCTGGAAGATGAGCTATGAATCTATATTGTGAATATCATCATTTTAAATCATAAACGTGGTATAAGACGGTCTGCATTTCCTGTATAGTCTCGTCATAGTTTTCATTGCGTCCCTCTCAAATAGGCAATGAATTCAATTGTCGACCTATAGCTTTCATGGCATAGACAAGTCTATTATAATAGTATACATGTTGCAAGCATCGTGGGCATGCGTTCAGACACCGTGGCACGAGCATTGCTGTTATGAATCAGGAGGAACGTGATATTGACAGTGGGCCATCCGTCATACCATATTTTGACAATAATGAACTTTTCAAACATTATTCATGTGTTTTCTTTATTTGCATTCATGAAATAAGTAAGATACCTTGTCCGATTTCATCGTAATCAGATCCATCTCTCATCCCAAAACAGTTTTTCTTGTCGCCAGTAGAAATACTAAGAGGAAGAGAATAAATGGTAGAATAAGGTAACATGTGAAAGCCATTATAATCCATCTAAGGTGACAGGATTTATAGAGTGTTAGTGGAACATGAGATGCACATATTTTCAAAAAATGTCGGCTTAAGTGAAATTTGGATTTAGGTAAAATACAGCCATGCCACATCAAAACGATGGATAATAATGTGTAATATTTATATAGCGCAATATCTCAAAAAGTATTAATACGCTTCACAGAGAAAAAGTCCTAAGTCCTAAATTGGCCCGGGTGATGGTAATCGTCCTAGTCCGATATTCGCCTTATACTAATGAATGAATTCGACAGAGCTGACTGAGTTGCTGCAGCTTATATATTTAACTATTTATGAGAAGAGAATCAGTATGAGAACTTGTTCGAGCAATTTTCCTGCGATTCTGCGACTGTTCAACGTTCTGTTTCCGTTCTGTTTCCGTTCTGTTTCTTTCGCCTCTAATCCACACGTCCGGGACTTGCCCATTAATTTTAGGCCATAGTTCTTCCCGTTAAATTGACCTCGCTGAACTCCATAGGATTGTCTCCTCACAACGATATATATATAATCGGTACGGGCACTTATTCCGCCCTTGTAATAATTGAATGAATTGAATATCGCACGAGGTAACATCTCTGCAGCACGGCAAATCTATATGAGAATGACCCATCTACTCAAAACGACGCTCACTCCATAACCCGTGGATGAGCAAATACAATAGCTTGCCTCCCCAAATTTTATTATAGACAATAGAAGTATAAAGAACAATTAGGGGAACTACGGCCTTACTCTAGTAACATAATAACGATGGTCAAGATCCAAATTCCTAATTACGCATTCATTTGGCGCCAATCGGCCAATGAATATTACATGAGGCTGGCGCCAGTCGCCACTATTGAATATAAATGAGGTCGCCCCGACCGGAGACCATCAACCATCCATGCGTCGTGAGGGCGCCGACGCAGCCAGCCACGTTACACTAAAGAACTATAGAAAAAACCAAACCGAGAATGAAGAAGTTTTAATCCGCTTGACTCATAGAAATATAAAGCTATTACTAAAGAGTCAGCATGATAAAATTAGTCACCATAACTGGCGATGGATTAACAAGAGGAACGCGTAGTAGAAATTGGGTGATGAACGAAGATACGGCCATGGACAGTACTCATCAAATTCAGGACACTATTGACGATGTCGGAATAGGCTTTATAAGCAAAGAGCAACCATTTGAATTCGATTCTTTCTTTAATACAGAGAGAGTGCAAGCTTTGAAGGGTTGAGCTGATATGGTCGAATTTCCTCGAACGAGTGATAACGCGCGCCGCAGAATTTTGAAGTGATTCCTTGACTGATACTTGATACCTGATTGTCCCGACTGTCCCCAATCATTTCTCGCCACTATGTCTCGCCACCTTGCGCGACGGGAGATTGTCCTTATTGTGTTTAGCTATTACCAGCTATAATATCCATGTTCCAATTTATTGTGATGAAAGATAGCCCACTGTATATAAAACAGTATGCTCGAGATGTTATCAAGGTTGAAAGAGCGTCAGCTCATCTTTCTGAAAATCGGGAATCACCAAAGCCAGGCCTTTGTGAGTCTTGCTTATACCTGAGAATCTAGGTCCAGACCCAGACAAATTGTAAATTGTACCAGCTCATTATGGGCAAATATGCATCTATCACAATTTCCCGATTCTTCACAGAAAATTACAACAACCTGACAAGAAGTTAGGGTCCAGACTTTCGCCTCTCTTGACCTCAGATGATCTTTAACATGATCACCAAAACAATAGTGAACGCGTATGGGGAACCTATTTACCGATATGCGCAATCGTTTAGGCGGAGTCTAGTTATTGTGTTAACCCGCTAGAATTAGCTCAAATATCAATTGTCCAATAGTTTGTCCCATTTTTACCGAAATTGGGACCCTGATCTGCAATGAAAACCAAGGATCATGTATCCCCATAGGAAAACTACATTCACAACTTCAACTTATTTGGACCATGTGTTCTGGACCACTCATATGTTAACACTACTTCCGACTTTTAGCTCAGATGTCCTTTGGCCTGCCCTCCCAATAGATATATGTATCCATCATGGGAGCCTATATACCGATTGAGCTTCATCCCCCAAGCTGTGTCTAGTTTTCGTGTTGACGAGCCATTTCCCACAATTCACCACAAAACAATGGACGGATATTTTATTATGGGGACTTATATACCGGGAATGAGCTCCATCCATCCCAGGTGAGGTTATCGTGTTACGGTACAAGCTAGCGTCGCACACTACACACACACACACACATAGACATCCACACTTTCATGACAGCATTGATTCCTGTGCTTCGTCAAGGAGTCGAAAACGTTACTTGTTTGCCCTTCGCGCTTGTTCGCTCGTTTGTTAGCCTATTCCCATCTATTAAGGAAAATTCATGCACGTTAAAAACCAAGGCGGTATTGATGTCGAGAACATAACGCTGCCCACGTTCTGGGTCACACTTTTTGGATAACGATGCGCGTCAGATATTGCGTGCCATATTTTAACTGGAGACTATATTTTCGCATTTTCATTTTTCATCATTATTTCTTCTTTATTCGATGAAAGATAGTCCAATATTATACTAAATTCATACCGAACAGAAGTATATGTCGTGACGATACTTACAGCAACGAGACTGCAGAACTCAGCCGATGAGGATACAACCTAGTATGATATGCGGTTGACCAAGTGCGGTTCGGGCATCGACCAGTCGGCGGGGGCATACCGAACATTCCTCCTTGAAATCTATCTCACAAACCCCGTTACGCACATTCTAAAAAGAGAACATTTGAAATGATACTTTACGAGGTGTTCCTATCTAGGCGCAATATAACGTGAGAGGGGAGCACCGTAAGGAGACCCGGATTCATACTTAGGCCACCCACGTCTCATGATCGGAGGGGTCTTGCTCTGGGCATCCTATTGGCAAGAGTATGGGGAACTTCCGACTATTTTTAGAGGAGAGAATTCGCCTGAATGTCAACATGGTCATGTATACAGACAGACTCGTAAAACTCACTGCGCGGGAAGCAAGACCAACGGCGCCTAATTCAAGTCTTAGATCATAAATACTATTATTAGACGATCCTGGATACTCTTCCGTAAAAAGTTTCGTTCGAATTGTGACATTAATTGAGGTTAAAGTTACTCCGATATTTTCCTGGAAAGGATCTGTACGGTGATATTTTTCACATATTCTTCAGCCTGGGATCTCCAGTCGAGTCGCAAGAGGTTTGGAAGTATCAGGCGTCTCACTATATATCACTATAGGTTAGTATACACTCTTGAAGAGTTATAAGTTACGGTGGAACTGAGGTACGTGCGAACTTGTGAACAAAATCACTCTCCTAGTCGCTGACAACGATTGCGGCAGGGAATACGGGTATGTTGGCCCATCGCTTCCGTATACTTATTGAATGATGGTCAACCCGTTTTGCATGTCTACAATCTTGGACAAAATACCTTGGGACACCCCCGCTCCCCCGTTCAATGTTGTTGTCTGCAGCGGAGAAGTTAACAAAGTTCAACATTGTTCCGGGGGGGGGGGGGGATGTAGACCAAGTGTTTCCCGGGCACGTACTCATGCCACGATGACATAGGACTAGTTAATTCTGAACGAAAAAAACAACAACGACAAGCCCGATTTCGTGGAAGTGCTTCCACGTCGCGGTTTCTAAAAGTATGACGTGGATCACGCGTCGCATGGCAACCATAATCTTTGTGGGTGCGCCAAACGCCTATATAGTAATAGTGGATGCGCCTCTCGTAGCCTCTGCTAGTAGGTTAGAGGCCTCTGATAGGGGTCACCTAACATTGCCCATACCGGTATCCTGTTTGGCAGTAGCATTCATTGTCTCCGGAACTACAGCTTGCCAACCATCTTTATAATCGTTGATTTCCCGACTTCTTTTACTCCAATTTAGCACCTAATTATCTCATGTGTGAGGGCTACTACATAACATCCTAACCAAATAAATAAAGTAATACTTCTCAGCCAACACCGACACCGAGCACTGTCAAGACGGGGGCTAGTCCGCCCATGTTCGACAGCGAGCCGCCATGCGACTCCGGACCATACAAATACTCAGACAATCTTGGACAAAATACCTTGGGACACCCCCGCTCCCCCGTTCAATGTTGTTGTCTGCAGCGGAGAAGTTAACAAAGTTCAACATTGTTCCGGGGGGGGGGGGGGATGTAGACCAAGTGTTTCCCGGGCACGTACTTATGCACCCCATCGACATAGGTCTTCCCTGCTCGAAGTGCTTCCAAGTCCCAACTATTTTGTCCAAGATTGAGAAGAACAAGTTATCAGCAGGATGGTTTAAACTTATGATGTAGGAAGGGCTGACTCGCACTACCTGAAGCACTGTAAATGCTTCCTCACCTAATGTATACAGGCAGACTCGTCAAAGCTTCAAATCAATCAATCGAACTTTTCGAACTCATTGCTGCTTGACATTCTCCATGGTAATACGTCACAGAGCGCGTCCCCAAATGTGCATTGGTACTTTA
Organism: Sclerodactyla briareus; assembly: GCA_026419785.1. NCBI lineage: Eukaryota > Metazoa > Echinodermata > Holothuroidea > Dendrochirotida > Sclerodactylidae > Sclerodactyla > Sclerodactyla briareus. The sequence continues at coordinate 188,638 of JAODTK010003110.1, read as the reverse complement.
AAGTTCGTGCTGTTCTCTGACCCATGTGCTCTAGAACATATTCGTTACCCTGTGTGAGAGCTCATATCACGGTCGTTGTCTAGATCTGGTGAAATTGTGAGGTATCCTATGGATTATTTTGGTCCTACTAACCGAACTGTGGTTAACGTCGATCGTTGTAATGGAGAGCAGCTTGCATGTTGGCCCACTTATGTGGGCAATAAGTGACGTGACACCAGACGAACAAGGACTACCGCAGTCTCCCAGATTGTGTGGTGCGACTGCCTCTTCAGACTCTGTGTGGTGAAGTGTCTCCGTTAGGAGGGACCCATGGCCCGCAGATAGCGTTAACTGCGAAGAGTAGCGGAAAATAAAACAAAATACAAGTGTCAATCCAGCCACGAGCATCCATCTCGCCACCAGACGGAAGAAAAATCAAAGCAGCATTGGTCTTGACAAGTTTTGTATGTGTTTATATATTATATATATATAATATATAATATATATATATATATATATATAATATATATCTCTATATATTATATCTATAATATATATATATATATATATATATATTATATATATATATATTCTTATATATAATATTATTATATATATATATACTCCTGTGTAATGGATACATCATGTTTGTGGCAGGAGGGTGGTTGTCGCCTCGCTTCCGGGGTCTCATCATTTGCCTGAGCATTTAGTCATCTTTTATGGGATTAAACGTCGTGTGAGCTCCGAAAGCTTGAATCGGAACTATGAAAGTGAGAGGCAGCGTCACCGACCGTTTATCCCCTTGCGCTTGACAAAAATGGTAGGTGCATATATTATCTTTTCCCATTGTTGACACAATAGAAACATTTACAATGATCTTTGATGTTCAGGCTCGCAACCTTAAGCTAAGCATATACAGACAACTCTATCCGCTGGTTTTCCACGTTTACGTCTTCCGACCAAAATAACCAAAGTACGGGGCCTCTTTCTCATCGCTAGTTCACTTCACACCTCTCACAGTCTCCTGCGGTTATATACGTCCTTCCACTCTTTTGGGGACGGACCACATGTGGGATGCAGAGCAGTCCCTTGGTCACAACCGACATTTCCATTAATCAAATTTCGTATTATGCTAATTTTTAAGGATCCTTTCTCTTCGCTCCCATACGAATACCACCATGCATGTGCCTTTCTACGATGCCGGGATCCCGTCCCATGTCACTTCTCCAGGTGTCAGTGGTTGATAACATTGCTTCAAAAATTACTTCGACTGTATGGTGCCAATGTCTATCGGTTTTAAATGTGATAGTGTAGAGATCATATTCATTGACCCATGCACTGGCAGGGAACGTCGCAGTGAATAGCAGACTACCACCGACCATATGTGATCATTACTATCGTGAAAACAAGATACTCATAGACAAAATAATGCCACAAAAACATAATACCTCGACATATAAATTGTGTACATTCAAATTAATCACGAGTATTTTGAATGACGTGCTATTGCTAAATGTGCAATTTCACTATCAGTAAATCATAAGGGGAAAACTATAATCGATATTTTGCTGTCAGCAGAATAGCACCAAAACAACATAGAATGTTGGCATTGTTCTCAACACAGGTCATTTCAATATTAACGAGATAGGGCTAGACAAGTTTAATTGGTCCAACTAGACACAAGTTTTCCGGTTGAAACCAGAGACACATGGGCGCACATCCTTCGGTCGAAGGGGAGGATATTTACCCCCCCCCCCCCCCACCGCCCCCATACTTTTCAGCGATGCTCCCATTGACTTCAACGTTTTCACATAGTAATTTCTAGTTTCTGGCTTATCACCCTCCCCCGCCCCCAGCTTTTCACCGTGGATGTTGTGCTCCACTGCAAAGACATGTTTTACATGCTTTCGGGTGGATTTTTTTTTTTCGGGTTTTTTCTGTGAATCTTGTTTTCGTAGAGCTACGAAGACCTGCACAATTGACCATGTTACCCTAAACCTCGTGTTGCATTCACCTACGTTTTTATAGACATGTGCAAAGGCTACATTCTGCAGTAGCTGCGTAGTCTGTGTAAACGTGAATATGAAGAATTCCTAATGGCTGAAACCCTTTAACATTTCGAGAAGAATTGTTTTACCTGACAGTAGCAATTTTTACACTTGGATGGATTGCGACCGATCAGTGGAGTTATATAATTGGTTTGTGTTGGCATCTGGGCATGGACCGACAACGTTGCGGTTTCGATATTTTTTTTCACTTTTTTCCTAAAACTATGACTCCTGAATGAGATTTAGTTCGAAATAGACTAATCAACTGGGGCCCGAAGGCAGGGTTCGTGTCGGAAATGACACCACGGATAGACACTGTCGAATAATGGATCGTCACTGCCCAACTGAAACATGAAGTTGTGCGTAATAGATAGACGGTTCTATGGCAACTAAATACCCTAAAATGTATGCCTTTAAGGAAATGGGGGGGGGGGGGGTGGGGGGGCGTATCGTCCCTCAGTGTCTTCATATAGAGGAAACGGGCGCAGCCTGCAAATCAACAACGTAATTCTGTAAGAGAGTAGTAACACTATTGGCCCGATATTGTCATAGTTATATTAACAATTCGCACTATTTAGTGAGGCTAACTTACCCAACAACCGGGAGATTCTCCATATTCAGGATCCTTGTTATCCCAACTACAAAAAATCTTGGTTTGGATAGGTAGTTATCGAGGTAGATTCTGAGTTATTTGAATAAGGATACGCTACTTCCGGAAGTAGCTTTTGGGGATTAGATTTGTCACAGTCGTTGTTCAAACTCGCTTCATGCAGTTGTTAATAGTTAGGGTAACTACCTATAACGTCAATACGGGTAATACATGCTATGGAAACACACGCTACTAATCATCGACTTAATGTTCAATTACTCAAACAGCGTAGGGTGTAATTAACTGGAAACGACTGTTTTGTATCCAATAGTCTGCAGACATTGTTTATTCATATCTGTTTTAACATAACGATTTTACCGGACAGGAGAATCTGATCATTCTCCCAAGCAGGAGAATCTCCAGCTCTGATATTTTAGCTAGCCTCCGAAGGCAAGTCCGGCAACCAAGGAATGGACTCTTGCGGTAGCCTACAACAAGTCAATATTGACTACTGGTTTAAACAATGAGCACTGGAAGTTTAACCGTTACAGTGAATTGCGAAACAGTATACCAGGGAACAAATTAACAAGTGTAAACTCTTGATACGTGTTTGAAATTTTTGAAAGTCATTTTTTCAGTCAATAATAACTCCCAATGGGAACCTCTTGGGATCGGGTCTTCAAACCTTTAAACAGAACCCATTTCGTCTGTTGAGTTTGGTGAGCAGAGTACGAAGAGCTACCCAGTGGCCAACAACTGAGCAAGAAGGCAGTTGGCCGTCATATATTCCAGAAAGTAGAGTCCCGTGTAAATCTAAATCGATTTCTTTGCGCCGATATACAAAGCATGTGTACTGCATGACCTGTCCACACACACATAGCCTACCCAGGCCCGCCTAGCTCAATCGTCATTTTTCATCAGACTAACGGTCGAGATGTAAACAAGTAGGATTTCTCGCATAAACATTAGACAAATGTCACCCACCACGCGACATCCAGCAACTAACATAAACACTCAACACCGTATAATTTAACGAGATATTTGAATTAACCCAATCTACATCGTTATTTATTATGACGATCAAAGATTTAGGGTCATCGCCAATACTCCCGACAGACAGAGGCTCTTCCGGCCTCAACATATTTTCTATTTTGTTCCAACGTTAGGGGTAACGCGGTTGAGATGGTGTATGTGCAACAATTTTTGACTACCCAATGCTAATTCGGGGTTGGCGCACTGAAGTACCGTATGGACGATTCTGCCTTTGTATTTCCATGATATTCATATTCATCCACAGAGCAGTCAACCGTCAATTGATGGAACACAATACGTGTTTACCAAAACAAAAACAAAAACAAACAAACTAAATATATATATATATATATATATATTATATATATATAATATATATATATATATATCTATATATATATATATATATATATATATATATATATATATATATATATATAATATATATATATATAATATATATATATATCTATATATATATATATATATATATGAAGAATGAAGGGGTTTTCCCAATTTCTTCTTGGCATCGAAACGATATACCACACTTGCACCACTCTGCCTCCAGTTCAGCGTGGGTATTTATTAATGCCTTTGTTGATAGGTATATCCGTATTTCGTCGCATAAATATTCCCTATTACCAATACCCAATCCCTAATTGATTTAAAGGTCACCATTGGTCAACTATCTCTGTCAGCACGTAACCTCGACATCGATTCGCCAATCACTTTGGAATTCTGGCCATACCATTTTAGTACAAAACGACGTGGGAAGGGATTCCAGTTTTAACCCTATTAGCTCGCTGCTAGATTTATAAATTTATCCACACAGGTGTGCTTTTACATGAATAGTGTAAAAAACTAATATACGGAAAATACAACGATCAGCCGTGTCCATTGAGTGTACCCAAAACAAGTAGTTGGCCGCCGTAGTCAGCGTCATAACCACAAACCAATGACAAGAACAGTATTCGTTGTCTCAATGTATTTTCTAAGAAACATGACGGGGTTTTCAGCCTTCGAGATATGGAAAAATTGTTATCTTTTCCATCTCAATTATGTACATATATTCGAGAATTATTTCAGCTTCCTGCTGTGACAGCTTCAGCAAGATTTAGAATGGCAAATGTTAGCGCATATTCCGAACGTTAATTAGTTTGAACGCAGAATAATATAATAAAAATACTAGTCTAATGAACTATGCCTATATTTTGGTTCAGTGAGTTAGCCAGGTTGCTAATCTTGTCTTCATCATTCCCAACATACACCATGGGATCCGTGTAGGGTGAACGCAGATTAGGCGAATATCTTAAAGGTGTGGACGCAGGGAGCAGCATGATCCTAAAAACACAGTATTGCGAAAAAATAAATGTATAATGAGTGAGCATGCCGTAAATATGTAGCGATGAATATGGCGTTGAATTGCTTTATTAAGAAGACATTCCATAGTGATGCAGCATCGATGCCGCTTGAAAGTTTTGTCGTTCCATTTTATTTGTATTGGTACAACCGCTATTAAGACCACTAAGTCAGTCTGTGAACCTAATAGAGCGTAAGCGATCACTATTCGTGTTTGTGATAGCGTGAATATAATATTTCTTGAGACATCCGCTTCCCGCAGCTATGCATTCTAATGGATGGACAACGCGGACGACTTGCATTCTCTCTTCGACAAGTGCCCAGAACATTAAACATCTTAGTACGTAACTAGAATCCCTAACCTGCTGCAAGGATCATCATCTCAAGCCCCCATAAATGCTTCAGTGAGTATTCCTGTTTTTGGATAATGTGCTTCTTTGTAAGGGGTATTTGACGAGCAGAGGATCAGCCTATACCCAGCAGAGATGCAATGGGTACTGCACATTGTGTCACTCTTCATCAGTACATGCCTCTTTTGGAGTACATGTATCACCTCTGAAGTAGCTGAATACCAGGAGATTACCACGCGGACAGTAACTTGCACATTGCCTACCCTACGTTTGTTCCTGTTCCAATCCCTTGTGTTGAGGGCAAGCGAGACAGCAGCAGTCTTCGGTATAGTAGGTTATAGTCTTTGGTACTAAATTATTGGGATTCAGACCCCCAATTACCCAGGGAGTGGGGCTACTAGGCTAACCACTTGGTTAGACTGCAACAGGAGGTGGAGTTCTCGACTTCCCTTATACACATGCACCAGTACCAAACACTAATGCCTTGAACAAAATCCCAAAGCACCTACAGTGAGTTTCAACAAATGCGGAAAATCCTATTAAAGAAACCATGCAGTGGACGAGATTGAAGCTGAACAACCAAGGCTACATGTTTATAGAAATTGCGCTTTGTCTGTTAACGCCAAATAATCGGCATCGTAAATGCCACTGTTCATCTGTAAAGAGCCGAAAGACGAAACCGAGCAACGTCGAGGTATTGAACACTGGGCAATTCTGCTAATTATATAGTTCACAGTAGAAGACGTGGGTTGAGTAACAATGAGGATGGTATCGCCTCATCCGTTCGGAGCAGAATTAATTGACTGATCGCTCATCGACAAACCCGTGCCATTCAAGTTTTCCTCAATCAATGATACAGTAGTACTGCTATTCAAGTGGTGAGCATATTGTGGTGAGGAATATCACTCTCCTGAATGTTGCTGTATCTACAATTGCGACTGGAACTGATTGCTTAGGACAATATCCTCACTTCATGCGAGATGACAAACAATTAAGTGTTCATGTGTTCACATCTACATTTTCAATAATGTTCTTGTAATAATTGAAGAAAATATTTACTGAATTGAAAGCGCACTTAGTTTTATGAACTTGGTGTGTTCCGTTTAGCTGAGGTTTAGGTATTCCTAGTCTTCGACAATTGGAATCGATTACCGTTCCTAACTCACTTCTTTTCAGTATGCTCAATAAAGACTCCGGCTAGAATTCATCATGGGAGATTTCAATTACCCAGATACTTTTTGGTCTGATGGTAGTATTGGTACTCATTGATTTCTGACTTTTCAAGATTACCTGGATAGTGTCTTATCCAAACATGTTCACTTCCCCACCAGGGAACTAATATCTTGGATTTAGTCTTGAGTAGTGATCCGGATTTAGTGGACAATGTGGAGAGTATCGGTAAACTTGGTGCAAGTGATCACGAACCTGTGAACCCTGGGCGCTCAGCACAAAGGACTGGAACAGGGACAAAACGGGAGGTACGCAACTCCTGACCCACAATAACGTGCCGCCAAAGAGGCATTGCCTTATTCCGTTTACCATATTCGCAATGGATCGTTTTCCCACTGCGGTAAACCCATTATACATCATGCGATCTGTGTCGATGTTGAGCAACTCACTACTAACATAAATGGAAGGGAACGAGAGGGCCCGCTATCAGATGTTGTGCATGACGCATTGCGTTGAGGACAGACTTTTTTTAACAGAAAACTACGTTAGCCTAATAGGTTAACTTCTAATATGACGTCACAACGGTTCTGGCTGGAAAACGAAGGTCCCTCCCATTCGTAAGTTCACAAGATTTGGAACAAGCGTGAAAAATATCAGGAAACGACATTTTCATTGACCATATATTATCCTCTCAGCACAGCTCAATTGAGGTACTACTGCAGATATCTACAATGTGTGGCCGCATGATACATGCAGTTTTTTGTTGTTTTTCACATATCACTTAACGTCAGGTAAACTTTAGTTGAATATTACTCTACAGTCATTTAAATATCCAAATTGGAGAATATTCTAAGCGAATCCTAACTACCTTTCGCTGGTCCGCATTGAAAATGTAGGTGGACGATGACTATGTTATTAAACCTTATTTACATATCTAAATTAGGTTATATTTTCACGAATCCTAGCTAGCATTTCACTGTTCAGTTCATGTTCTTACGTAGGTGATGAGGACAGGATACTGAACATTCAAACGACGTGACGAAAACACTTAATGTTGTCTTCGACCCCAATGGCACTGTGGGAAGAAAATAAAATGTTACTGCTCTCTCATATCGCGCACACATGTTCTCTTGTCCTATTGAGTGCATGTTGGTTTTGTGAATTGTACAGAATCATTCATGTTCTGCTCCGTACTTATCAGCAGACAGCACCAAGCAATTTACTTCGAAGCGAACGGTCGTGATTAGTGGGATGCTGTTACCTTCAGCTGGGTGCTACTACACGCTGCTATGAGCCTATATTTCAGTATTCGCACCGCGGTCTTATCAGTCGAATTTTGACTGGATGTATAGTGATGCAATATAAGTGATTACAAATCTGCTCCGTTCTGTCACAGTAATTATTAGCCCCGGATGCTAGCTTCATATGTCCGAAACCAGTTGTCAAGTTTCATAGGAAGTGAAATTTTCTTCTCAACACCACCCAAGATGCCCAGGAAGCCAGGTCCTTCGCCACTGGGACATAACATTCGGAATAACACACGCATATTTTCCATTCTCTGCACCCATTCTTTTGTTATTCCCTCGTTTTCGTTATTTCACAGTTAATTAGTTTGAGTACCACCACCATGGTATATCGAACACCTCCTACGGCATCGTGGTGATCTTGCCAACGAACTCAAGCAAGAAAGTACAAACACATAGTCTAATTACCCCACGTAGTTAATGTATTTTATGTCCGCCAGACTGCAAGATATCCCACATCGAGGCACCCAACTTCTGAATGCCACAAGCAAAAATGCGATCGTTCTTAGGTTTTTACTGTGACACACATGCATACATATTCGTACATCGCCAACAAAGTGACGCACGATTGTACACATTTGTGGTGCAACCATTGCCTTATACGATATTAATATTTAAAACTCACGCATCTTGGACCGAATGGACGTTAACTGATGAAAGGCAGCAGTTGTCTGTCGTAGCCTTGCCGCTCAGGACAGGGGTCATGGACCCCACTTCTCTCGTTTGTAGGCGTTTGCTGATAGATAAATGAATGGCACGATATATAGATAACGTGGGTGACTAAATACCTTTCTAGAGGGAGTTTTCAATTATTCAAGCGACCCCACACCAACCAATACACTGCCTGTGTAGTCCATTACGAAGCATCATATGCAGGCAACAATCAGTTTATTGTTCCGTATACTCAACCAAATGACGGCAGGTGTATCGAGGCCGCAGCCCCCGAGGCCAAGGCCGGCCTCAGCTTTTCACCTTGTACCACTGTAGGATGGTGGCACTCGGAAAAAAACGAGGCTCCGAGGCGGGGACGACGGCCCAGCAAATCGGCCTCGAGGCCGGCCTCGCTACACCACTGCAAATGAGGCAGATGCGACATCCCACGAACGTGATAGTAAATCCGAAGATAGTAGAAGAACCCAAGATAAAAAGGAACAAACGGACCAATTGGCAAAATAAAAACGATTTGACATAAACAAAAACAACACAATAACACAAACATTCCTTTTCTGATCAACGAAATATAACTTTTCTTTGAAAGACGTACTTGATGAAATCGGAGTTAATTTTCGGTGAGATCGACTTATCCGGCAAAGCTTTGTTCACGGGTCATAATTTCAGGTCGTATCTGTAGTATAGCGTTTCTGACTAATTTATGAGGCATCCCAAGCACCAAGGTGATGTAGCTGTGTGTTCGATCGTAGTTCGTGATTATTAGTAGAACTTCTGGTTGGAACAAAATCGACAAATTTGTGAACTTTTCGGAGCTTGGACAGAATCCACCAAAATGGCCACTCGAAAGTGTTAAAAAGAATCGCTGATGAGTGAGTGTCGAGCTACGTTTGATCGCGAGTCAGCCATCCGGAAAATTGCTACAGTCAACTTACCTACTTAATGCTTTTATCCGAAATTAAGCAACCCATAATTGTTTTTTTTTTCAATATTCTGTTTTATATTATTGGTACGATTATATGGAATTATGTATTCACTTTGCAACATCATACATAGTATTTTTCCTTACTATTGCCAGTCATGAAGATACAGGCGAGTACAGCACGAGCGTGCAAGGAAGTACAATTCTTCTCTCATATTCATAACGTTCAAACCCTTATGTTCTTGCGGCTATATATTATAAAGCGAAGGATAATTGATGATAAGAATAATAGAAAATTATACTACTAGTTAACAATGCTACAAATTGTGGGTCACTGCAGTTCTGTACTAAGCCCAGGAGTCGAGCACCGGCTTAATAGTTTCGCGTTGAGCTATTGGGGTCTATGGCCCATCGAAGAAGGACAAAGGCACAAGTCAACTCAGTAATCTCACGGTTGAACGGTTCTCGCTGGTGACCTCATTGGGCGATCCTCGTACCATCTCATGTGGGAAAAAACCTGTCAGGAGAGAACGGAAACGGTCAGAACAAATATACGAATTATTAACTAAAAACTACTCAAGCGTTCTTGACCAGCAGCAATGCGCCAGCGAGATCAGTTCGGATAAGTATACTGAATGCTTCCCGAATCCGTGATGTACCCATACATATCCAGTAGTAAGGGCTAGTGAACACTTGGCAGATTATCTCATTAGCGAAGCAAGGGGCTCAAACTCGGCTCAGCTGATTAGATCGGATGTAATCAGTTTCGACTGAATCCTTTCAATGATAGGAAAACCATCTTTGTATATGACAAAATATATCCGGCATTTAATATTCATGATATGTAGTTCTGACGCTGTTCGGATACTGTTATTTAGCTGCTCCTAGCATCGTGCATGGCAGGATCAGCAACGGTGGATGCGTAAACTAATCACCTTGTAAAACCACAAACAAACGGAAGACCGTAGAGAAGATGGGAATATCAGGAAAAAATCTAAGTTACTCGATGATAACGGAGACATAGCGTGTATATAAGCGTTTACAGCTGCCGATCCTGTGAGCGACAATTTGCGTACGCTCCGAAAAGACCGATCATTGCACTCCTGGATCCGACCACTTTTTGGAACCTGGAGGAGCGGAAGATTCATGTCTAGCGTGACTTCTCACAGTCGACCGACGAGCCGTAATGGAAACCGTAGAAAACCATGCACAATCCACTACATATAGTGTAGACCAAGACCTCGCAGTCCGTAACTGCAAGTACAACCATCTAAGTGAAACATAGTGACTGCTGGATGTCTGCTTGCAAAGCGTCACTAGAACCACTCTGCTATTCTCCGCTACTGTATGCCTACCCTTGCAGTCAATGGATCTAATATATGGTAGAACATGTAAATCATCACAGTCGGAGATAGTCATTGAACGCAAACAATAAGGAGGGAAGTGGTTACAGACATTGTGAACGAAGGTCGGCAATCTCTAGAGATGCCTTGGCATCGATATTAGCGCAGTATCAGAAACATGATATACACTTAATAAGGACCCAGCAAGCCGCCCAGAAGTTTCTTTCTTTTGAGCTTGTGGTGAGATATGGGCCATCGAGTGGTTCGTTAGGTCAACATGTTGTGACATGACCACAGTGACCCTGAGCTGCATTGAGTCTTGCCTGCGGCGAATTGATTTGTTAATTGATTTTTTTGGGGGGAGAATGTCTGTTATGTAACTTTTTAACCTCTTTATTCAGCGAGAATCACATTTCAAATCTACAAACCTCTTGAATAGTCCATAGTATGTTACTCGCGACCTTGAAATTCCGAGTATATTGCCATCGGAGTAATCCACTAAGTATTGCCAAGAGCATGGAAGGCAGGTTGCTACCACATTACGCATTTTTCTCATCTCGGTCAAATTTTCAGTGGAACATTTCCGTTTTCCTTGAATTTCCCTACCGATGCTTTACCCATAATTTGACGGACGCGCATACACTCACACGCGGAGATACATTCGATACATAACAGATCGTTCTCTCGCCGTACAACTGCTATGTATTAACTGTGGCTATATCGACTAGCAAAAGGCGGACATCAGGTGGGTATCCACAGTTTACTGGTTTATGTCCGCGCGAAGTAAGACAAGAACATCGTAATGGGGTGTTTGAACGAGTGAATTCGATTTTCTACGAATTAAATACCAAACAGTGCTGAATCACTTTTGTGCTTGCCAAACAAAAATACGTGAAGAGTCTAATATGTCACAGAGCCAACACACAACCAATATTGCCAGAGGAATTGACTCAACCATGGAACGAATTCTTTGCAACCTTTACAGTGAAAAAATGTTCTTCCAAACTCCGTTTGGCCAACACAAGTATAATTCGTTTTATCCTTTTTAAGAGTTCCGAGGTTAATTCACTCATCTCGACGAATAATTTATAAATACAACAGCTTATTTGTCAACGTCACTCTTCTTCACGTGGGTCTTTCAATGTGGCTGTCGATTTGCATTCAAAGTGGTTTGGGTATTCATTCAACCGCGAGGTTTTACTAAATACCATTTTCCGTTTATTTTGTCCAAGCTTCTATGGCTCATTTACAATACCCAGTCTTGCAGGCTAGATTCAACAAAGACAATATTATTTGTGAGGTATTGCTTCAAGTAAATTACCCTCATGATAAATAAAGTGTGACAGAAAAAGCTCTCTCGAAGGCTATAGAGCGTACCTAATTTGAAACCATTCCGAATGATGGGTTCTACTATGAATTCAAATCACGGTTTCCATCAAATTCGCGATATTATCAGTACTGCGTTACCCCCAGGGTCTTTGGACAGGAGAATGCCGCGAAAACGGCTAAACAGGACATACAAATTACTGAGTTGAGGCATCCCCCCGATTATAAAGTTGCTATACAACGACGTTTCGATATTCCCCTCTTTAACTACATGTATAGTTAGTTTGAAACACGTTCAGATGCTGAACGCGGTGGTCGAATTCAAACATGAAGTATTCAGTTGCTCAACATGTTTAATCACGGGAACACAGGGGTTAGGAAATTGCTGATCTTTTTTCAGTACTATGATTGGTAAACTGATTCCTCACCCCACCTTAATACACTGCACTGACCGCTAAACCGCACTATAGTAACACATGAACCATCCCCCCCCCCCTCTCTCTCTCTCTCTCTCTCTATCTCTTTCTCGCACACAATAATTTTTAACTGCCTGGCCTAAGCTTCTATTACGCTGTGCTATCAAATAGCTACAGTACTACATATATCATTGCAGTATAACCTATCCTAACGAGAATCCCTAATCAGAATATCCTTTTCCAGTTTGTGGAGATTGATTTTGCAGATTTGCCACTGACGTTCAAGGGCCACAAATACGTTTTGGAATTATTGATCATTTCAGCAAGTTGGCCAACCTGTATCCACTAGCTGACGACTAACCTGCAGTTAGTCGTATTTCTCAAATCAAACTACGGAATTGTGTACATTATTTGCACATGTTGACAGTCTGTGATGGAGCGTTAGGTCTAACGGATATATTTTGTATACTTGCGCGAATGAAATTTCCGGTTATCGGAATGTTCAATTCTAATCCCGAACTTGGATGCATGTTTACTATCTTTCATTTTACTGATATTTCACGGTCATTCGGTCTTAGAATTAGCCTAAAAAATGTCTAAACAATTAAAATGCAGATTCAGGTCGGAGGTTTACATGTTGTTGTTTTTGTCAGTGCCGTAGATCCCTGTATTACTGAACGAAGATGCCTCGCTGGCATGATACCTATACAGAATGATCATCAGCTCCCTATACCTTCAGCCTCCTCTGGCGAGATACGACCTTCAGAATAACCTCATACCCAGTAATGACCCCCCGTAACACCCCCAGCAGTACATATGCATCGCTTGCTCAGATATACCAATAGCAACGGAGGACGCTTGGTGCATTGCTTGACTGCTGAATGTATTTAAATATACTTCAATGCGTGACACGCAATGACAACGACTTGCATGGTTGACTGATGTACCGTGGAGACTGGTTGCCTCAGTAACACTCACTCCACGTATTCTCGTTGAAAAGCAATGAGCCGAGCTAAGTCGGCACGTGAATCCCTTTTAAAACTGTCCAGTCTTTCCAATACGTACCTATAATGACAGACTCTATTATCGCCTGCAAGAGTACTATACTTGTGTGCACTTTTGATTCTGACTATTATGGATGCCAAGAACTATCTTCTCACTTTCATTTGAGTGGAATCTGTAGGCGTGCTAATTAGAAAACAACCATTGCATCTTTATGCTACACGGTTTTGCTTCGTGGTGTACGTGAAAGCAGACCGCGGCTTGTTTGATGAGCTTGTCGCCCCGAGCACACAAGGTAAGGTTAGGTTATAAAGCTCTGGGTGTGAATTATCAACCTGTTAACGCGAAACAACGCTCTGCCCATTCAAGCAAAAAGCTCCCCTGCGCCGAGGTACCCCCATGCAAGTGAGATTTTTAGAGAGATTGCGAATTAACTTAGTTTAATTTGTCCACTTCCTTCCTCCAGACATGGCTTTCCGGCTTCCCTGCAGAGAACGCGTCATTTTACGAGCATGTTTTATTGATTTAGCGACTAGTTCATTTCAATCAGGACACCCCTTTCTCACATGATGCCTACTTATAAAACTGTCGTCTGACATATTGTGTATGGCGTTGATGTACATTTCGGTTATCGTGTGAGGAGACAGGAGAATTGTTGGGATGCTACAGATACTCGCAATTCCTGGGTCACACTATTCAAAATATAGGCCTGTCTGACTGTGGATATAGGTTTTCCATCCCCGGTCAGAATTTCTGATTGCCTATATTGTTGTTGTGATGGAACTGCAGTAGGGTACATTGTAGTCCTTTGATCATTGTCAGATCCATATTGCCAGAATGAATTTGCCCTGCGAACATCTTGCCTTAATTATACCTAGCAGGGTGTTCACCTTGGTCTGATAGTCCTGTCAACTGAGGAGAGGAGTATCCAATGGTTTGCCTGTCAGTATAATATGGAAATAGTGTTTAGGAATGTGCTCGCATGTCGTGAGATTCTGGCATGCATGGTAAATGGTCGGGGACCGAAACCGCTAAGCCACCTCCGTTGCTTTTGGACCCGACGGATCGTGGAAGCGTGCTAGACGCGAGAGGAATAATTTTGCCAACTTTATATTATAATAATAACCTATAAACCTATGAGGCACTAAACATCTACAGAGTATTCAAAGCGCTGTTCAACCTGATGGAACACTAACTCGAAAAATGAGTCTTTAATGGACTGCCAAAGTAGGGAAAATCCTGATTCAAATAGGCAAGACAGTTCCAGAGCTTTGGCCCTGCTATAGGTTTTCAGTTTAGTTCTAAACAGTAAAAGCAAGTGCATCGCCAGAACGCAGGGTATAGCTTGTATTCACCCGCAATCTCAGGAGAACTGTGGACACATATTCGAGAAGCAAAGAAGGGACCTATCTGGTGGTTATCCAAATAGGTCGTGGACACTGTCTGCGGGCTCCAATTGGAGAAGCGTTCCTACGCTGATATGACTACCATTTGTAAATGAAGACGATATCTAGGCTGCACGATAACATGGCAGTTTATTGCGCAGCTAGTTCAGTCATAAAATGGAATCCTATTCATCGACGAGATACATGTGTGTACGAAAGCAAACGAAGACGAAACATGAAATTAAGTCCAGCCTTACTAAGCCCATTACCTCGTAGGGAAGCAATAGTGTCACGGAGATCCCGAGGACGTGTCAGCACGCTACCATATAGCTGAAGTCATTTATGATCATTATATGACATACAGCAATCTACAATCCCGCCAAAGTGTTGGAACGAAGCTGTACGTATTGCCGTATTCAAAGCTGGAACGGTCAATCTGGTTGGAGGCTATGCGACCCCCCCCCCCCCTCCCCCCGTAACCCGTTTCAATGTTGGAGAAATATTCTTAAGACGGAATGACACTAATAAAATTCAGGGGTGCCAGGGTTTCGCGTGCAGTTTTGTTCCAACTACTTCAGTACTTTCGGCGGGGATTATATAAGTCGCTTAGCACGTGGGAAAATGGAAGAATGAAGAGTGGAAAGTTTAGTTCGGGCGGTCATTAGAATACGTTTGTCTGTATTCGTTCTTGAGAATAGGAGTGAATCGTTGGCCAAAAGAGATGCTTCCATGGAACCAGGTCTCTTCATGCTAGTGAAGCTACGCTTAAATGATTTGAGAAACACGAGAACTCAAAGTTAATGCTTTTTGGTAGCACAATTCAGAATTCAGAGATTCGACGAGGGGATTGATCAAGTGAGATTTTCAAGAAGCTGAGTAAGGGACTGAACCTAATTCAATGGAACATTTAATTATTATGCTACGTTTATGAGGAGTGGCGTCGTACAATGTCCAAAACTGTAACAGTCACATATGTCTTTATAGTTGATTTTGTTTAAATATAACAGCTCTCATTGTTTTCCGGACAAACCAAAACCCGAAAATCAAGTAGACATTTCTTCATGCGGGAACTTACCTATTTAAACTACGAAATTTGCAAATAATTCGAGACTGTCACAATTCGGACTTCAAATTTACTGATAGACTACATTATGCGCTAGCTATATGCCTCTGACACAATGGAACGCAAAAATGTATTAGCACTCAATTTTTACAGTACAGATTTCAAGCTGGCTGGGCTGCTAGAAAAACGTAGGCCTAGTATCGGCGGAATACCGTGTAGTCTTTCACTGATTATCACTAATAGGAATAAAATTATTTCAGAAAAACAAGTTGGCATTTAAAAAAATCACATGCTTCCCGTCTGGTGCCGACGATGTTGTGTAACTAGAATATTCCCAATGGTGTATGTGATAGGTTCAATTACTCGCTGCTGTCATGAATGCTGAACTAATATCCGGAATACCTCGGAAACTGTGACGGCCAGGTGAATTATATCAAAATAATTTGCGATCCTCAATGCTTCTCAAAAATGGATCGAATTTACTTAGGAGCTGAGATCTAAGAGCGGCGCAGCGAGGATGCTAGACGGAGCGCATTGACAATGCATCTTACGTTGCTCCATGTAATCGGATGGTGAGTGCAAGTTATATCATCTGGTAACACAGGAATCATACCACTCGAACGCCTCATTAAAAGGCAAACATACCTCGCGAATTATCTGAGGCGTAGTGATCGAGAGTTTACATATTAAAAACCCCAATGACCTAATATTGATCCGACGTCATACACTTTAAATAGGATTATTCAATTATTCCCTTTCTTCCAGAACTGGCAGAAGATGGGTACGATTGGAATGCACGTTCGTACATAATTCGGATATACTGACTACTGTTGCAGCCTTGCCCCAATTGCACGAACGAATGTTCGACACAATGTGGACTGAGTGTGGGAGAATAATTTTAGGGCGTATAGGATACTGCTTTGTATGATTAATAAGTGCTGATAAGCGTTATCAAGTTATTCTCAATAATTCACCGTATGGTGCTGTGGAACACGCCAACATGACCAAGTACCTGGATGATGAACACTCTAAAATCGTCCTATTTGATCAGAAATCAAATCAAATAGGCACCTGCCAGAAGAAAGATCACCTTTTTATCAGATTCTGTTGGATTTGACGAGGAAATTATTAGTTTTGAGTCCGAAACTAGTCCTGTATTCCAACCTCTTTTTTCTGGCCAGGTGCCCATTTGATTCGATTTCCGGTCAATTTTGAACCAGATTGTTTTTAGAGTGAAGAGTTACCCATGTTTGTTGCAATTCAAATGCCAAACGGGGTTGTAGGTAACAACACCTATCATCATCTAGAATGCATCGAAACTCTTCTTCGTTCGGAACCCATGACTCCTACTCCCATTTTGTAGATTGAGTTCGACAACAATATTAACCGACGTTGCTAATAAATAGCTCCTTGCGAAAGAATAATTTCAAAAACACATATAAATACACAGAATATGAGTGGAGAACCTAAATACAGTTTTCTTGAGATAAAATTTACATTCCGTCACGATTTTTGTAGAATGAAGTGTGCATGATTGGAAATAAATACAACGAAACTACAATCACGACAGCTTACATGTCAACAGGCGACACAGTTTCCCTCTGTACGACATGTGGGCGCTATCTATTATAAGCGTCAGTTCAGATTAGTTGAGACGTGCACTTAATCATAGAAACCTTTCAATTGCATGACTAGCTAAGGCTTCTCATGTAAACCTCTTCTTACCTCATGTCGAAGCTTTCAGGACTTATTTGACGATATCCCCCCCCAGATTGGAGCCCCATCTTTAACAACTTGTTTTGAGGGGATTGCTTTTAACGGAAAGGGCCTCGGATTAATGTCAACCTCAACAAGGCTTCCAAAGGATATTTGACATGATTTAACTTGAAACTTTTACTGGAATTAATGGGCGTTACCATTTAACCGGAGTAAATCTTTCCTTCAGAATGCAGAATCACTGTTCCGATCTAATCCGTAGGTATACCGACTACCGAGATATCAATACAGCGTGACAGTTTATGAGATCGAAACCACCACAGGGGACATGATTTAATCAAATTCCAGCATTTCGTTACGGTACTTCTTGCACTAGTTGACAATGAAAAACACGACGTGTTATGCTGACTGTCAATTCAGACGGATGTCTGTCGAAGCCGGATATATTAATTTGTGAGCTTGTATTTCGGAGTAGCAGTGTAAATGTTGAAATGTGTCTGAGTAGTGCTTGAAGATGATATAGAAATCAAAGTTAGCAGTGCGTACATTCTGAAACTATACACAAGTTGAGCGAAATTCTACACGGAGTCAACACAACAATTAGTGATAACTATCTTTTTCTATGGGCATATAGATACCTCGGCCTACAATATTGAATTGAGTGGGTATCTGCCTTTTTTGCTTCGAATTCGTCGTTCGTTTCGTCCCGATCTGTTCGTTAAATTCACTCATAACCTATAAACCGTACATGCGACCAGGGTAAAAATTGGTTGATGAATGAAGCACAATGTAGCCTGTGTTACATTTTTGTTTGCATAGTGTGATTACATTTTAATATATAATTAATTACTCCAATTAGTCTTCCAAATAGCCATTCCCATTGAGCTCTCTATCAGAGAGGTTGTTTACATTACTCCTGTCAGTAGGTCGGGATAAGCTAACCCACAGGTGAGTCTAGCATAGCCTGTACTGAGCACTGACTGTATTCTGATAATATCACTACTGCCTGAGTGTTTCCACATAATCACAAATCTGTATTGGAATGGAAAATTGTGAAGGTTATTCAGAGGCCATCCAGGGTCATGTGAGGTCAAATTACCTAAATGTTCATATATTTGAAACCGGTTATCTAAGGCAAATCTTCCCGCAGCTAACGAGACGTTTCCGATCACGCTTTTTACGCCTATATGCATGAGCGGCGATCACTGGGGAGACGGGGGGACATGTCCCCCCCCCAATACTTTTCCGTTACATGTATAATACAGTAGGCCCACGTGTACAATACCTTTGTCAGATTCTGGCAAATATGATCTTTGTTCATACGAGTCATCTTCAAGTGTGGTGAACATATAGGTTAGGCCACCAGGAGAATTTGGTTTAGGACTTGATTCAAGTTCCTTCAATAATGGAATAAAAAATCGGGACTGATTGAAGATTTCAGAGATGTTGCTTACTGCCATATGACCCCAGAAGTGCCGTTTCCTGCAATCTGGGGGGTCTGTAAAACGAAAAATTCCCTCGAACGCTACGCGCCAACACATGGTCGCGCTCCGCTTAGATGCTGCTACCCTTTCCCCCCCCCCCCCCCCCCCCCCCCCCCTCCCAATTTTTAACACAGATCGCCGCCCCTGCCTATATGCGTTTGTTAGGCATATATTTCTAAACTGAAAGTTATATGACAGGTCAAATTCAGGGACGGCCCGAGCGATGAGCATGTAATCTTGAACATATAAGGTTACGTTATGGTCTCTCGACGTCTACTTGAAAACGCGAAATGCAACACCATGTTCGTTCTAGCAGAACTGCTCGTTGCACTAAGACACTAAGAGAGGTCAAATGAGCTAGTAGTATAAATCCCCCCTCCCCCCCCCCCCCCCCTCCATTAGACTGAATATCCAGCTATTATGTCAGGAACACGTCATTTGAAGGTATCTTGTTTATCGATTCAGCGATCGGTTAATTACAAGTGTTCATAAAATCATGAATAGGTACTATAACAATTAAACCACTGGGGAAATATGACATTCTTCATACATTCTGTAGCCAAAATGAGGAAATATTGGGGTATTCCACATGGAGGCACTACAAGGCTGCTTTAATGTACGTCTCCTGTCGGGTATGAAGGATGACAGGGATGGCATACGAGACGCTTACGCACCCGAACTAATGTGCTGTAGTAAAATAACTTCCTTTAACTCGTGGAACCCGAACCCATCAGTCCGACTAAAATCCCATCACCCTCACAGTGACTTGTTGGATATGTGTGACAACGTATCACACATTCCTCACATTTAGGGTCGAAACACGAGTTTCACGAACATCGTGTGGACGCACATTAGTAGACAAAATGTCATGCAAGTTTGCTTCATGAGTTCAAGTAAAATATGCACGTTCTCGTTCGGGGTTTGAAAAGAAGGGGAAGGCTTCTCATATATAATTATTATCGAAAGCGAGCCTGACTACCCTTATTTGCCACCAATTCCACGAACAAAATCACTCGCGAAATGGGGTTGTCAACCTTCATTTTGTGTAAAGTGGTGCCCATCGTTTCGAAAGCTCTTTCAAGGCTGCAAGTTCGGCAAATATCAATTTCCAAACCAGTTGTTCGGGTGACGTGGGGAACACATGTTTATGTTTTAGGTCACCTAATGTAACAACCAAATGGAGCACGTAGGTCTCTTAACAACTAAGACTGCAATGTGAATAATTTTTGGCAACAAATGAAATACTCTCTGCGCATTTGCTGATGGGGAGTACTTCAGCCTATGGCGTTTCGCTCGAACAGACAGTGTCCATACAACCAGGCTGTTTGCACGCAGTAACGCTAGGCGTCCATTCCCCATACGCGAGACTTGAACAACTCTTTCAATAATACGATTATCCCAATTTAGGTGACATCGACGTCTATGATCCCGAGAAAAATGATATATCCCAGGATAACGCCGATTCTAGGTTATAAATTTAAAGCATACAATTGAGAAAAAAAACCCGATATGTGTATAGCCAAGTAACAGCCAGTTATGAAGTTACATACAATCAATGGCTACGTCGAATATCTCTCCGACCACGAATAAAAATCGATACAACTCCCAAAATGTCCATTGAACTAGCGAAGAAAAGAACAAGCATGATCCTAATGAAAGGTAAACAAAAATAACAAACCGGCTCTTAGTTGGTTAGCTGATTGATATTTCCTGGATACTCGCCCTTCCCAACCAGAAATCAATTGTAAAATATTGATTATCGGCCCGAAAGCTGATTCAGTTATTAGAAGGCGCAGAGGTGATCGATCAAAGTATATTGGCTGACGTCTGCCAGTTGATCTTTATTATTTAAAATACACAATGAGTAAACAACGATTGGTATGTTTAGTTACCTCAAATGACTGTTTTGGATACGTAATTTTCCTAAAGTGAAGCATCTAATTACAATTTACACGTGGCGGGAGGAATGAATATTTTCAGAATAAAGAACGATCCATGCCAGGCAAAACACTACACTGTCTTTGTGAATTTAGTTTTGCGCTACCACGTTACGAGCGCACAATATTGTATACGCAGCTCCAAAGCGAATTTGCCATTTCCATGTTCTCAGAAATTCGTTATTGGGATATTGTAGTCTTGTTTGAGCCATTTCGCACATATTCCTGTTGCTTGTCGACATAGCCACCAAAACAACTATGGTGGCTGGAAACCTTCCATTGAGGTGGAAATTGGGTGTGCCAGGTGATGGATTGCACTCGAAAACGGTGTCCGTTAGTGTGTGTATATGGTTTGTGTGTCACGGATATATCGAGTTCAGAAGACTGACCACGTTCAAGCTTCACAAGCACACATTATTTTGAACAGAAATTGTCTATTGTGTGAAAGTCGTGGAAATGAAATTTGAAGCCGGCCATCTCTCATTTTGCTGATTTTTCACTATGCCCCATGATATCTGGTAATTACAATAAACCGATGGATTTCAATTCTTCTAAAAAAGGAAGGGTATCTCGGAAGACAACTTCCCCTTATATCATTAGTATTACTGAAATTGAGGACTTTATCCGTAGGGAAAGTGTTATTCTCGGCTAAATTTGAAAAATTCGTCAAGACATTTGGATATTGGAATGACTGAATTGTTTCAATTTCAGTGACATCACAAAAAATCACTAAACATAGATTTTCACTGAGAATCGTAGTTTTGTGGGGAAACTTTGTTTTCAGCCAAATGACGACGATTTACCAGTAACTTTGAGATATCTGGAGATCGAAATGACTGAATAATTTCAAATTATGTTACATGAGGTAAAATGTCCACAGGCAATGAAATCAGTTGCATTTGTGTAACAATCACCAAACAAGTAGAAACATGTTTCTCAGGGAGCTGCCAATGAGATCTCGCAACTCCGGGCACTACCGACTTGTTCTGGTTGTAGACTCATCAAGTTACTGTGTCAAATATCGATATTGATGATTCTTTTTTATCTGTGAACCCTGTAGACCGACCTAAGCAAGTGGATGTGTATTCGGCTACTCCTCCCTAATGAAACGCAAGCCTGTGTTTATTTCATTGGATAGCGCCAATTCATATTCAAACCAATACAACTTCTGCTTGGATACACGGAGGCAAAGGAACAACTAAGACAGATATTCTTAAGCTTCAGCATTAATTCTAGCTCCTCCAAGAAACTTTTATGCATTTAGTATGGACGCAAGTTATATGAAGTTCAATCTAACTTAGCAGTATGTAGGATAATTCGTTAAGGATCGCGATAGTTTCTTGCGGTCACATAACAGCTGCAGAACTTTGTGAAGTCAATGATGATAAGACGGTAAGCCATCTGGTCTCAGAGTGCCCGACGATCCATGGCCTGGCCAGACATGATAAAGTTGAAACCGCTATGAACTCATGGATCTGCTGATACTACGAAATAGAGGACCCAGGGCAGCCAAAGCTATACATCGCCCCGAGATGGTGATGGAGAAAAGTAACTTCAAGATCTCCAGCGACTCCTATCTACGGACGGACAGGTCCATTACCGTCAGGAGCGTGGTCTCAGGAATCAGGACCGAAAGCGGGCAAAGCTGACGGGTGCATGTCCCGATACCAAATAACAACATCGGATGTAGAATAAAAGACAAGGATGGAAAACAAGACTAGATTAGGGGAGACTTTAGGATGTGCGAGCCGAGGTCATTCCAGGCAGGAAACTATATTCCCGAACCTGGATGGACACCTGCATAATATACTTGAAGCATCAACACCTGGGAACTTAACATAGCACCCTGTACAGCCCAGAATCCGCGTAAGCGTCCAAGTAAGTATACGCAGTATGACTAACCTCAATTGGTAAGCCTCTGCAAAACAGTAAACCCTGTTCGTGATTTTAGCCAATGTTTTACGTTAGACGTTTCAGGTATGCCTTCGAGTATTATGAATAACTGGGCCGTGACACCGGCGTGAACCCTACTTAAATGTACCAATCGATTCGAAACTATCGAATTCGAATAGAGTTACGTTAACATCGACCTAAGGAGGAAGTGCTGTGACCCGAAATCGCGAGTAGCGTGCGGCACTCGCCATGTCTGTAGGAAACCAGAACCTACGATAACACAGCACCCACTGGTTAAAAACACACGAGGTAATTAGGTCTTAGACAATGGTACACTGGTTAATTAGTGGAAATTAACCCTATCTGTGTCCTTCTTACGCACGCGACCTGAACGCTCGCTCAGAAATACACGTAATCACCTGGGTATCTCGAAATAGCTAATATATAATATTACGTTACGCAGATGTTTGTGAATCGTAAGGGTCAGATTTGTAATGGGAGATACTGAAGGCCACGGCACAAAGGTAACGAATGACAAAGACGAAACAATGTCTGCCTTGGCTTACTACCCGATATACAAGACAGCTATTAATGGAAACACATAACACGAGCGAAAGGTTGAACAGTTCCATTCAGATAGTTACTGTTGTGTGGTTTGTTGTATCGTAAACAATCTTAAAATGGGCCGATAGTTTTCGATAAAAGTGAGAGAATGTTCGACAGTAGTAGTAAACGTGCCGACAAGATGAATCAGCGGAGTATTCACGATAACAAAGGTTACCGAATAGCATGTTGAATCCGGCAGCATTCGTGGAAATGAAGTTATAGAGCTATTGAATTGATCTCGGAGCAACGCCCTTGCAACAATCCCGGTATGTATGGCAATATTGACATTAACCAGGAACAGGACAGCAGGTCGAAAATTCCCCGTTTTTTGCGAGTTCCATGAATAATTTGTCTGGAGATTAGCCCAAGGCAACGGCTCTCCATAGCCAGAACTTGATATAGTTACTGAGCACACGTAAACCAATGCAGAGAAAATTATTTGCATGTGAGCTACGTATGTCATTTCGTCTGCCCAAAATATACTTATTTGGGAAATGGGGATCTAAGAAAATCATACGTATTATATATTTTTGCATAGCCGATTTGATATTGTACGCCATAGCTGGTCTCACAGGGAGTGTGTGCCGAGTAACCCTATACAGCAGACCTACACTTCTTACACCCGATAGGATTTGACAGTACCGTCGATTCGAGATGAGCAAGACGCATATACAACCGACGTTACCCCCGTTGGCACCGAACAGACATTCTCCATATCTTCTCTACACATGCTGGTAAACGAAATAGGAGGAGAGGGGAATATGTTGGGTCATTTCGCTCCGAATATCGTTCCTAACTGGTGTGGCGAGAAAAAAGATCATGCAGGGAGCAGGCTTTCAAAAATATATAGGGCAGTTCAGAAATCAAGTTTCTTATGAAATATGGGACAATGAGTAACAGCTAGGTACAATTACTTCCTTCTACTTACTAGAATAATAATGAGGTATATAGAAATCCTTGAATCACCGCCTCAAGAATAATACATACCTAACGCAAAGGCAAATACCAACGGACGACCTTGGTTTTTCTTGCCCCTACCCTATTGGTTATCGAAAGACAGGGAATAACCCTATATTGTTACTATTCACATAACTCGTACGCGAATCCAGATCACCTAGCCGACTTCGATTGTTCCTTGTCCTTCTCTTCCAAGCGACAAAGACAAGCGACAAACGGATCACCATCGACTGGAGCAATTTACGATTGTTAGGACCGTTTTTAACAACAAAATTACTGAACTTGATGCGAGAGAACGATCAACGTAATCGAATTTAGCCTTTAAATTACATTTAAAACAGCAGTATCACAGGCAACGTTACATGTGGAGGACGCGGGAATATCTTCAGGCTATCCTTACGTGGCCTTCGCGAAGACCGTGTATCTACTCATTAGCTCGACGATTGGAACATTGAAGGCAGCAGTAATCGCACGCACGAGGAACCTGTGCCTGCTTGTATGCGTTCGCTTAGAAGTCAATTATTTACTTATACGCGGACATACGTGTATACGGGACAGTTTTGTACGGATCCCCTTAGAAATCAATCAACCACATTATCGCCGATGTGGGTATACACGGGACCTCTTTGCCCTATTCTTAAAAGACGTTCAGTCGTATCAGTCCGAAATTCCAATCTCTCAAACTAGTACGGCTGTGTGGGAATAACAAATTTCACCCTGAATGTGCCGATTCTGCATTGAAGCATTATACGGCTTAAGTATCTACAATAATTATATGTGACTACGAAAAGATATTTTCTACGTTGATGATTTCATAAATGAGGGCACCAGCTTATGACATGGCAGTTGCAAATCTAAATTCAAGAAAAGAATTACGCTATATGAGTATGAAAGCACTTCCAGTTTCCTCAGTTCTTCGACAATGGTGGGCCATTCCATGGTTTTTTGGAAGAATACACACTCCTAATCATTCCGCAATATTCAACTGTCCCCGGAGAAAATGCACGAATTACACTAGAACCACATGTCGCTGATTCACACAATATTTATGACAATTGTTTTTTTGACGAACGCTTGATATCCTGAAACAAAACTCTCCAATCATTTCCAAGTCCAGCGCTACGAATTGATTATGGGGCATAATGATCGGTTTTTGCATCATTCCCGTGTAGATAAACAAGGAGCATCATACCATGCCTAGTTGTTGTTGTTTTTTTGTTTTTTTCTTAATTCGGTGCAAGGTGGGAGGTTGGTTGTATTTTCGCTGTATACTGCAAATGAATCCTTTATCCAGAGTACTCTTGCTTTTATCACAGAACATTTTTCTATCCACATTTAAGGTCCTCATTCATCTCAGTCTCAGTCTTTCTTTGACCAATTTTGAAGCTAAACATATTTGTGTCTATGATTTTATGAATAACAAGAACAGTTATACGCTCACATTTCTTACAGTAGCGCACAGAGGACTAATATTAGCCACCTGATTATAGTCGCATTGACCTAAATGTCATCATTTTGCGACATCGTTGTAGAGCAAGGTGTCCAATAACAAAAATGTATTTCTTGATTTCAAATTCAAAATTCATTAGGGAAATAATATACAGTATATGATATACCATGAAGGAAACGTCAGTGAACTTGCCTGAAACCGCAATAACAATATCAACTTAATCTTCCGTGGCGTCAGTAATAATGATAGTTCGATGGTAGTATCGACGTGATGCAAATCTTGTACATAAAATTGGATGCCATGAATATTATTATCGGCAATTTTAACGATATTTAGAATTTCTGTGAATGTAATGAATAGATCAGGGCCTAATGGACAGCCTTGTCCAGCCTCTATAGTCACTCTGAATGAAATATTTATCTAAAGTTAGTGTATATTTATTAGCGTTATGTGGCGTTTGACAATCAAGTTATCTGTGCAGATTGGCGAAGCTTTTAGTGTCCTGTGTCATTGTGCTTAAATTCGTGCTATATTCGTCAGTCACAGACGCTCCTCATGATAGAAGAGAGGAGTCACATACGGGGATGGTACAGGTGGTTCATTGCCTGGTTCGCAACTATCAATTGCGCTGTTCGAACGTATTTTCAACATGTTCTGTTAACACGGAACCGAATGAGCTGCGACGGTATTGTAGCTCTCATGGTTGACGCAGCTTGAAGTATACATCAGTGAATTTAGTGAATAGCTCAGCTCCGACACGGACGCATGTCCACAAAAGGTTGTCAGAGGAATGCGGATAGGTGTCTTCCATACCCTAAATAGCATGCGGACACATTTCCACCGTACACATTCACGTCTAGCTCTATCTAACAATTTGTGACCGCTACACAGTTTTGTGTAGAATACGTTTGAAGATGTGTGCTTTTTTCAGACACGTCCATTGCGAAACGGCCAATAGAGGACAACAGTGGATATAAGTGACAATAGCTATTCCGAATTTCAGAGAGCTGAAAGGCCTCCACATCCTCACCAATTCTGAACACTGTCGACGTCATTTACTCATACGAGGGGACCCCTATACCATGTATGAACTCCATCCATCCAGGTAGAGTGGCGTTATAGTGCTAAAACTTGTCGGGAAAAAATCACGATGTCCCTGTTTTTTCACCAAAATGACTCCTGGTCTACACTAAATCGGTTACAATGGAGTTAATGTACTTCCCAAGAGCAAGTTGCATTCCACCAAATTCCAACTTGATCGGACCAAGCATTCCGAACACATCGTGTGTTAACAAATGTCCAGAATTTGACTCCTGCTGACCTCAGATTACCTCGGACCTAACCCAAAACGATGGGGGCCATATCCACTCCTGGTTGGGGGAACCATGGCACATACTAAGTATGAGTTCAATCCATCTAGCCCGATGGGGTCGAGTTATCGTCAGGCGTCACAGACACACACACACACACTGTCATGAATGTATATATTCTTCTGACTTCGAGTGGAGCGTGTATGGGGGGTCCTGGGGGGTCCTGGGGGGTCCTGGGGGGTCCTGGGGGGTCCTAGGTCCATGTTTTCGGAGCAAAAGTAACGCCCAACGACTTGAAGTAGGCTGGCAGACACTTTCGAAAATTTCATCAGCAAAGGCTCTGGTGTGGCTTTTAAGTAGACCCTAAAGCAATCGATTTGAATAAATAAAACGTCAACGAATAGCACATGTCATCTGCGTATTGGAGAGGGCCATCAATCCTATTTTCTTTTTCATTCGAGAAGTTGCTCTCTCGTCGATGGGGTGCAATCAACCGATTGCACACATGAAACAATCAGATAGGAGCCGAATAGATTCATTTCTTTTGCGAAAAACAATCCGGAAATTGTCCGCGGAAGGTTGCCCTTGTATAAGGTAAACATTAGTTTAACTGTCTCGGGAGAGGATGGAATTGATCCCTCCCTGGCGACCGATTCTAAATCTTTGATCCCGATGTAACATTTATTAAGGTTTCAATCCAAAGCCATACGTTCCAGGGCATAAGTATTGATGCATCTTCTGTTCATCGAGACACGTTTCGAATTTTCGATTGTCTGCTCGCCAAAGGCCTCAGTCGGACTATATCCAGATATCTGCGTATAGAGACGTGAGAATGTAGAGTGGTGTGCAGCAGGAGCATACGGGGATTGACAGAGATTCAAGACCGTATATATACACTTTTGTTTGACTTTCGGCAGTCACAAGTCTTTAGAGACAACCTAATTTACGGTACCGACCGAACGCTCACGTAAAACAAATCTACGAACAGTCCCAGAAATCGCAAAACGATGTTACACTGCGAACTTGGACTTGTCTCGATCATTATAGCAGTTGTGTAGTAGGGAGAAACGTTGGTAACAGCGAGTCAGTATGGACAGGTTCTGTTAGGATTTGATCTCGCCATTAAAAATAAATCACCCAGTCAAGCCATCCGATCAAGTTCTCCGAATTATTTATAGCAGTGTCCGTTCCAGGTCGTAGCCAGGTTATACTGCAGAACAATAGAAAAGGGTTAAGCTATTGCAATTGTCCAAACCAGACGCCCTACCTTATAGCTGCGCAGTGACTGGGATTGGAAGAGGACTAGTGCTGTGGCACACGCTAAACATAAAACAAAGTTACTTGATGTCATTCTCATGGCATACTTTGGGTCTTCTTCAATAACCTAACAGTACATAATATTTGTTCAAAAGGGGAGGAGGAGGACAATGTGTGAACGTGTATGAATACTTGAGAAAACTTAGACGGATATCGGGATGTGTGTGTAGAACGGGTCTCTAATTCTTTAAATATGCTTCAAAAACGTCGATGACTTCGAGAGCTATTATCGTCTTCATACCAACTATAGCCTGATCTATCCCCCGCCATCTTAGAAGTTCGGCTTCTGGAAGTCGATCCTTCAAGTTGGACAAAAACCACCTATGACACCTAATTTAGAACCCTGACGAATAGAAACGGTTGAGCATGGACGATCAGTTAAGGACAGAGTCGTGTTCACATTTTGTATAATTTTTCATTCCTTGTGAAAATAAAAAGAATCGATGCACTCAACCGGCGTACGAGTTTGTATATGACACACGCATGATATCTGGGGATCGTATAAACAAATCGAATTACAAGTGAACACGTTGGTCGCAAGGGGAGACTCCTGTTTTATTGTTTTGTTTATGGTTTAATTCAGGTCAGTAAGGGTCGAAGAAGGCAAAATCGAAACTGCCTTAGATATGAATAACACTGATTTATATAGCGCCTGCTTGTACAAGCTTCGTTGTATGCAACGAGGCTCTTCACAGGTAGAGCCACATATACAAAAACAACAAAGAAGAGACGAAAACAGAATAGGGGACAAAGATCACCGAAACAATATCGAGGATACTGTAAAAGTATCAACCTATCTACTGCGAACTCGGCTTGAAGGAGAATTGTAGACTACGGATATGAACAACCGTGGGGTATTATATTTGTTTGACTATAGCGTGGGGTCATTCAAGTTTCAAGCTGTTAGCAACCTCTAAAATCCTTATAAAAAAAATATCGACATACTGAACATAATACAAATCGCAGTCGATCCCGAAAAGGGCTTGATAGTACGATATTGCGAACCGTTCGAGTAGGCAAATTTAGCAGTACGTTGAAGATAGGAAGAATGGGACACACTCCAAGGGTCATTAGGGGTAAAAAGGGGGGGGGGCAAAAACTTAATGGGGCCGAAATCAAGTTATTTCCTTAATGGGATATTAAAAAAGTGCCAAATTTATGTGTAAAAAAAAAAAAAACCTTTTTACAAGGACAGACTCATTATTTTGGAAGCAAAGGTTAGTCATTCGGGGCCGGCAGAACTCAAATTTAGGAGGAGAGGTTAACACGAGAGAGAGAACCGTAGAATTAACGAAGAATTATTTTCTGATGATCTAGTTGTTTGGAAAACAACCGCAATCGTAAACGCATTCGTCACAGCTGGTAAATACGTAGGGCGTGGGTCTATAAGCGCCCAATTCATTCCACATGAATATGGAGTCAAGGGAATGTTAAATTCTTTTCATCGCTTCTTCGAGCTGCGAATGATGGCCTTGACATTTATTCAGTGAAGGATGCGATCTCGCAGGACAATTAGATTTTAGAAGAACGGAATGAACGAACAGAAACGACCAGCGAGACATGATGAATGCTTGGGCAATTTACCCTTCAGTAAGTCTGGGAATGAAAGCCCCTATCATCCGGTTAAGGGTCGGTTCAAAATCGTCAAGGGTGGCGAAGGTTTGGAATTCTAAATAAGGTGAAAAACTCACACATCGTTGTGTCCTTTCAAGCAGTTAAGACTTGTCTGTTTCTCTTCAAGTAGCACTTACGAACACTTGACCCAAATAACTCTGCTGTTGCTGCGAGGCTAGCTGTCTAATAATTGAAACGGCGGAAACAAGGTCTCAACCGATAACGAATTATAGGAATTAATCAACTAAGGTATATATCTATCAACCACGAATATCGAATCCGCTGACCGAAGCCTAGAGAAATGATTATGCTCAATGGTCCTGCTAATTTTACAAATATATTTCACGCCAATTGTTTTTCAGTGCAACTGCCCAAATTTGGAGGCAATGTTTCCTTCTCCAATAGGCTGCATTTTTCTATTGACTGCCTCATGGGCATGCCGATCGAGGAATCATGTTCAGAAGATATGGAATGAAGATGTCAAGATACCTCGTCACTGCTGGCCCAAACCACAGGTGGGTTTAATTCAATCCAATTTCTCTTTCAAGATTTCCCCAAACAACAGCTGGTTGGTGGTAACAAGTTAAAATGATATTTCATCGAGATACCGATATTAGAAGTAGATAATCGGTATGTTGCTCGTCGTATGGTTAACCCTTTCTACTTCAACCAGTTCACTTGAACGGGGTTCGCAGCTGATGAGAACGCACTCCAAAGTTGCCTCTCCCGCGCGTGTCCGATGACATGGGTGACTGCTTAAGTTTCGTGCTTCAGTTATGGCCAGGGAACTCGTTCATAGTCAGGAAATAGAACTTAAAACGACTATTTAGTAGGAAATTGAGAACTTGCGAAAAACGCCCGATTCATCGATCGCCTAAACATCCTGTTGAGTAATAAAAGAGCACTCTTCTCAAGAACCTTTAAGAAGCCCCTCAAAAGAATAGGCAAGGCAATTATTAATCCCGTATTCGAAACATATGCCGTGCATCTACAAGAGAACATAGCCATTGTCGCCATTTTTCACCTCGGGTTCCAAAATCGTTTAACGTTACAGCAAATCAAGGCACCAAAGCATATGGTTTTTGAAGCATAGTTTCGAGGCATATAGAGGTAACGGATTGCGAAACAGCGATTCCAATTCGATGTCGGAGCTTCATCTCCGAAGGCTGGGGCGAAGAGATTCTAATTTTCAAGGTAAAAGCTACATTCACCACTGATTCAGTAAGATTAATATTGGGTTGAGCTTCGGGCGTGTGTGAGAAGGACTGATTAACAACGAGACCAGAAGAACTGAGAACTACAAGAGGACCATGTCTAAAGATAGCTCACATGTGTCGTTTGAACACGGAGTTCCTGGGTTAAGGGCATGAAGTGTTTCAGTCAGGGGGGAATCGGGGGAATACAAAGGTGAAACAGGAAAACTGCTGAAAAGAAAAATGTGCACTGGCTCACTGGTTTTGAAAGAATACTCGCCGTAATGGTTGCAGAATGAGTAAGTTAACGGGGAAAGAAACGTTCGATTCTTACACTTTTCAAATCACGTATGATTAAGCCGATCCAGATATCATCAAAGATATTATGCAAAGATTATTTAAGTGATAAAAAAACGATTGAAAAAAAGCGGACCATTTTGAGAAGAAATGTAATGAACGTGAGATTAAAAAAAATGCTGAATTTTGTCGTTCTCCACAAGTTCTAGTAGCAACGTGTCATGTGACCCGTTCGATAAACCATGCCAAATCAACAGCACCAACCATAAACATTGTTACAATGTGAGCCTCGATGTTAGTGAGTCGCTATGACGCCGATTTGGCAGACGATCACTTACACACTGCAGACTCAATAACAACATCCTTATTCTGGAACAAGCGAACTGTAATTAGGATTAGATGGCGTTGATCTCTTACCGTTGAAATATCAGGCGGAGCACCACGACGCGACTAACTCAATTGTTCAATTAGTTGCCTCCCCTGCTGTAAGGTGGCTCAATTAATGTTCATGCGAGAATAATTAGATTCTCAATCAATTAGGGAATCTAGAAATGCGACCCGTGTCAGTTGGAGTTTCACAAGCGCCGCCGACACCCATCCGAAATAGTACGATCGAGGTCAAGCTTTATACGATAGCGCTCCTGAGAGAGTTCATGAGGCCGATATCTGATTACAACAGAAAATATGTTACTCCCTCGTTATGATGGCCTGAAGTGGAACATAATATTCAGAATTTTGTATATGACCACCCTTTATGTGTGGAAACCAATTCAGGTCTAATTTTCCAGATGCGTTTTACGACATCGGAATAGAACATGAAACCCTTGGTCAAGACCTGTTGTATTCTAGATTGGAAAAAATAATACATGCACTACCTTTGGAGATTCCGAAAAAAAATCGTCTGTTACTGCGGTTCAGTTCTTGCTGATAATTGCGCTAGGAATGTATTCGAAACCGCTGCCTAAAAAGAATCCATTTGTCATTTATAAAATAGTTCTGGTTACAAGCTTGTTTGTTGAGTTACTGCGCTCGTCATGTACCCCGGAGCTCGGTCTACACGTTAGAAAGTTCAAATGTCAAATATTGAGGTCAGCAATGGAACCTGGAACGAAATACCCAGACGTCCCACAAGTGAGTTGTCTCACTGACTGGCAAAGCTGCCTGTTCCACAGCAAATGAGGCTCGATACCCCAACACAAAGTCGGTAGAGTACACTGTAATAATCTTGACCATATACTGTAACAAGCGCTATCGGAAACGTGTCGATAGCTGCGGGGACATTTACATTGGATGACCGGTTTGAAATATATGAATATTGGGGTAAGTTGACCTCACGTGACTTTGGATGACCTTCTAAATGCCTATCACAATTTCCCCATAATGGTTGGACACATATCCCAATTTAAAAAACCCCATACATCTACGGTTTGAATGATATGAACATTTCAACAATTTGACCTCCAATGACCTGGATGACCGCCCAATTACCTTCGAAAATGTTGCAGAAAATGTTGACGCCCTATCCCAACTTATCAACCTCATATCATTTTGAATAATATCAACCTTTGGGCATAATGTTGGTCAGTAACCCGGCTTTGAACAAGCTTTCGCTTCCCAGGTTTTTCCATGTTTTCCTTCCTTCATACTCGCGGAGTGGAATGAGCTATGATAATAGACTGAATAATTACATGTATATGGCGAGCGTTACTCGTTGCGAGTCCAAATGCTTCCTTTATTACTCGTGTTTTAGGTATAAGCGACAATCAATCATCCCTTTGTGCCGAACTGGAGCAAAAAACCTTTTCAGTTTTGTGTGGTCCGCATGATTGTTCTTTCTTTTCAATTTCATTCGCTGCTGACACACTGCACGAATTGAAGGTTCGTACTTGTCCGATACTTAATTGAGCAATGTTACTTTTTGTTTTGAGTAAACTCCCTCATTCAACTCTATGTTTGATGATTGACTATTTGCAGTATGCATTACTATGACCAATACCCTGCCAAGTTGGGATTTCATACAGTCATATGGCACTCAGTGCGTTGACCTAGGTTGGTCCCGTAGACTAAAACAAAACGAATACTTCGACACTTTTGCGAAAACCTGTGATACGAACCCTCACGAACTACGGAGGTGTTAATCATTCAATGAGCTTTCTTTTTTTAGCTCTCCAAATGTGGGAATGGATTGAATGAAATAAATAGAGAACAGAGTTTTCATCAAACTGAAATATTGCTGTTTCAATAACGTGCTGTATAGGGACAGGAAAGTAATTATTCTGTGATTCGGGATACCCGAATACTTCACATCGGGAGATGCCTGTAGACGCTGCGAATTCACAATAGTGAAAGAGAACGACTGCTTTAACAGCCAGAGGAGTTGATTGAAAGTTCGCAATAAGTAGACATAAAGCTAATCCAGGGGACTATAAAAGCTTAATAGAATGATCGCATCCGTTCTATGCCGAGGAACCTTTAGCTCCTTTATCGAAGTGATAAAATCAACGCCGGCATGGTATTACTTTTTTATGAACGTGTTGCCATGCCAACTAGGAGAGTGATCAGGGTAGTTTAATCTCGGTTTAAGGAGCACGTCGCCAGTGTTTATATCTGCAAAAAAGAAATAGACTGCTGGACTGTTGAAGTGTTGGTGATAGCCCTGGTTGTTAACGGTTGTCGCATAGTGACGAAATTCTGGTGCTTCAAAGTCGACCACTTTCGTCAGGGCACAGTAACTGAAAGATGCCGTCAGTGGGACGTGACTTATAGTTCGAAAAGGGAGGGGTATGTGACGTGACCTCAGTGCATAGTTTATGTATTCGAGCTAAAATTGAATGATGAGTTCACGGGTAGTAGAAGGCGGTGTTGTGGTGTTTGTGTAATAAACGAACGGAAAGAGTCCCCTTTGGTTTGTTTGTTACAAAGAAATAATTGAAGACGGATCGCAAACTGTTATTATTATTATTATTATTATTATTATTATTATTATTATTATTATATTATTATTATTATTATATTATTATTATTATTACTATTAGTATATTAGTATTAGTATTATAATGATAATGGTTTACAAGTTTACTTTCACTGACCTGCATCATTTCGGTAAAAGGTGTTATCTATTTGACGTGGTTGTCACTACGATGGAGAGAAGCTTTGACGGTCACGTGTCCATTAAGCCAACGCGCTAGGACCGACAATACGAATTTGTCAAGTTCGTTGCAAATCCCAGAATCCACAAGCAACAATAAGGCTGTAAATCTCTGTTGAAGTATGGTTTTCATTATGTTCTTGACAGAAATAAGTATTCAATTTCCACGACCACCCGTTGTTTCTCGCCATGTAGCTTGACCAAGGTTCAAGTCGCACCCTTGGCGCCCACGTGTCATTGGTGCTATACTGGTGTTTTCCTTCCTCCTGGAGAATATTTGTGGAAAATGTAGCATTTTTTGTAGAAAGTTATCACTTTCATTATCAATAATTTGTTTTTCCATACCGACACGGACGCACCCAACGCAAAATCGTTAATTGAACATCAAGTTGGCAAGAACGTCATTTTGCAATAAACCAACAGGAGACTGACCCTGTAATAACAATTAGGGATTCGTACCTTGATAAGGAGAATGATAATTTATCGATTTGGGCTACACCAGAAGAGTTCTAATCATAGGTCCATGGCGGTTGATTCTATTGATTTCGACGGAGGTCACAACCGATCAATTAATGGTTTGTTTAGTACAGCATGATCATTCTGAACATTGAACAAAGGACTGTCATCTTTCACTTTTTGGAGGGGTCTAACTTAACAGGCGTTTTTATTTCACACATATTTTGATCTAACCTTTTTCCGTTGTCCAGATATATGATATATACAACTATATTCACCCATAATCCTAATGTCCCGCCATTTTGCCCAGATGACGCCGTGGGTCTGTCATCTTCGATAATGTGGTTTACCCGCGTCCTGGGATATGACAGAAGACGATGGCACTAACACTTAGCTTACTAACAGGCAGTTCGCACTGTATGAATCCTGTAAATCGCGTTAAAAAGATAAAATGGAATATAAAAAAACAATAATCACGTGAATCTATTTTTGCAGACTTTCTACCATGGAAGGTAATATTCACCGAATAGCAATCCTGGAATAATATAATGGAGTTATAGTTAAGAAATATATTAGTAGTTGAAACGAAATCACATAGCATTCTGTGATCTCCTTGCGTGTAAACACGCCAAGTATAATTAGGTCAGAATCAAATAAAGAAGCAACTTAGATTAGAACCCTCTGATTCCTATTCTTGTGATAGAAAAAAACACTTAATTGGTAAGATTAAATAGATACTTGGCTATCAGGGTAAGTAACGCAGCTGTCATGCAGAACTGCCTGCTTTCATGATCAACATCAGCAATGTGGCAGACTGCATATAACGTAACTTAGACAATGTTTTATATCCTAACCAGTGATAAATGGTAACACAGATTTTGAAATCCAAGGATCAGAAAAGCTCTCCATATGATTAAGCTCGAAACAGGTCTGAATAATAGCTCTACCAACATGGATTTTCCTTTCTACTTTATTTTATCGATATATATGAGTGATGTATTTGATGTCATTGTAATTCTCAAGACTTGTCGCCATTTTGTAATTCATTACCCGAAGAGGGAGGTGCCAATCTTTGAAGACGTTCCGTACTAAATATGCACTTTCGAAACATTTTGTTCTAATTTGGCTCCTTCATTTGTGGTTCTACAACTGTAGAACTCTCTCTAAAACATATAGTAAGAATATTGTTTTTGGTCACTGTTCAAACTTGAATCAAATCACGGTTTATGATCAGTGCATCTAATTGATAGTCTGGCATTTTGATCGCACCCATGCCTTGTGTTCCCGACTATAGCTGTTTCAGTATTTGAGCCCTAGTCGTACCAAATCAAATCAAAGTATCATGGATAGCCAACACCCTGATATATTCTACATTTCCTTCCTCGGTTCTGACCTTACGTGTTCCCCTCCACTGCGCCCATGCTGGCAATAGTTTCCTCAAATCCCTAAGAATTTTATTTGTCATCATTTTTTATCCCACCGTCGACGTTTCAATCACCGTTATATTATTGGCAATACCCACATTAAATGTGGTCATCGAGAGAGTAGATTGCTCTTTCTGAGATTGGATTAAGGTATGAATAATTTAATTTCTATTCTGTATCAAGCCAGGTCACGTTCATTATTAAATTTATCAATTTCTAGGTCGTATAAATTTGCTCTTTATTCTCCTTAAAGATGGCGGGCATGTTGAGTAATACACTCATGACCGTGCTGATTTAACGGTGCCCACGGCTTAAAATTGATTGTTGGGCTCGTTTGGACTGTTCGGCTCCAGATGATGCCCGTAGGCTCTGAACAGAAAAAGGCAATGTGCTGATTTGCACACTCTATCGTCTGTTCGTTTTAGCCAGGATGTACCCAGTCACGTTAACATTGTTATCTGGCTACCTCATGAGTGTTAGTGATATTTTTATTTTTACGTGCAATTGTTGAGGTGTTACCATATGTGATTCTATGCCGTGATTTTATTGTGTACAATTCCTTTCATCTCTTCCTCTTAAACTTTTAAAGGCTTTCTTTCAACAAGCCTCCGCCATATTAAAACGAGAGGACGATCCCCGGAGAGTTGCATGATCTCATCGGCATCGCTGAAAATTCAAAAAGTCATTCCGATATTCTAGAATTTTACAAGTTATCAAAATAAAAAATGAAAACCCCCGCAAAAACGCTTCATTCGATCGACAAAACACGAGAGTGGCGGTTGTTAGGCAGGGAAAAGCGATCGAGTGATCGTTCCACGAAATAAAACTTAATGAAAAACTACGAGATATGCCACGAAAAACCTTGAAACAATTTGCACAGCATGCCACTAAAGGCCCAAGTCATCAGTTTAGGAGGTCGTTACCACCCTACTTCCCACTCCAAATACGTTCACTGCTCTCGAGACACTATCCTGGTATCAGGTGGCGAGTTCTTCTCATCCCATCATTGCGAGGTTTATATTCCGCTATGTTGTGGAAGTATCGTTTTGTTGTGCTGTTACACCGTTGTGTCAATGGCACTTATGCCACTGGCTGACTGGGGCATGATTGGAATTTATTTGCATTGCTGCAGACGCCCCGATTCTTTATTTGCAGAGGGAATTGAATAATATCATTACTATTATTCATTAGTATTGTGAGGCGTAATGGAGTACCTTGTTGATGTGTGGGTGCGCACCTACAGCTTCCATAGCTTTCCAGACTGTGTTGTCAATTGTGAATACCTCCCGAGAGGAAGCAATGTATAAGGTAGCACACCACTTTTACACCCGCCAGGAGGTCCCGTTCAAAAGGTAAAACCTTATTCAGTTATGTTTTCGTGTTGGCCAAATCGGAAGTTTGGCCTTCTTTGCTGGATCGATTCTGTCCTTTTCTGAAAGTACATAGTCGACTGTGCAACTTGTAAACATTCAGAAGAATATGGATATGTGTTCACATTTTCTCCTCCAGAATATTCCATGTCTATTGATGATATGGGATTTCATTCAATAACGATATGTTGTGTAAAACTGTCTACCAACTAAGTAACCGTCAGGATCGAATTCTCTGGCAGAGTATGGTAACTTGGAAATTCATTATGGGTTGGTCGTTAGCTTCGAAACCGTAAGTGGTGTATACTGGTGGAAACCTGCTCTTGGCTCAGAAGGAGGATGAAGTGGGTCGGTTCAGTGGGTATTTCAATGGGGCGGGGTAATCGCATTGTGCACAACAACCGATTTCATAGCCAACCATCCGTTAACATTGATGAGAACTCCCTCACCTTTATCATGGTGTTGACTGATTAAATTTATAGTTACTTCACACGGGATGTTGATGTTGTTACTAATGGGGCTTTGGGTATCGGGTGGTTTCTACATACTACAATAACGACAAACATCTGTCTGCCCGGCCAGGTTGTCTCATGGGTTCACCTTGAACAGGGGGATCGCATCAACTCTGCCAATGAAATCCACCACTTTCTGGCTCGTCGTGTTCTTCCTGCACGGAGGTTTCGTAATCATTTATTGACATACGTACATCTGATATACTACATGTAGCTCAGTACTGAGTGTGTTGTGAAGTGTAGGGGTGGTGTCTCTCTTCCCTCTGTATCAGGGTGAGGCATGGCTGTACTTAAACTCCTTTTTTGTCCAAACCTTATTGATGGATTATGAAGAGGGATCTGGAGTGATACTTGTTTTTAATTTGAATTATATGGATTTGCAGTTTGATGTCTTGGCTATCCGATGTTTGTGAATTATGTAATTAGAAGGTAATCGATGCATTGAGTCAAGAAGCAAATTCGCTGTAACTCCGGGTGATATAGACTAAGACCAGGTGGAGGTCACTAAAGGATTGCCTGATCCGAAGCTGCCACCTTTGAACACATATCGTACCCGTCCTGACAGGGTTTTTTTCACCTTGGGCTTGCCATTTCATCGGCATCGAGGCTTAGTTGGAGACAACGCGCTTCTTTAGGTCTTTTCGTGGACTATGCTCATTGCCATTCTCTGCCTACATTCTCTGTGTCCACATACCAGGCTGGTTTGGGCGGAGTGACTGGGGTACTTACGGGACGTTGGAGATGGGTCAGGCCTCGGCCTGTTTGGACTTTCCAGTGGAGTCAAGTGATTAGGAGCTCGTGAACAGCGGCTAGATGCCTTCTAAGTATGCATGTACTCCCATGATACAATAAATAGTGTCGTGTGTGCGGGGGGGAAAGAAAAGAGAAATGGTGAAACATGGGGTCAACGTCGCTCTTCTGTATTGCTTGTCTTGCAATTGTTATTTTTTAATTGTAAGTACAATGGTCACAAAAACACTTTAATAATTGTGGGGGGATGTTTCTCAAAAGTACAACTGTCATTTAAAGTTGCCAAAACTGCCTTAAAGTCGGAAATGGGATTCCTCACTTGTACAGAGTGCCCTTCGTGACGTCACGAGGGACCGTTCTGCTAATGGTCCTGAACTGTTCTTGTCCACACCCACTCCCCAAAGATTGTTGAACATAGCAGCCCGAAATCAAGCACTGACGCGAAGAGTATGCCTGTTCCGATTTTTGCGCGCTCGTCTGAAATAGCTATACGGAGAACCTTACAGAAAACAACTCACACTAACGCGTCTGGTTTTCTCTCTGACGCCAGTTTTCGGCGCAACGCTGTTAATCGCATGGAGTGTAAGAAACGCGCTCTGTCTGCCCTTTGATGCATTTTCTAGAATATTTCATGTGCTGTGTTCTGGCCAGTGCATTCTTCATGAACTACTTCGGCTAAAAAAACGCAGTACAAACAACACCAATCAATTGACTTTGTAGTGGCATGCCTTAATTGTGACGTACTGAAAAGTCAATTAATTTTGAAGAAATTTTCGTTGACACAGAGTAGCCTACAATAAATTGGGATGATCTATATATCGCCAAAGCTCAGTCAACGGGTGTGCACAGTTCCCACAACCAGAGAGGAACTTTGAAATACGTGAATGCAGCTTTAAACACATGCCTCTGCAGGGATAAAATATTATACTAGATAAGTAATTAAATCCCTGTCAATATGAGACAAACTAGCCTGGCTTGATTTATTGCGTCTCCAATCGCACCTGGATTCCCGATATGAGGAACGGTGCTTTCCGGACCATTAAATATACCTTGAACAGTATTTTACGAGTGAAACGGCTGTGTACAATATCAGGCGCATTGTATAAGCACCGTTCATATCAAATGCAACTTAATGGGAGATGGAATAGTTGGCTGTCAGCGGAATGGCTTTCCGCGCTCTCTACCGTATTGGCGGGGGTTTATGCCCCCAATAAACCTGTTTGACTTCTCCAGTACCCGGTATTCCTTCGTCGATAGAAGACACGTGTGACCATCAAATACAGCCTAGTACCTGAACTGGTATTCGTTTTCGAGGCCGTGTTTCTCGTATGATACATGAACTCAATGGATTATAAAACGTTTGGGTAGTTATTAATGTCTAAACTCGTAACATGCTGAGCGTAACCGGGAAACGCTCCCTTCTGCAGTTGACTAACAATTTGGGCAAATACCTCAAGGTTAAGACGGGGGTTTATGGACCAAGCCGCTCAAGTGACCATGTGCTATACGGTTCCATCCATACCTGGTAAATAAGGTAGTTTTAAGGCTACCAATCCCCACATTTATCGTATAGAGCAGTATGTGAGTTGATTACATCGGATTATTTACGGAGCCAATAATCTCGTGAATAGTTATCTAGATATTGGTAAAAAATAATGTAAAGTGAGTATTATATTATTATATATATATCAATATATATTATTAACTACAACTCACAACGATTGCAGCAATTACGAGTTATTTAGAAATAAATGTACGAGTAACATGATTCTCAAGGCAGAATATCGAATTGGTGACATTTGGCATGCAAAATACGCTGAAAATCAATGGAGAAATGGGGAAAACATATTGCCATTGTACTGAAGGATAACTACACATGCAATGATTGAACATACGGTGGTAATTGACGAAAATGATTGATTTGATCATGTCATTTCAATTTAAACCTCTTGACTAACTTTTGAATGTAACCACCTGATAATACAGATTGTGTTTCTCGGAGAGGACAAACACTGAAGGCTAAAGTCTTGAAAGAAGATACCGTTGTAGTTCAACTCTTCGAGATGCTTTCCCGGCAGTAAATACTTTGAGAATTGAGTGATTCGTCAAAATTATATAGGTTAATTATCAAGTGCCCTAGGGTAATACTGGGGGAGGAGGAGAAGCGGGATGAGACATTTGTGAATCCACACAATACTGACATCATCAAGCCTACAGAGCCGCCCTTGACAAAAGTGACCTAAGGGAACCCACGCTTACGGACTTACAGGTAAATCTGACAAATTATAACGTTGCCCAAGATCTTGCAGACCTTCATTGACCTCGACTCGACTGTTAAATTTTTCTTACACCACAATCCACCAAGTTTCGCCGAAAATCCAGTGAAATGGAAAAGGCATAACTTATGCGACTAAGATTACCTAATTAGCATAATACAGTTGCCTTACATATGAGCTACATCACCATCACCATCACCATTTCTTCCTGTGTTTTGATGACTTTATTAGGGCGTCAAAAACAGGCGGTTCCCGTCCTCGTTATGCTCTCATCATCCTCGAGGCCGTTTGGGCCCACTATTTTCGGCTTATTCCCAATTAATTCCAAACTTTCATTGGATTTTTTTTCGTGTTTCCACTAGTTCTTCTCATCACCCCCTTCCCTTCTCTCTTCCCCGTTTTTTAGTAGGCCTTTCGATTTCCCGATATGTCCTGTCAGATCCGGCTACGACACTGTGCAATCACCAATGCAAATGTACGGATCATGCGAATATATTGATTGGGTGATATCGCTGTGCACTTAAGAGCAGACGACGACAGACAACTGACGAACGGCATAAAACTACATAAGCGGCGCAAGCGGTGGGGGGGGGAGCGGGGGACGCGTCCCGCCCTAAATTTTTGAAGTGGGGGGGACCGTCCCCCACTGACATTTTTGAACCATATGAAATTGAAAAATTAACACCAACCCATCGACAATTGGAACTATCATTATTAATCTGCGTACATGATGAAATATAGACAATAATTATAACAGGCCTAAATAAATGTTGAACGGTAGGGTGCCTTTCCGAGTTTCAACAAATGGTGCCGTATCGAACCCGTTGGCCGTGCCAGTGGTCTTCGATAAATGCGCAGCTTGTAGCGCAAATCTGTAATCGAATAACCGCTGTAATTACCAAGGCCACAATACTATCGGCAAACTTGGGACATTG
Organism: Sclerodactyla briareus; assembly: GCA_026419785.1. Lineage (NCBI taxonomy): Eukaryota > Metazoa > Echinodermata > Holothuroidea > Dendrochirotida > Sclerodactylidae > Sclerodactyla > Sclerodactyla briareus. Next base: position 146,036 of record JAODTK010003110.1, on the reverse strand, counting down.
AAAAAGATTTTAGTCCTAGATAAGATAAAAAGTGTATGCTTGCAATTTGTGTTTCAGCTTTATGATGAACAGAGAAGAAATACCCCCTAATCAAATAACATGTCTGTGAATGACTTCCATCATTTACTATCTTGCAGTCATGTGTTCAGGTGTTAACTTACATTTTCAAATAAAAAAAGACACCAAAACAGCATGAATTATGTATCAAACTGTTACACAAATTTCTCATCACTGCTTCGGACCCCCCCCCCCCCCAAATTTGCTCTTGACCACCCCACTTTCAACAGTGGCTGCGCCCTTGCTGTAAACTTGCTATAAATAGTTGGCTACGATCTGTTGCTATACAACCACTACATATTTTGAACCTTAATTCCCGTTGTAACAACCTTCATCACCAAGTAAAAAGTTGTTACGACGGACGGTTCAAAGAACCATTTGTCCACTTTGGTGTCTTTTAAACGTACTGAATAATTTTCCATAGTTTGTCACTATGTGTGAAATTCGAGGAAACCAAAGTGTTAAAACAATGTTATCTTTCCAGTGTTTGGGGCTCGTCCCTCCTACGGAAGTCGACCTACCCCCTATACATACTGCAAGTCCATACGCTACCACGTGACCACAGGCCGGTGGCCAACTGGGGCGGAAAGGGACCACCTGGGTGAAGCATCATAATTACACATCTCGATCATGGCACTGGCAATTCCCGTTAATGAGGAGGGAAGTCAATTTTCTTAAATGGGGGGGGGGATGGTGCAAGGTGTGACATAACCTTTCCCCGAGATCTCCCTCAGCGGGAATTTGCTGTCTCCAACACATCGGATATGCATTATCATTCTTCATACCCTACATTCATTGATAACCACGATTATGCAGACTGCCCCACTTTTATGACTGGGTACATATAGCCACCACGCTCAGAAGTGCCCATTTCCGGCCAATCTGGGAGGTTTGTAAAACCCAAAATTTTCATGTACTCTCCGCGCCAACCGATGGTGGCGCCTCCGCTTAAGGTAACACACAAAAATCCATCCAAAGTTTGGTCTGCTTCCTCCCCCTAAATTGTAGGCTTTCCGCCGCCACGGGCCGTACAGACTCACATACGAAGAATAACAACTACACATCACTCCTTGAAAAAGTTCAGAACCCGAAAGACGAAACGTGTTCACAAAAATGGATTCATGCTGGCTGTCTAATTTCTGCATTATCAAGACATGAAGTAACAGTCGGATTTCCTTCAACATTAGTGTCGTAACCTTAGTTACATTAGTGCAAACTCCCATTGGAATGTAACTGAGGCATTCTGACCGAATGCTATTGGGTCTTTTCAACTTTAAACCTATATGGGTGTGGCCTAAGCGTCATGTTAGCTGACCTGACGAGCTACCCTTATAACTGAGTCCCGTTATTCTTCCCAACCGCATCGGATATCGGATATCATGCCAGTCTATAACCACTGTTACTGTTCAACATCCGGAGTAACCACGTTTATAATCAGAAGTACAACCGCTGGAGGTACAACTCACTTTTGAAAATGTTGGTTACACTTACCACTGGAAATGGTTTTAAGTTTACCTAGTCTGGGTGAGCATTTTACTACTCAAATTTTGGTTGAATATATTACCCTGACTGGGAGAAATAAATCGCTCAAGATATTTGTACCCAAACATTTCTCAAAGTGTACATGGTCGATGTTTTATCCGTGTTAGTTTAGCGCGCTTCGGTGTACCGGTATAACCTCATCAAAAATTGCGCCATTCGACTGTGGACCAATACCACTAATTATATTCTTCGCTCAATGATTTACTTCAAAGGGCACTTTGCAATAAACACTAGCCGTGTGAGATTACGTTCTGCTTCTGTTATGAGACCATGAGTCGCAGGTTTTGCTCAAATATCGAGTGTCTGAGCAAGATACACAAACAGCACTGTCATTATGATGGCGACTGCCTGCTTGTACATGCAATCGTATGCCATATCACAACATTTATAGGATCGCGGAATGAATGACCCAAGTGAATATTTTTTGTTATGTGTGTATAGCGTACTCTGCGTGCGTAGTCCATCGTTTGATACCACTGTCAGCAAACATAATTCGTCCAGTCGATCGGCTCCAATACTGGTAATCCGTTAACGTCAGGGTTATCATAAGGCACATATTCTCCAATGTCGACCCTACTCTGCATACTCATCGCAATGTGTCAATGACATGGTCCACTCTTACAATTTCACATATGAACCCATGGCAAGATCAAACTTTCATCGACAAATGACTTCTATAGTAAACAAGCCAATAATATGCACTGCGTATCACTAAATTACTGTTCAAAGGTTAACATGTGTTTATTCTCTGGAAATGATTAGGTTTTCAATATTCGGATTCGGCTATACGCACCAGGATTTCGACTAACGAGAATACATATCGGAATTCATGTTAGCAACATGACGAAAAATGAGTCCCTCCCTCCAGTCGTCGGGTTTACACCAGAGCACAAGGAGTCCGATCTGCAAATGCCACATAACACTTTGGGAACAGCCTTGACACCAGTCCAGACCATCTCTGGATGTATGTCACCGATCCCTAGAGCCATCCCTCCATGCAACTGCTCTGATATTTTTCGTCAGTGGTATGTATTAGACAAGCCATCCACGGGCGGCTCAACCACCAGGGATGCGGAAATAACTACCTAAAGGGCCTACAACTCTTAATATTAATAATAATAATAATAACTTTCGTTTTCCATACGACCACGTCCATCGCTCGGAATTGGTGTACAGATGACATGAAGATGGGCGTCATGTGCGAGCAAGCCGATAAAGCGTCAATATGCCTATTCTATAACCCATAACTTATAATAAACGCAACAACATTGAACTTCCGGTTTTGAACGCAGATGAGCAAGTCGGTGCTATCTGATGACTCTCAATGATAAAATCGATATGATGTTAGAACAAATATACGAGATAATTTTAACGAGCAGGAACACCAAACCCGTGAAACTAATTGTGATGAGCGCGCCCCCAAGACAATTTTCTATCAATAATGTTGAACATGTTACTCGATTCAATCTGCCCATGGAAATGTTGCATAAAACAATATGAAAATATCATAATTTTGCGTCTATTCTTCCTCACAAACTAGTTTGGGCATGCAGGGATTGCAGGGAACTAAGGAACCTAGCATCCCGACATAACGCAGTTAATTACCTGTCGTCGTGTATTTTAAATAACGCACATGACTCTCGTGAGAATGCCACACTTGTGTCATATATAAAGCTTACAATCCAGATATGCCGCACTTTCCCACTTACCGAAATGGTGAGCCGATATAAGGCGAGGAGCTAAAGTAATATAAAAATTGGCACGCATAAGATCTGACTCCTCAAGTTATTTGATTTTCTTTCTTCGCTCGATTGATTTGGTTTCCCTCCCATCAAGAGCGGCTGGAGAAACATGAAGAGGGCAGACTACGCCGTCCTCTTACGACACGCGGCAGGGACGACGGGAGGGAGGAACGGAACAACATCCAACTGCATCTCGCTAACAGGTGAATGGGGACCGGCCCCGAGAGAAAATCCCCGAAGGCGGCAAGGAAAACACACTTCAAGGCGGATAGAGCTGTAGAGTGTTTAATTTGTAGCAATATCGTCTGCAAATTGGTGCGAGCGCGAGGCTGCAAAAGTTCTCCTTTGATATATTAGCCTCACAAAACGTCTGTTGTAGACGAAGTCCAGATTGTATGGGAGGCCCATCTCGTCACTAATAACTGACTGTAGAGGACCGGAACAGACTACCTGGCTGAGCCCATATATCACGCGATAGCTGCAGTTGCACTAAGACGTAAACAGAATTTAAAGCAATACAATTTTTACACTATCTAATTGTTCCTGGAGCAACGGGTTCGATGGCATTAGATCACATGCATCTGACGCTTGTGCTTGTACTAAATGGACTCATTGTACAGCAGACAGGCCTTGTACATGCATGACCTATTCATAGGTGCATGCATAAACAACATTGTTGTTGTTGTTGTTTTTTTTTTGTTTTTTTTTTTTGGGGGGGGGGTTGTTTGGTTTTGTTGGTATGACCGTCCCTAATGGAAACCGGCAACCATCTATGAAGGATTACAAATGCCAAGCTGACAACTGAAAGCCTCTTTCGTGCAAACGAACGCACAGTTTAACGTTCATGGTTGAGGGAAAGTAGTATGAGGAACTGCAACCCAGAAACTAGAACGACAGTTTTGTTGCCTATAGTCAAACGTGAGATGTCAACTATTGTAAAGAGCTGACATTATCAATAAAGGGATTTACCGCAGGTGAAATTTATAGTTGCTTCGCAATAGTCGTAAATAATTACATTCTTACTAAACTATGCATACCGACCAACGCTGCCATTGTTCCGCAATTGTCAATGGTTTCGTGGCTAATTTTGAGGGATCTAAATAGGTTGGCTGGGGTTTATTTAGTTTAACTCTGATGCCATGGCTGTGACCAGTGGTCACAACGCTTCCTCTGGTTACTAAATGATCTATCTACCTTCTTTCGTATTACAATACGGCTACAGAACAACATTGTATCAGTATATGCTCTGAAGTTCACAGTCCAAGCAAGATAAGGATGTGTTTGCCGGGTCTGAACGGCCTGAATCATCTATACATGTGATCACTATTTAACTTGATTAAAAACCCCTCGATGAACTGTACTGTCCCTTCCGCAGTTTAGGACAAGGCCCTGGTACCCGCCCTCGCGTAGATCTAACCTATATTTTGAGATTTGCCTAAAATACATCCAGTGAATACGGAGAGCCGATAATTAAAACATCAGTAACAAAGCGAACAAAGCCCTTGCCAGACGGGTTTTTCTAATTGATGGCCTCATCGACAGGCATTTTTAACAAGCCGAATGTTAGAAACAGCGGAAATTAAAAAAGACCTGAAGGGAGGCACGACGGCTGATAACCGTGGGTGAACGTCCCGTAGTGAAACACTGTGAATTTGGCCCATTTCGCGCGCCATAAAAAGTCAGGATACATTTTACACAGCTGTAATAAATAACACAAATGCCCTGATAATCAGGTGGATCAATTCCACAAAACGACACGGAAATATAACTTCCATGAGACGTCTTTGTTTATACCTTGTGCTCATTCCATGCAATGGGGTTTCCGTATATTGATTAATAAAACCAAAACCATCGCCATTGAAAACTGGAAATGTTGGGAAACTTCAGCGCGGTGTCGTTTGATACTACCTACCAAACTTTACTAAATATTTTTGGTTTTGTTTGTGATTCTAATCCGATCAATTTCTCAGGAGATAGATGCTGGTCACATTTTTGTTACACATAGTTCAGAGCAAGGAATTCCCGCTGCTGCAGTAGGACGGGAAATGATCTTGCATGAAGACACAAACGTCAAGCACAACCAAGTAAGGACATGTTCTCGTTCGATACATTCCCTATAATCACTTTGACTCATCCCCAAATCGAATGAAAAATTTAATGTACTCCCTAGTTTTAATGAATAATTCAGGAACTCATGTTCATTGTTTTTGTGTTGTTCGGGTTTGCTAATCGATCACCCACGGTTGAAACCAAACCACACTTGATTTAGGGGAAACGGTTATACATCAGACATTCCTGACATTGAATAAACAATTCTGTTTTCATCACTGTTCCATTTCTACGGCATGTTTGCAAGGAGAAGGTATCCTAATAATTTAGTTGAATTGTCATTCGTGTTACTCAATCAATTAAATTCAACAACAACTGGACGAAAGCCAAAGCAAAGCAGTCAACTACGCACTTCAGTCGAGTGAGTTGCATATATTCGTAATATGAACACTTGTTGCGTTGGTATGACTCAGAGAATGTTGTCACAACGTTACGGTGGTTGACAATACCTGAGAACTGCAATGTATTGTTATATAATTAATACTAATAATAATAATAATAATAATATTATAAATAATAATATAATCTAATATATGTTAAAGCGATAAATATTTGTGATAAGAATAATATAAAAGGATACTAATTAGTTAAACAATTTTACACATTGTGGTATTAACAAATAAAACGTGACAAGGTTTTTCAGAGCGTCTCTTCTCCAAATTAACAGTTTTGGCACTGAGATGAAGTCCGAACTCCTGGAATCGGTCCCCTCGACCAGCAGAAGAACAGCTGCCAACCTTGAACACGTTTAAGAAACATTTGAAAACGTTATATACGCTTGAACATGTTGTTGTTTGCGAATTTTATCGCACTACGATCTTTTATGAGCGGCGCTTTATAAATATCATTATGTGTGTATGTATGTTACTGTTACTTGAGTGATTCGTCAGTGACTCCTTAATAGGAAACAACGTTTTGTCAATCAATCCGGCGTTCTTCGACTTGGCAAAAGATCACTAAGTGGTTTTCTCCAAGGATCAGTTCTTTGGCCATTACTTTTTCTGGCGTAAATTGGACGATCTGAAGATTCGTTCGGTGCATTCCAAAGTTAAAAAGTTCGCAAACGACACTACGTTTATGGAGGTGCTCCGAACGAAGATGTTGCAAAATGTTTCAAAGGTCTTGATATAATCTCTAAATGGCCTGCCGATTGACAACTGTTTTTCAATGCCGTAAGTGCAGTTTACGACGTTGGTTCCCACAAACTCTTTCTTCAAGTTATGGCCATAATATTCAAGTGAATTCAAAAATGGAGCTCTGAGTTCATTATGTTTTTATTCTTCTTTGAACTTCTTTACAGTGTGCCGAATTTGCGAGAAAAGTATTGGATTATTGACTTTAATTATACGAAAACACTTCAGTTCCTTGAAGAGATTTATTGTAAAGGTTGTTTACTACGCAACTGGTGAGACCCCAACTGGAAGTTTCATGTCCAAGTATGGAGTCCTTACTCTCGAGAAAAGGCCGGTAATTGAAAAAAATTCAGCGGAGAGCCACTAGAATAATTCACGCCTTTGGAGATTCACCTTACTAGGAAAGATTTAGGCGTCTCGTTTCTAAAACTCCGATGGAGTTGAAACGAATTCGAGCTATTTGATTTGGGTTTTTGAAATTGTTCATGGAATCGAGGGCTTTCCAGGGTTCCCCAATGTTACTACCAGTAGGGGTCATTGCCTCAAAAAACCTCATGACAACGCTGTAGATTGGACACTCGTAAATATCTCTTCTCGCATTATAATGAGTGGAATATCCTTGTGGGTAATTCTTGGGATAATACTACTACTAATGATACTATAATACTAATAATACTACTGAATAATACTAATACTACTAATACTAATAATATAATTAATAAGACTATACTATTACTAATCCTAATTATTGATCTTACTACTACTACTATACTACTCCTTACACTACTACTACTACGTACTACTTACTACTACTACTACTATACTACTATAATAATAATAATAATAATTAATAATATTATTATTATTATTAAAATATATAAATATGTCCATGAGGCATTTGAAGGTTACACACAACTTTTAAAGTTATCCGTTGTTTCACAGAAGCAATGCAGAAAAGAATGGGTGTGGATACAAGCGTACGGTTTTACAAGTAACACTCTGGCATAACTTTTGCTTGCAGTTTGGTAAAGTTGATAATCATGGTCATGATGAGGTAAACTATTACGCGTGAACAAGCATTTAAGCCTCGCCTGCATTCGAATACTTTTCGGCGATGTTTCCATTCCATGAAGAGCAAGTTGCAATTTGCAAATATGTTAACATGTCTATTCATTTCAATATTCTTATTGAGAGCAACCCCTAAATAGGTAACCTGACAGCAGATTGAAAACGGGAGGATTTAGCAATAATTCAAGTTTTGTTACCATTCATCTTCATGCATTAGCTGCAGTCAGCTTATCTGCAGAACTACCCACAACATACCATTCAGAAATAACGGGAGGATTGAGAGATCATTTCAGTTTTTTCATCTTATAAGAGACACGTTTCATTTACTACAGATTGTAGAACGACTTTGTGAATTAAGATTTACACTATTTAGTGCGGGCACCAGAATACTAAATCCTGTCCTTTAGTCGTTTGAATCATATGTTATGATATTGGTAATCAACAAGGCAGCAGAGTTGTCATGAGTAATACCAAAATTGTCACTTCACCCTTCACCAAACAGTTCCTTATTCTCCAGATATTCGTGATTTGCTCCGCGCCTACACATTCCTAGTTTTTTTGTAAGGAACACTGCTGCAACTGGGGACGGTAGCTTTTCAAATCGTTTGGGCCACTATCTGGTTTTAATGAGAGAGGAGAGCTCTTCAAAGAAAATACCCATACGACAGGTGATACCTGGCAAGTGGACACCGATGCAGCGATTACGTAGGTTGGTATGGAAGGGAAAATACATGGAGATACTAGGGTGAGCCTCTCCAACCCCCTTCCCCCTAATAAAAAGTGGACGTGGATTACAAGTGATTAGTTTTCACGAATTTGTTCGCATGGTCGCTCGAAAAACAGATATTTACGTATGATAAATGATGAAATAGGCGGACAAAAAGTAACTGTTCTATCTACCTGAAATATTACTCACGCACGAAGATCCTAATATACATCCAGTGGTTTCTATACCACTATATACAACATTGGAATATGTGTAACAGGATACTGTGTTAAGGAAATAGGACGCGGCTGGAATTGGTGGCTAAACCTCTTAATTGAATTGACATCGGCCTCCGATGCGGTTTTTTCCACGTCTTATGGTCCGGGCGGAAAAAAAAAGTGTTGTTACCCGGGTAAATGCCGCGATTGTTGTAACTCACGTGTTGGCAGAAGTCCGGCCCTTTCTGCAGAACGGCTATGAGATTTCGAATAACATTTCATAGGAGCGCGCATAATATCTTATCTGTAGTTAAGTAAGTAAAAATTTGTGAATCAAATTATAACAGCGCCCTTTAAGTCATCTGCCTCCGATTGGAATGACGACATGAACATGGCATGCAGTGAAAATAATATTGATAATTGATCAATAAGTTATGTTTCACCTTGTGAAATTAATCAATTGCTATGATACTACAATTGCGTCAACAGAAGAGTGTTTGTTATTGCTAGCAGGGGCGCAAATTAGGGGTGAGGGGGTTTTCCTCCCTTCTGAATTTACCGAAAGGACTCTCTCTGAGGCAGGCTGAATGGCTGTGAACACAATAGTACGAGAGGAACTGGCCTGAAGTACCACGTATGTCGACCCGAAGTTTGTCTCTAACCCCTCTCTCCACCCTACGTCGTTAGAAATTAGGATGATGGTTATATAGATAGGCAATTACATAAGACACTGGGTTACACTTAACAGCATGTATCTGCATTAGCTCAATTTCAAGTCATCATTTACCCGTCTTTCAGGGCAAGTTGAAAAATAACGCAGGTTTCGGTTTTGGGAGTTACATTCGTTTCTGATGTGCTATCGATTGCGGACGGTCGTTTAGTGAGTTCCTTGTCTGAAGATTGTCGGACCAAGCAGATTTGTCGACAGTAAAGTAAAAGAACAGTGTGAGATGATTTGTTTCAAAGGCGTTGCTTCCGTGTCGTTATATTGCTATGTCACTTTAAAAAATATTAGTACCGTCACTTACAACGAGCGCGCTATGTGAGCGACCTCCAGGCTGCCAGTGGTACGGGCAGTGACGGGGTGTTTGAACCCTGGAAACACGCTAAACGCTGACAGATCCTATCAGTCAAAATGCCAGCCACATCAGTTACCCTGGCATCGGTATTTACGGAATAATAAACGAGATTGGTGTTCTTTACTGGGAATGAATTGAAGCACCAACGATGGAAGCGTTTCGACGCCTAGACGCCGCCAATGTAGGGCAGGAGCTTCTGATCATCATATACAGCGAGAGGACAACATTGTGCGTCAGAGCTAGATGATTATCTCGGATATCGGCAGATCGGCGTTGACTCCGTCAAGGCTGTATGCCGAGCGTAACAGGGATACTAGTATAGCAAGGGGTCCGGTTCGTCCACACGGGGTCAATAAACCGAGGAGGGCATACACTGCGCGTTCCGACGATCCATGTCGGTGTAAGTGGCATATGTAATCGACACATGCATGGAGACATGACGACATTTCGTCGTCGTATTTTCTTTGAGCAGCACTGAAACACCCAACCAAAAGTCTTACGAGTAAAGGCTAGAACAGATACGAGAATGGGAAGTGTCACGATGCTAATAGGTTGGATCTCGCGTTGAAGCACTGGCCAGGTTAGCATTATGTGAATAATATTTATACTAACATGAGGGAAGTTTTCTATTCACCATTTCCCTTTGGAGATAAAAACGATGAGCGTACGGGCACTTTCAATCTGGAGAAGACCATATCGACCCGAACATTTTCCGCGTATTTGAACAGGCCCTTAGTAGAAATTCGGACAACACTGTCAGACTGTAAAAATTACTGTAGAATTGCAGCAGAGTTGCGATAAATATGTAAAATTGACAAGGATTTACTGTGAAACTCTACAGTAGACTTCAGCTCACAGTAATTACTGGCAACTCTGTTACAATTCTACAGTTAATTGTTTACAGTCCTCTCGCCATAATGGAGCAGTTGATTTTTTTTGGACATGGTGTACGCCTAAGTGCGTTCCTGCAAATAAAAGTAATCCACATGAAGTTCTTTGACAGGATATATAAGCTTTTGTTACTAACTTCCGGAATACGAAAATCAAAGCATTCGCACAAGAATCACGTTGATCATTGATCTAAAAATAAACGTCAGAATCGATTTTTTTTTTTTACCCTATCACTTAAGTGATCCTTCGGTTTATAGTGCTCATAGTCACGTAGATTACAATGAAACGATACAAACAGAGATGAATGGGCGCAAATAAACATATGAACCGCAACAATAAGAGCACTCACTTCTTAAATTATAACTTCCTACATGAAGCACGTGTTCGCAATGGGAAAACAAAGTGGCGCGCTTTTCCGATTAAAATCTTAAATAGGTAAGGTCGTTCAAAATTCACAAGGCAATAGCGCCCTCCGCTTGTTATTAGATGATATTTCCCTTCAATATTTTACCGGCCGAGTACTCACCATGGCAGTCGACCATGTTGGTTTCATTCGGCGCGTTGAGTGGCCAGCAGTGATACACTGTATTGCCGAGGTCATGCCACGCATGCGTGATGTCTGTGAGACACTAAAACGAGAAAGAAAACACAAGCACATTTGTGAGTTTTCGAGTCAATAGATCTTCTAAATTGGCGTGTGTCACAATCTATGTTTTTCAGTACGTCTTGCATGCAAAGTAATGCTTCAAGTCACATTAATATGTACGGTACATACTGCATGGGAGTGGTATGAAAACGTGTGTTCTCAATAACATTCACTTACAGAGCAACACTGAAATATCATAATTGAGTTTACACTGAGTTGGGAAACAAATCCTGAATGCCCGTATCCAGCCCATCAATACGAAACATGAGAGTCTATTTTCCACCGTGTATTTCATCTAGTCCACCAACATGACAGGTTCTTACATTTCAAGTTACTGGGATAAGAGATTATTATATGCGTCTCTCTGTGCTGCAAGGTCACTTACCAAAGCGACGTGATCAATATTGTTAGTGATTGCAATTATAACCACTATTGTTTCACTGTGCATGCCGCAATTAAATGGAGCTCTCATTCTGTGGCCTCATCCGGCCTTGCATTAAACGGTGATTTATTCGCCCTTTCCTGTACTGCAAAGACCATTGACGTTGAACTTGCTGCTGTGAAATTGACAAAACCAACGGCTGCCTATATTTCATTCCATATGTTGCTTCATAACCGTGTTCCGCATTATATCAATGATACGGTAATAATCGACTATAACCAAAAATACGAAGCGATCTGAAGAAACATTATACGCCAACAGTCCATTCATAGGTAGCGAACTGCCTTTCATGAGAGAAGTGTTTCTCCTAGTGAAATCAATAAATCTCTCGATCTTGTTTGGCGAGCCACGCTGAAATTGCTTGAACAGTAGAATAGTCGTGTGGATATTCAGGTAAAATAACTCATTGACCATGTTGACTGCACTGACTGTTTAGCGCATACCCACAATGTAGGCTTCGGGAAATATCCCAACAGCCGGAATGTCAGACTAACAAGCGACAGAACGGTCAGAGTATATAATATTCCGTCCTTCCGCAAGAGGCCCTGTTTTAATCCCGGGATCGAGAGATGATTGATATCTCTCTCTCCGAGCCTTAGGCCTACCAAACGCTACAAAATGGGGCAAAGATGCCACATGCTCCGATTAGGTGATGATTAGAGAAACGTATCCGATATCCCCTCCCTCACAGAACGCATGACAGACACGAGCTAACTGCAGATTAGCCTCAACAGCGTTTTGAATTATTAAATGGTTTTATGAAGATCGTTAACTGCGCTCACTAAACAATATTACAGTTGTGCAGTGATAACAATTTACCGCTCACGGTTTATTAATCAACCGCCCGCTCTCGTTGGGGCTCTGTGTGTTCTTTAATGAATAGCTCTCGATCACGTGCCTCAAGTCAACATTCTGAGAGTGTAATTACACCCGTGACTGAATAGTGCAGCACACTTGTCAATCAGTAACAGCGGTTGGTGCTCCTATTTTTATAGAGGTGTAACATTTCTTGAAAGACCAATCAAACGCGCGAATGACGTCACACTAACAATTTGATGAATGTCAATTAGATTCCTCTGTATGCTGTCGAAATATGTATAAGTAAACTGAAAACAAATCGGTGCGTTGAGGTACACTAAATTATTTCAGTTTTATGATACCACCTATATCCTCTGAACATCCTTTAAACTACCCTACTTTCCGTAGCCCCACATTTTTTTTTATTTCCGTTACGACCCAGGGAATATATGCAGCCATGCATCGTGCGTATGTGTGCGTGTGTTCGTGTGTGTGTGTGAGACACCCCTCGTAATCGCGATATCTAAAGAACGAGAACATCTATTGAATTAAAATTAGGCATGTGGGTTGTTCTTGTGGAGAGGATGGACCCTAATGTTTTCAGTAGCAGTTCAAGGTCATTCGTGGTCACGACAGGGCAAAGTAATATATTATATGACAGCTGTTTCATGAAGATAGGTACATGTAATTCGATCCACTATTCACACAGCAAGGTATTTTCACGAATCTATGAAGTCATGCACCGTGCGTACGCGTGCGTGTGTTCGTATGTGACACCCCTTGTCAGCACGAAATCAGTAGAACGCAAGCATGTATTAGGTTCAAATTTGGCACGTGGGCGCTCAGTGAAAGAGAACACTATTATCTTCAGTAGCAGGTCAAGGTCATTAATAGTCACGACAGGGCAATCTTGGCCAACGGAACAGTTTCGAGCGTTTGTCCGTATGAAAGATGTGTTCGTCTAGGTGAACTACTTCTGGTGAGCTATTTTGACCTCATTTGACCTTTTAGCCTCATTTGACCGTTTGACCACGAAACCTTCATTGCTTTCGATTGTAGATGATTAATAATTCGTGGTGATGAGGCAAATCATAAATTCAATTAGACGCGATATAAGACAACACTCCACTATCCCAAGAATAAATGGAGACAGCCTATATCACTGAGTTGTTGGTAAATTCGACGTCTGACATGCACTTGACAACGAAACATTTGAGAGTGATGTCATAATAGGAGGTTTTATTCGTCTAGCTCACACATCAGGGTGCAGCCACTAGAGAGGGAGAGGGTAATGACCAAACAACTCTTAAGAGTCCTTCTCACATAGCCTAGTGTCTTTTTCTTCTTGCCTACCTCGGATCCCTAGCCAGTGGTGGCGACCTTGCTAACTTCAGACATTTTGGCAATTTGTTCGTAACCTATGTACAAATGATGCAATTCGAGCGTATCGACACTGGGGCCAAACATGACAGGCAAGTTTAGGGCTATCACATCTTTTGATCATTATAGTCCAACCCTTATAGGCAATTGCTATTCTGATACTGAAAAGACACTATGTAATATAGTGATACCTTTGTGTTTCGTGAATGAATGTTCAATCGCTCTAGCAGTCTCCACCAATGTTTACCCCAAGTAAACGACAAGAATCACTTACGGCAGTGTTGCGTTCTTCTTTAGATTGGTACCATACTGCTCCCAGTAACATATGAGGCCGTGCCATTATCATCTAGTTATTCGCGTTGAAGTAATGAACGCGAAACACAAAAGACGGAGTCCACAACATTCACCTGCACTTTTTTGCTGCATAACTGTCTCATTGCCCCCATGTTAACGCTAGAGAACTGCACAAATATATAACGAACGATTGGTCATTACGGCACTCAATTAATAGAGATGACTCGCCCATATCCAAATGCATAATATTATTGGTTCAATAACAAGCATTTTGCAGTCAGACGGTAGTAGTCATGGATTTCTGGTCATTTCATACATTTTTCGTTCTCCTGATATTGTGATTAAAACTCTTCTAGCTTGTGACCTTTGAATGACATTGAGCTTACGTCTACAACAATATGATAACAACTATGTCTTTTCAAATCACGCATCCCACAAACCCGATTTAAACCGAAGAACGCTGGCATTCTCCATAAGTAAACTTATTAACGAGTGACATAGGCACATGTACACACACACATAAGGACACAACACACGTATATACATGTGTGACCGCATGAATGTTTTAATTCGGCAATTTTTAATTCGGCAAGAATTTGTAGGTAATGCGTGACCCATTGGAACACGACCTGTGGCCCTAGTGCATTTATCCCGAATATGTAAAATTTATACGACAGCTGCTCCACGACATATACGTAACATGTAGTTCAATCTAATATTCTCACAGCAAGGTATTCACAAGTACGCATACATCATTTGAATCAAGCTCAAACACTTCGACAAAAATACTGCAGGGTTTCCAAGTCTATAAGATGACCTCCCGTACAACACGACACAGAGTATATATCGGTAATTGTCAAGTGAATATACACTAATTTTAATGCTCGCAGTCTTGATCTTATTCAGAAGATTTTTTACAGTGTATTCTTCATTACGTTTCATATGATCATAGAACTTGTTCCAAGGATGGAACCCTTTTATCTTTTAAATCGATCAGTCAACGCATATGGGTAAAAATTACAGAGGATCGTCGAGGTCTAAAGGATTCCGCGACAGAGGCTGAAATATGACGATTTGTACGACCTTCGTAATACACGCCCGCCGACGTTGAAGGTCTGAAAGGAGCGTGTTTCGCGGCATCAGTGTGGCATTCCTATCATTGGATTGAGGCTTCTGTGAGACAACACTCGTTTATCATAAAATGGCATCTGAATGCAGTTAGGTCATCATCTAGTAATACATGCGACTTTGCCGGCTCTTATGCGTTTTAGTCGACTTGGTTCAGCATATAAAAACAATACTCTATCACTGTATCGATGCCCCCCCCCCCAAGCTTGAGGCCAAAGAAGTGGCAAAGCTTAATTATACAAAAATGTACATATGTTGCATCGTGATTCGAAATTGATGTTCATCAAAGTTCACAGAGATAAACCCATCGTCTACTTCAAAAGATAACAGGGCGATCGCCAAAAGTGTCTCGCCTGTTGCGCGATCGGTAGTTTCTATCATTCACTACAATACACACTATACACAACATTAGTTCATGCAGACCATAAGTCATGTCCCAACGAACATCACTATTTCCACATATAACACATAAACTTCCTAAAATTCCTGACAATAATTTGACTCTTCTTATTACAGAAGTCCCTTAATTGCTTTTTTCTCTTCATGCCCCCCCCCACCACCTCTTCTCATCCATGATACCAAATTGTAATTTTAGCCGCTCAGTCACCTCACTTCTTTGACCGCTAAATCCAACTTGAAACTGTTCTAAATCCCCTTACTCACCCGACTCCTTTGCCTTTTAAAATCATTCCTTCATTATTCATTGCCTTTTATTTTCCAAGCAGCCAGGACATGCCACCCCCCCCCCCCCCCACCTGCCAGGCAGCAAACGCACTCCCCGCCACCCACACACACCAGCAAACTATCCCCACGCAAACAGTCAAGATGCCCCAAAATAATCTTTAGGAAACCTCCAGATTTGTCCCACAGGCAAGAAGAGAGGAAACTGTTACCGTATTTTTGAAGGTCGAATCAACCAATCAAATTGTTGGGTAAGAGAGGGTTTGCTTGTGGGCCTTATAACAGCAACGATTGTCACAGGAGCTATGGTTTACCGTTCCTCAGTGCTTATTCTAACAGAAGCTATTATATGATGGAACTCAATCAAATTCATGGACATCAAACACATCAGATTCAGAAAATGTTAACGGACCATACCCACTGAGTTAGCAAAATTCTTACCAAGTTGGAAATTGGAATAAATTATGCAAAATTAGGCAGATACAATGAGCTTATAACAGCAGTAAAATGTTCACAGGAGCTATGGTTTCTCGTTCCTCAGTGCTTATTCTAACAGAAGCTATTATATGATGGAACTCAATCAAATTCATGGACATCAAACACATCAGATTCAGAAAATGTTAACGGACCATACCTACTGAGTTGGCAAAATTCTTACCAAGTTGGAAATTGGAATAAATTATGCAAATTAGACACATACAATGACTTCTACTGACCCAGCTGTACCTTAAATGATCAGGATCATAGGTGGATCAAATTCTCATGTTTTGTGGAAATCCTACAATCGCACATTAAAATGACTCCAGTGACCCCGACTTCCCTCTAAATTATCGGGAACCATGGAAGACCACATCCACCAAGTTTCCTGAGATTCCGACAAAACTGAAGAATTCGCATAAATATGCAAATTGGACCATTTAATTAGATATTTTAGCGGAAAATATAATCAGTTCATCTACCTGTATCCAGGTCCTACATGCCAAACTACATCACTGTAGCACATACGGTTCTTTGAGTAATCTTGCTAACGAGCTTAAACATAAATTACATAAAATAAGCTAATACCCAACTTAATCATTGACTTTGCTGCCCAAAATCTAATCAGATCGTGTACACCCAACCGCGGTTTTAAAAAAAAAACTACACACAAAATTTCGTCATAATCGGCCTCAAGGTCTGAGAAAATCCTGTAACGAAGAAAGTGTGACACACACACAACACGCTAAAGTGACCACTAAGTTCTCTTCCTGAATTTCATTCAGGCGAGACAAAAAATTGAAGTATCCAAATATAATTGATGCCAACGAAAGCCTATCTATCTATCTATCTATCTATCTATCTATCTATCTATCTTCTACTATCTATCTATCTATCTTCTATCTTAGTGTGTCAACCTTGCTTTTTTTTTGGCCCCCAACGTCATTCTGTATGGATGTTGACCAACTTGGACACAATGTTTCTTGACCCATGAGACATGTCTGACCTTGTGAAGGTCAAGGTCAACGGTTATTAAAGGGGCAATTAGTCCCATTTATGTGTAAAATTTCAAAATGTATCTCCTTCACAAATTTTGGTGCACAGTGCTGATGTTCGGTCATACTATGGACTATCAGCCGTCCTTTGGGGTGTGCATGATTTTTTGGTCCGAGGTCTACTTGGGCCCAAGGCCCATTTCATGAAATTTCACACAATGGTACTTGAAATGCATTTCCTCCCACAAGCTTCATTTAATTTTCTTCAAAGTTACATGTAATGGGCCTGAAGTAGAGGGCTATAGAGTGGTCAGGAATGTTGGGCCCACGGCCAGTTTGGGCATAGGGCCCATTATGTGAAATATGTTGAATACGCCAAAATCTTGTATCTCCTCAAATTTTGTTCACGTGCTGATTGTTAAGTCATAATGATGGTTCTAATAGCCAGACCCTTTGGGGTGTAATGTTTTTGGTCCGAGAGGTCAGGAGTGGGTCCAGGGACCCATTTATGGAATGAAATTTCACACAAAATGGTGCTTGTGAAATGCTCTCACTCACAAGTGTCAATTGATTTTCTTCAAAGTTACATGTAAGGTTCCTTGGGTAAAGGCATTGGTTGTTCAGGATTTTGGCCCAAGGCCCAGTTTGGGCCTCTGGTCAATTCTGTGTGAAATACCCCAAAATCTTGTATCTCCTACAAATTTTGTTGCACCATGTGATGTTCAGTCATACTTATGGTCTAATAGCCATGCCTCAGGGGTGCCCTGGAATTTAGGACCCATGCCCAGGAGGGCCCCCCATCATGTCGAATTATGCAAAATACTCCGCCTCTTACGGTTTTGGTGCACAGTGCTGAAATCGGTCATAATGATGGTTATAACAGTCGTACATCCGAGGTGCGGTGTGAGATTTTTGTGTCCACGGTCCAACTTGGCCCTGATGGCCCTTTTTATGAAATCCCTGGATTTCGCACATGGGTATTGCAAGATCTCTTCCAGAGTTCCCCCAACGGATTTTCTTTAAAGTTACTTTTATTACATACACTGGTGTTTAACTGTGTGAAGGGCAGAGTTCAAAGGTCATTAAAGGGCAGTATAGACCATTATGTGTATAATTTCCAGACGTATCTCATACAAAGTACATAGATTTCCTCGAAACTGTGCTCATAATGTTCTCTTTCAGCTGAGTTTGCAGGTTTGGATTGCAACAGCAGATAATGTCATTTGAAATTAAAACAGTAACATCAGAGGAATTATTGCAAAAAACAGTCATTCTAGAGGATGTTGACCAAACTTGGACCCAATGCATTGACTTTTGGGATATCTTATGGCCATATGTAGTCAATTAGGGCAGTTCCCTAATTAGTGTCATGTAATAGTAGTGAACTCGTTTCAAGGATGGAACCTCTTCATCTTTCAGGTCGACCAGTCAACGCATTATAGGTAAGAATTTGCAAGGATTCGTCGTGACTAAGGGGAATTCGCGAAAGAGGCGAATATGTGATTATAAACAACCCTTCGTTTAGGCACACCATCACCGAAAAAATAAAAGGTAAGAAAGGAAAGCGTGTTTCAGAAGGTAAACGTTGAACATTGAGATATAGATTGGATTAGGGATCTGTATACAGCAACGACTGTTTGTCATCGAACGCATACTTCGATTAGAAGGATTTCTTGTTTGGCCCTCCATAAACGTCTTCTGTGATGTTAGATTGTACAGAGTTGGCGAATCAAAGCCATCATTCCTTCCCTTCCCCCCAAAAAATCTGGTTTAAGATAAATAGTTCTCTTCAAAAAACAGAAGTTGTGTGTTTTTGTTTGTTTGTGTTCACTATACTGACCCCGGAGGGGACAGTGATATTACTGGTGGTCCAGTCATAACTCTTCTAGATTATGAGCACGATTGGCGCTTCCCATCATGCTATAAACCTTTCAAGTGACTAAACAGAATCATGTCTCGGATCGTCCCTCCTATCACAATGGTGCAAGAAATTACAATACACTGTGTGAGGGTTGTGTAAAATGTACAACAAATGTCAGATTAATACACAATGATGTTGCAGATAATACACAAATGACTGTGCAGATAATCCACAATGATTGTGTACCGTGATCAGTAACCCAACCCATGATAAGTGTGCTAGTAACACAACATGTGTGGCCCTCGCCTCTTGCAAGAGAGAATAACAGGCAGGATTTGTTCTGTTCCAAAACGCTAAGAGAATGAAAACCGTTATCACATAGATTACACGTACATATGCTTATTGGAAACCGACAAAGATAATAACTACCTTCGCGAGACAGATCCAGACACGCGTTTTAACTGCGGCACATTTACTATAGATCAGTGCAGTGTCGTCAACAAAGATTCAATCAAAGAGGCTCTTTTTCCCCCCCCCCCCCCCCCCCCCCCGGCATAAATTTTCATAGGCTCTCGTTAGACAGTATTACCTTGGTGACGCATGACCTCATCGCCATTGATTGGTGTGGTAGCGTTTTAGAGCAAAGAGTGGTATAGCCTACTTATACAGAGGCGTGTTTATGGCATCGTAAAGGATGTTGATGTACGTTCATACAGATTTGACAGGACAGGTATGTGTGATATATACACATCGTGTGCTTTGAAAATGTAATACATCAACAGGAGTTCGAAGTACTCGATGACATTAGATAAACATCTCCATCAACGAGTAACATCATTTGCTGACTCGTCGATGGGAACTGGGGGGAACACATACCTTCTTAATGTATCAGTCATAAGCATCTCTCTAAGGGAAGTATGCCAGAAGGTAATTCTGGAGACTTGAAATAAACAGTTACAATGGCATGGAGAGGTGAGAGGCAGACGAGGGCGGACGTGATCAAACGTAGATACTCGGCACTTTTCAATTTTGGTAGTAGTCTGGAGTCCTTACAATAGACACACAAATGCATATTTTTGTTTTTCTTTAGAACGTCCCTAGTTCTCTCTGTTTCCACTGTTGTTTTCCCCACACCTAGGAGAGGCTCGGCTCATCCTTTTGCCTTGTCTGGTTCTTCCCTTCCCTTCTACCTTCCACGCCAGCTTTCCAGGCCATTATATGCATCCTGTCTGCTTGTTCTCTTCAGACGTTTATCTTCCCCATCGCTCTATCATCTCATGATTCCGCTAACTTCCGTTAGTTTCTCATGGTATTTTATTAATGTTCTCTTGTCTATGTTCATTCTGTATTTCTCCTCGCCAATTCATTCCGGCACAGCTGAATAGCCTGGGTTCAATGTGGGCGGAGGGGGGGGGGGGGGGAGGAATGGTTAAATTTTGGTCACAAGTAAACTATCTAAGCGGAGCCGTAACAATATGTTGATGATATGTGTCGTACCAATCATGCTCGAGAGTCTCCGGATTTGCCCAAAAAGTACTCATCAGGGGACGCTTTGCGTAATCTAGACGAGACATACATTATAGCCAAAAGCCAAAAGTTCAAGTCCGAGACTGATCATTCATAGCATTCCAGTGCTCGTGCGCATTATGATTGCTATCTGGTTAGCGCCGCCATGCGTGACATGAGGGGTCAGAAATTTGAATATTACTTCGAGAAAGAAGGCTTGTTAAAAAACTGAAGAAGACTAAAACATGGAAGGCCTGAGCTATGATTGGGGCGCCACTCAAATCGGAAACCGGCCCGTTTAGCCACGGGGCAAGGAAGGGAAAGTCATCGAAATGTTAAAAACAACGCGCTTTATTGTGGATGTCAACCGCAGGCAATATGTTCCGTGTTTCTGCTCGGATTTAGATTCCTTATTCACTGTGCATACCCTCAGGCTAAGGTAAAAAAGACCTACTCTCGGATGGGCAGAACAAGTTACGTCTGTCACCTCACCCACTCCCGAGTTGCAGCAAGAATGACAATTCTTTGAGGGAGAAAATAATGATACCATGTGAGATTTGTGTAATGTAAAATTCGTGTTAAGGCTGGAGCGATGACATAAGTCGCTACCTTCTCGGATCCCATGCACAATAATCACCAAAATCGTCCAGTAACCTTCAATGACTTCTGATACTGGATACAGGTTCATAGAATGCCGCTACGTAGGGGAAGCACCGCTGCCTGGTGTGGGCTGTGTAGGCACAGCAGTGATACAAACTGTTTATACAGCAATATCTACACCACTGCGATTGTTCCGATAACCCCAATATGCGAAACGTGGTGGGAAGCACTAATTATGGTAAATAAAACTGTTCAAGCAGAACGTCATGTAGGCTGAACAATAATTGAGATTAAATTCTCTCTTTTGACATTCGTTGTACGTGTGATGTTTTAGTTATTGTTACTTTAAGATTTTTTGTTTCAATTTTCATGCAAGAAAAACTTCATGGGGGAAGTGCTCCTGTCCGCCCCATAAACTTATGCCACTGTCTCCGAGGTACCCCTCGGCCCTCCCCTGAGTATTTTTGCTATCCTGCGTAGTTTTCGATGGGAATTTTGAGTCGTTCACTGTTCTAGATGTTGAATGTTCGTTCCCGGCGAGAATATATTTTGAGAGGCGCGGGGACTCTTTGAAAAAGCACATGTTTGCAATCGCTCATGGGCATTTAACAGTTGCGGAACAAGCAGTTAATCCTGATCCCATTTTGCAACCATGCATTACTCGGAACTGAAGCCTCTATTTGACCAAGTCACACCCTTCTCACATGGATGTAAATTACGTCAATGAAAGTCAACACTCACAGTAAATTTCTGGTACTATGTCACACTGGATGAAACTGAATGGCGCAGGGTAACAACCTCCACTACCGCTTCTGTTTTTTTCTCAATGTGAACATATTAGCTGCGAGGCATAAGAACAAAACTTTCTTTCCATGTAAACATTAGTAAAAAGCAGTGTCTGTCAGTAGTAAGTCAGTAAAAAATACTCTGCATGTCTTACGAACACAGCTTGTTTAAAGCAGTTGAATATGTTGGAACTACTTATATATAGTATATCAGTTGGGGCTAGGCATACCGATACTTGTACCAACATTTACTGTGAGAATATGTGCAAGTATAGATATGGTGACGATTTCGTTAGTCACGTACTAAGTTAGATTATAGACGTGTGCGTGAACCACGGCGCGATACTCAATCACAAGAGAAAAATATTGTTGATAACACTTATTACAACCACTAGTAAAACTACACGAGAAATAACAGAAAACCACTTTTACGATATTATTAGGACAATAGCAGATATTCTAATTATGGTAGTGTTAATATTCCTCATAATGAATTATTATGATAGTCTACCGCTGACTAAATTGAATAATCACAGGCACTTAAAATAATACATTTTCATCCTATACGTATTGTCAGTTGCAAAGGTCAGTCGGTCGATCTCCTACTATTGTTGTCTGATCACATGGAACAAAACTAGCCGGACAGCGTAGTTTGCCTTGTCATGCATTCGGACATTCTGCTGCGCGTCAAAAATTTAAGTCTATCAGCTACATCCAGTCAGGGAGATTCTCCTATTCGGGAAAAATAAACTTGTCTCTGTAAGGAGGATTTGAAATTATTCACGAGACTGCAATTTGTCTTCTTCCAATAATGCAAAAACGTTAACCCGATGGAAATATATAGCAGTCATTCATGTTCGCCCTCCTGAAAATTGGCCAGTCCAGGTCCAAATTATTGTTATTCAGGATCCTTGTGTCCAAACTACAAAAGGTGTTTGAATTGGTAGTGTCAAATGTAGATTTCGAGAATTTTGAATAAGATATAGACTACTTCCGGAGGTCGCTTTTTGGGTATAGATATGTCCACAGTCGTTCCGCGCAAACTCGGTCCAATTGTTGAAGTTAGGGTAGATATTGAACTTGCAATAACGTCAATACAGGGAATACGTCGTTATGGAAAATAATCCATCTACTGTACTCATCGGCCCTAATGAATACAAAACAGCGCAGGGGTGCATCAACTGGAAAAGACTGTTTGAACGAGTGCGCTGCAGACATGTTTATTCATATCTGTAAAAGCAAGCGATTCTCCCGAAAAGAGAGAATTATAATTCTATAAAACAGGAGGAATTCTCCCGGACTGCCATCAATGCAGTTGAAGGCTGCATGTATCAATATATAAAGTGAAACACCGTAGCGAATAAACCGTGGTTGACTTCCCGTTGAGCCACTCCCGTACGAGATTAATAGGGCCCACACTGAGATAATTGTTCGTTTGATTACCACGAAAGTTATGATTCCTCTTTCAGTTACTGTACTGGGCAGTCAACATTTACCAATGAAATTGTAGTTTCTTCCACTCACAGTAGTGGATGGCGGAAGGCAAGCCAGGAGATAGGGATAGACAGGAGGGCAGCTAGCGAACAGACTTCAATTCATCTGAATGCACACATTGACCTCGAAATGCCTCATTCTTGATGAACCATTGGCAAAGGTCCACATAGCAAAAAAAAGCAGTCCCAAGACCCCATAAATTGCTGTGTTGTTATGGGATTTGCATGCTAATGAGGCAAACTGACGGTTACGCAACCAAAAAAATAAGGGATTGGCTATCCTAGACTGGCCAATTGGACCGCATATTAATCCAGTATTGCAATAGTGAAGATGGGTGTTGTGAAGATTATAAGTTAAACATGCATGCCTTGTTTCCTAGAAGTAAATAGCGTCATGCACTGCCTGTTCATGAAGTACATGTCTCGTGTGGTTAATATGTCCCAGTATGGGCATTCTGGTCACAGTAATTGCAGAGCCAGGACCACTGAAGGTAAATGGTATTGCAGAAACTCAACAGTTTTTCGCCCCCCATAAGTGAATTTGAATACTTGGATGACATGGTTTTCTTATGAATAATGTTCGCATCCTTGATATGAAGTCTTTCCTTAGATCCATCGATCGGGCCAACTGTAGATAAAAGTCGTGCCAAAGTACGCATAGTTGGCAGTTCTTTGCCATACGTGATTGAATGACTTCAATGAAAATGACACTTTTACGAAGAATGTCTCCCTTGAAGATGTGATATTTCACGGAAATTGGATGACATGGTGGGTTTTAATATTTAAAAAAAAAATGTTCCAATACTTTTGTGCACTAGGTTGTAACATTTAAATTATATAAGGGCACTGTGGCTAAAAGTAGTTAAATAAGCATTAAGCAAAAGCGTTTTTTCAGTTTTTCAGACACGCCAAAGTGAACACTGAAGTCTCTTCCTGAATTCATTCAGGCGACGAGACCAAAATTGAAGTATCCAAAGTAATTGATGCCACCGAAAGCCAGTGCACATAGCTTCTCTATCAGCTATATAAAACCTTTTTTTATCAAACTAAAGTACCATACACTAAGGTCAAGTATGCTGAAATGTGAATATTACTAAGGCTCAATTTAAACAGTGCAATGACTGCAGTGCAATGATAACCTCGATTTTGATGATGGGGGAGACAGTAGAGATAGATACGTTCAGTACAAAAAAGAGAGGAAAAAAAAAAACGTACGTATATACACTTTCTTCTATTGTATATGCTCGTCGAGCAGAGGATCGAAATTATTCAAGGCAAGAAAGGATGAATGCAGACCTTGACAATGACTATTGTCAGATGCGAAATCCCTCACCAATTACACGGAATAAGGCAATGCCAGTCTTGGTTTTTTTTTTGGGGGGGGGGGGGTGGGGGGTGGTGGGGGGGTGGAGGTTTTCATACGCAGAAGGCAACTTGTTAATTGCCTACCCTTCGATTGTCCCCGCACCAATCCCTTTGTAATAGCGTACAGCGAGAAGGCAACGGTACCATTTAGTTCAAACCAGCTATGCTGGTTGAGCTATTGAATCTGCATGTCACTCATTCTCTATATCTATCTATCATCTATCTATCATCTATATATCTATCATCTATTCTAGTTATCATCTATATAGCTATCTATATAGGGTGTAAACTATTGTTTTTTGGCCACCCTAAACAGTCATTATGTGAAGGAGTGTTGACCAAAATTGGACACGATTGTTTTTGACCATGAGACATGTTGCCTGGTGAGGTCAAGGTCAAATCAAAGGTTATAAAGGGGAAATATAGTCCATTATGTGTTAAATTTCAAAATGTATCTCCTTGTAAAAATTTTGGTGCACAGTGTGCTTGTTCGGTCATAACGAGGGTTCAGCCGTACCTTTGGGGTGTTCAGGGGGAAATTTTTTTGAGTCCCGAGTTCCTACCTTGGGCCCGAGGGCCATTTCATGAAATTTCACACAATGGTACTTGAAATGAATTTCCTCCCACAAGCTTCAATTAATTTTCTTCAAAGTTACATGTAATGGTCCTGGAGTAGAGGGCTATTAGAGTTGTTCAGGAATGTTGGGCCCAAGTCCCAGTTTGGGCCATAGGGCCCATTATGTGAATACTGTGAAATACCGAAAATCTCCTACATTTAGTGAAGTTGCACATTTCTGAATGTTCAGTCATACTGATGGTCTATAAGCCAGACCTTTGGGGTGTTCATATTTTTGGGGGGCCCCGGGCCCTTTTAATGGAAATTTTCCACAATAGTGCTTGAAATGATTCTCCTCCCACAAGCTTCAATTGATTTTCTTCAAAGTTACATGTAATGGTTCTTGGGTAAAGGGCCATTGAAGTTGTTCAGGATTTTGGGCCAAAGCCAGTTTGGGCCTCTGGGTCAATTATGTGAAATAAACCACCCCCCAAAATCTGTAGCTCCTAAAAATTTGGTTTACCATGCTGATTGTGCAGCATATCATCATGATGTCTAAGCCATACCTTCAGGTGCCCTGGAATTTAGGCCCCATGGTCCAGTTAGGGGGCGCATCATGTCGATTAAAAAATGCAAAATACTCCTCCTCTTACAAGTTTTGGTGCACAGTGCTGACATTCGGTCATAATGAGGGCCTAACAGTCGTACCTCCGAGGTTTTCAGTATGTTTTTATTAGCCAAGTCCAACGGGCCTGATGGCCCTTTTTTAAATGAAATTCCATGGAATTTCCGCACATTGGTACTTCAATGTCACTCGTCCAGAGTTAACTGATTTTCTTTAAAGTTACATGTATACATACACTGGTGTTTAACTTTGGAAGGGCAAGTCAAAGGTCCATTAAAGGGGCATTATAGACCATTATGTGTATAATTTACAGATGTATCCTCCTACAAATTAACTAATTGCCTCGAACTGTGTAATAATGTTCTCTTTTCAGCTGGTTTGCAGAGTTTTGAATGGCAACATATATATGTCTTTAATAAAACAGTGAACATCAGATGAAATTATGCAAAACAGTCATTCTTAGATGGATGTTGACCAAACTTGGACCCATGTTCATTGACCTTTGGCATCTCTGGCCCTTTGAAAGGTCAGGTCATAGCATAAAGGGACACAATAGGCCCCTGTGTGAATCCTCTCTCTCAATTGGCAATTGGCCATTCTTTTATGGACGTTGACCAAACTGAGTAACAATGTTTATAGATTGCTATTGACATCCGTGGTATATGACGATTCTTGTCAAAATCGTTACAGGGGCACAATAGGCCATTGTTTGAAACTGCCTTCTTGGCCTCATGATCTTGAACATTTAACACATTCGTCTTGTTACATTTGTGCTCTTTGAGCTACAGCACCATTGGTGCTCTAGTTTAAGTCTTCACATGACCCGGACCCACCGGGATATCGAACCTCGGTCTCCCGGGTGGAAGGCCGACGCTAAACATATATACGCTAACGTATATAATGTAGTTTTTTCTTCTTTTGGTTTTGCTTGTCAACACACACATAACCGCACATGTGTTTTCCTCGCAGCCATTTCTCTTCCGCCTGTCTGCCTCCTATCAACACCTCCGTCACCGTTCGCTCCTTCTTTTCGACGTTCCTTCTGTTTCTGCGACCACATTCCTTCTGGCCCTTGAATTCCAATTTCCCTGCAAATGTTTCAGGTCCATTAAATAATACCTCGTTTCCTGATTATTGTTTTTTTTTTTCTCTTTGGGAAAACGATGTCAAATAGTAACATTCGGGTCAATCTTCATCTACTCTCGTACTACATTGTTGATTCATATAGGGCAGTTCCCTAATTACGTGTCATGTAATATTAGAACCGTTTCAAGATGTAAACCTATTCATCTTTCAGGTCGACCAGTCAACGCATTATAGGTAAGAATTTGCAAGGATTCGTCGTGACTAAGGGGATTTCGCGAAAGAGGCCGAATATGTTGATTATAATACAACCTTCGTTTAGGCACACCTATCACCGAATAAAGGTAAGAAAGGAGCGTGTTTCAGAGTAAACGTTGAACATTGAGATATAAATTGGATTAGGGCATCTGTACTACAGCAATCGACTGTTTGTCATCGAACGCATACTTCGATTAGAAGGATTTCTTGTTTGGCCCTCCATAAACGTCTCCTGTGATGTCTAGATGTAACAGATGTGGCAGAATCACCGCCATCATTCTCTTTCCATCTTTGTGTTGTAAGTATAAGAGTGTTTCCTCTGTTCAAACAAGACGTTGTTGTTGTTTTTGTTTGTTTTTTTGTTCACCTATTAATGACCCCGGAGGACAGTTCAATATACTGGTGGTCAGTCATAAATCTCTAGATTATGAGCACGATTTGAGCTTCCCATCCTGCTATAAACCTTTCAGTGACTTAAACCTACTCATAGTCTCGGCTCGTCACCTCCTATTCACAATCTGCAAGAATTACATCACTGTGTGTGTTGTGTAAAAATTTAACACAAATTGTGTCAGATATTACACAGATTGTGCCGATCATACACAATGATTGTGTACCGGTATCATTACACAACACCATGATACAGTGTGCTAGTAACACAACATGTGTAGGCCCTCGCCTCTTGCAAGAAGAAGAATAACAGGCAGGGATTTGTTCTTGCCAAAACGCTAAGAGATGAAAACCGTTTATCACATAGTAACACGTACATATGCTTATTGGAAACCGACAAATATAATAACTACCTCGCGAAAAAAAAAAAGACTGACAATACACGCTGTGTTAACTACGGCACATACCTATAGATCAGTGCAGCTTGTCGTCAACAAGATTCAATCAAAGCTCTTTTCGGCATAAATTTTCCATCGGCTCTCTTTAGAATTATTTTACTTGGTTGACGCATGCCATCATCGGCCGATTGCTTGGTGGTCCGTTAAGAGCAACGAGTGGTATAGCCTACTTCTACAGAGTCGTGTTTATGTTGCATTCGTAATCTGATGTTGATGTACTTCATACAGATTTGCCAGGACATGGTATGGTTGTTATATACACATCGTGTGCTTTGAAAATGTAATACTCAACAGGATTTGTAAGTACTCATGACATTAGATACACATCTCATCACGAGTAACAGCATTTGCTGACCGTCGATGGGAACTGGGGGACCCATACCTTCTCTAATGTATGCAGTCATCAAGGCCCCAATCTCTCTAAGGGAAGTATGCCAGAGGGTAATTCTGCTGAGCCTTGAAATAAACCGTACATTGGCATGCGAGGTGAAGAGCAACTAATGCGGGGAAGTTCAACGTAGCATTACTACTCTGGCATTTTCAATTTTTGTAGTTAGTCTGTGGCTCCTTTCCAATAGACACACAACTGCATCTTTGTATTTTCTTTCCTTCGCGTCCCTCGTTCTCTCTGTCCACCTGTTGTTTTCTCGTCCCACACCCCTCCGAGCAGCTCGTCTCCTCTTTGCCTTGTCTGGTTCTTCCCTCCCGTTCTACCTTCCACGCCAGCTTCCAGTTCCCATTATATGCCATCCTGTCCTCTTGTTTCTCTTGCAGACGTTTTTCTTCTTTCCCCATCCAGCTCTCTCCTCTCCTGATTCCGCTAACTTCCGTTCGTTCTCATGTATTTTATTAATGTTCTCTTGTCTCTATGTTCTTCTGTTTCTCCTCGCCAAAATTTCATTCATCTGGACCATGCGAATAGCCTGGGTTCATGTCGCGGGGAGGGGGGGGGGTGGGGGGGGGGGGGGTTGGTTCGAAATTTTTTGTGTCACAAGTACCTATCTAGCGAGCGTAACAATAATTTTTGCAATGTGGTCTTACCAACTCATGCCCTCGAGAGTTCTCCGATTTGCCCAAAGTACTCCTCAGGGCAGTTTCGTCGCTTTGATCTATGACGAAGACATACAATATAGCCAAAAGCCAAAATATTTCATTCGATAACTGATCATTCATAGCATTCCAGTGCTCTGTCGCCTTTACTGATGCATCGGTAGCGCCACAATTCTTGACATGAGGGGGCAGAATTTGACCTTTAGTTCGAAGAAAGAAGCTTTTGTAAACTGAGAAGATACCACTGGAGGCCATGATCTTGATTGGGGCGCACCAACTCCAGCAACAAACTTTAGCCCGGGCAAGGAAGGGAAGTAGTCATTGAAATGTTAAGAACAACGCGCTTCATTGTGGATTTCAACCGAGCAATCTGTTTTCCGTTTCTGCTCGGATTTAGATTCCTTATTCACTGTGCATACCCCATGCTAAGGTAAACAGACCCTGCCTCTGGATGGGCAGAACAGTTTGCAGTCTGGTACCTCACACCACTCCCAGAAGTTGCGCAAGAATGACAATTCTTTTAGGGAGAAGAAATCATGATACCATGTGAGGATTTGTGTTCAGTAAATTCGTGTTAAAGCTGGAGCGATGACATATCGCCCCCCTTTGTTACTTCTCGAATCCCATTGCACAATACGCACCAACAGATCGTCCCAGTAACCTTCAATTACTTCTGATACTGGACTACAGTTCATTAAATGCCTCGCCTAACCGGCTGGAAGCCCGCTGCCTGGTGTGATGCTCGTGTAGGCCAACAGCAGTGATACACACTGTTTATTACAGCATATTACACACTGCGAATTGTTCCGACACACCAATCTGCTAAGTGGTGGAAGCACCTAATTATGGTACAATAACTAACTCGCCAAGCTAAGTCAATGTAGGCCTGAACAATTATTTGAGATTAACTTACTCTTTTGACATTCGTTGTACGCTTGT
The DNA here is from genome assembly GCA_026419785.1 of Sclerodactyla briareus. Classification (NCBI taxonomy): domain Eukaryota; kingdom Metazoa; phylum Echinodermata; class Holothuroidea; order Dendrochirotida; family Sclerodactylidae; genus Sclerodactyla; species Sclerodactyla briareus. Next base: position 115,681 of record JAODTK010003110.1, on the reverse strand, counting down.
TATGTTTTAGTATTGTTTACTTTAGAGTTTTGTTTTTCAATGTCATGTGCACGAAAAACACTTTCATGGGAAGCTGCTCCCTGTCCGCCCCCATAGACTATGCCACGTGTCCCCGCGTACCTTCCCCCCCCCCCCCCCCTCGGCCCTTCCCCCTGATTATTTTTGCTCATCTTCGCTTAGTTCGATGGCGACTTTGAGTCGTTCACTGTTCTACGAGTTTGAATGTTCTTTCCCGGCGATTGACTATATTTTTGCGAGTCTTCCGGGACCCTTTGACAAAGCACCATGTTTGGCATCGATCATGGGCATTAACATTGAGGAACAATCCATTTAATCCTCTCGCTCAATATTTTGAACAATGCATACTGAAGCCTTTGTTTGACAAGTTCACACCTTCTAATTCTCACATTAATGTATACGTCAGATGAAGTCACCACGCACCAGTAAATTTATTGTACTTATGTCACAACTGGTTGGAAAACTCATGGCGCAGGGTAACAACCTCAGCTACGGTTTGTTTTTTCTCACTGTGAACAAGTGCTGACGAGCCTATTGAACAACTTCTCCCTGTACATTATTAAAAAGCAGTGTTTGTCAGTAGTCCACGTCAGTAAACATACTCTGCATGTTCTCTACGACACAGCAGCTTTGTTTAAAGCAGTTGAATCTTGAACTACTATATATAGCTATATCTTTGGTGCAGGCCCCTACTCGATACTTGATATCAACATTTACTTTGCATATTGTTCAAGTTAGATATGGTTACGATTTCGTTAGTCCCACGTACTAAGTTATATTTTATAAGACCGTGTGCGTGACCCACGTCGCGATACTACATTTCACAAGAGAAAAGTATTGTTGATAACACTATTCCCACCACTAGTAAAACTAACACGATAATCAGAAAACCAACTTTTACTGATTTTTATTGACAATAGAAGATATTCTAATAATGGTATTGTTCATATCCTATAATAATTATTGATGAATAGTATACCGCTGGCTAAATTGAATAAGTCACAGCACTTAAAATAATACATTTTTTTTCATCTATCGTATGTCACTACTTGCAAAGGTCAGTCGATCTGATCTTCTATCCAATGGGTGTCTTGACTCACCCTGGACAAACTAGCCGAACAGCGTAGTTTTGCCTGTCATGTCATTTCGACATTCTGCTGCGCTGTAACAAACCTTTCATCTATCAGATACCATCCAGTCTCGTGAGATTCTCCCTATTCGGAAAATAAACTTGTCTCCTGTTTAGGAATGTTTTAATTATTCACGGATACTGCAATATTGATTCTCTTCATAATGCAACGTTCACCCGATGGAAAATATATATCCGTCATTTCATGTTGCCCCTCCCTGAAATTCGTCGCAGTCCCATTTCAATATTTATTGTCATATTCAGGATCCTTGTGTCCCAACTACAAAAAATCTTGGTTTGGATTGGGTATTGCAATGTAGATTTCGCGAGATATTTGATACGCATATAGACTACTTCACGGAGGTCGCTTTGGGTATTAATATGGTCACAGTCGTTGGGGCCGCGCAACCTCGGTCCAATTGTCAATGATAGTTAATGTGATATCGAACTTGCAATCACGTCAATACAGGGTAAGACGTGTTATGGAAATTCCTTAACTGTAATCCTCGGCCTAATTGAATTACTCAAACAGCGCATGTGTCATCACTGGAAACGACTGTTTTGAATCTAGTGCTCTGCAGACAAAGGTTTATTCATATCTGTAAAAGCAATCGCGATTCTCCCCGAACAGAGCATCTCATAATTCTCCTCAAACAGGAGAATCTATCTCCCGGACCTGCCATCACTGCAGTTGAAGGCTGCCTGTATCATATCTCAAATGAAACACGTAGCGATACCGTGTTGACTCCCGTTAAGCCACTCCCCGTCTAATTCACTAATGGCCCCACACTGAATATACTCTTTCGTTTTGATTACCACGACGGGTATATTTCTCTTTCAGTTACTGTTACTTGGGCAGTCAACCTTTTCCAATGAAATTGGTATTTTTCCACTCACAGTAATGGATGGGAGGAGGGAAAGCCAGGAGATTGACAGGAGGGCAGCTAGCATAAACAGACTTCAATTCACTTCTGCTGCACACATTAACCTCGAAATTGCCCTCATTCTTGTGACCATTTGGCAAGTCACATAGCAAAAGCAGTCTCAAGACCGTTAAAATTTTGCTGTGTTTTATGGGATTGCCTGCTAATGAGGCCAAACTGACCTTTGACTAACTTTGCAAACTATGGATGGCTATCCTAGACCTGCTGGCAATTGACCGATTATATCCAGTATTCGCAATAGTGAATAGCCTGGGTGTTGTAGAATCTTACTAGTCACCATGCACTTGCCTGTTTCATAGAATAACTGTCTTCGTGGTGGTATATATGTCCCAGTTCTGGTCATTCTGGTACAGTAATTGCACGTATGCAGGACCACTTGATGGTAAATGGTACTTGGCAGAAATCAACAGTTTTTCGCCATAAGTGAATTTGAATAACCTTGGATGACATTGTGTTTTCTTATGATACTGTTCGCACTCCTTGACTATGCATTCTGTTTCTTAGAATTCCATCCTTATCGGTTCACGTAGATAAAAGTTGTCCGCCAAAGTAAGCATTAGGTGACAGTTTTTTTGACCCCTACGTGATCTTGAATGACTTCACACCTGAAATGACACTTTTTACGAAGAATGTCTCCCTTGAAGATTGCTCATTTCCTGAAATTGGATGAACATGGTGGTTTTATATTTTAAAAAAATGTTACCACCCTACTTTTGTGCCTAGGTTGTAACATTTCAATCTATATACTGGGCACTGTGGCTAAAAGGTAGTTGAAAAGCTTAAGCACAAGCGTTTTTCAGTTTTTCGCCCAAAAGTGACCTTGAATGACCTTTGAGACATGAAGTTTCAATGAAAAATTTCACCTTCTTGATGTGCAGTCTGTCATAAAATGTCAACAATGCCAAGCACTATCCCTGGAAGTTGTTATACAATTTATCAGTTTTTTGTTCATAAGTGACCTGGAATTACCTTTTTCACCTGCATGATCTCAGTAAATCGGGAAAATTCGGCGCTGAAAAATCAGGCTGCTGGGTTGCATATTCAGGTTTTCCGGCCACAACTAGTTCTGCCTTCCACCCATTCGTCGGTCAATATTTTGCTCGAATTCTAGGCAATTCCATCTTTTGCGCAGTTATGACTTACAAGTATGAAGGGATACCGCGGCCAGAAGCAGATACCTTATACGCGCGTGGCGCGAGATTTCTTCAGAATACAGATGTCTTTACATGCGCAACAAGACTCAAGACTATTATTTGTTGTAAGAGGATCTGTGTTTTTTCCACATATGAAAAAAGAACACACACTCAAATTTTTAGTGGGGCGCATGGAGAAGCTAACAGACTTCCATGGGGCGCCCCCCCCCCCCCCCGTGGCTACGCTACTGCCTCGAATACATGGTCATGATTTCGTGCTGACGAAACTAAACCGGCTTTAAGTCGATTGATGGAAGCGATCCGCAAAACGAAAATAGTGGTATCGAAATTCGTAAGGGGATAGGCGTGGGGAATTACTGGTGCATGAATTTAATCAGCTTTACATCAGAGATCACTGAATGCTACCGTACAAATATTTGTTCAGACGGGGTATCTCATACGTACAATGATACCAGAGTTTGCGAGCATAATGGTTTCTTTGAATGGTGTGTGACAGACGGGACAAGTGGAAGTCCTCGACTCGTCGCGTAACAATTTGTTACAGCAGCAATACGGTCGTTCAGTGCGTGAGTGTAGCTTTCCAAACAGGACTCATGCTGCGATGTGTTATTCACCTTCTTCGCAACTTCATTGTGAAAGTAGGGTCATTCTCTCTCCTGTATCAAAATAAAGGCCTCCTTAAAGAGGCGTTGTCGTTCGGTGATATTTTTCGTGACATCATGCAAACGACGTTTGTTCTTTTCGTCATCGAAATAAGTTGATAGTAATTTCAATACTGCCTCTTCAATTACCGGACCGCTTTATAAATTATTGTTGGCGTCATTTGAACGACATAGGAACGGTGTTCTCACACCGTGTTGCCATCAAATGCGGGAATCGTCGTTGGTGAAGAATGCAAAAGTTAAAAACATTACTGTACCATCACATGTCTACATGGCGTTCGAGCACCACTAGCCAACCGCGAATAAATCAGCAAGATTCGCGGGTCTATTACACCTGCAGCTTATTGAACGTCATTTATAGGCGGTTCAAAGCCATGAAGAACGTACGTCGTGAGACTTGAGAATAGGCAAGTACGACTCTCATTTCTTTTGGAGGCCACACGGAGCCGGACGAAGCTGTAAACGGTTCTTACAAAAATTCAGTATCTATTTTAGCGCCATTATCAATTATTCCCACAAAAAATGGTATCAAGTTAGATCTCCGAGATTGTTAATAAGAAGTGTTGAGAGGCCCAGTTAGCATTTGCCTTTTATGAACTGTAATTGAGAATTAGGGGGAACGGTCAACTCGCCGTCCTAGATAAACATTCCAAAATCTGAAACGCAACATATGGTTTCTATTACCCGACCTGTAGAAGAACTCTCAGCGGGTGGCGTTCATGTCAAGACGAGTTTGAATAGTGTGATAATGATATGATGTACGGGTTCGTGAAGCCTTCGTATGGCTGATCTAATAACCCTAGACTGCTAGACATGTGATGACGTATAGACACACTGGTACTTGCAGCTGAAAAAAGGTGCTCCTTTTTATACCATTATTTTCCGAAGTTCTATTGACATCCCCATACCTTGGTTATACAGGCGAACATTATTACACCCATATTCAAAGACGGGAATAGAACATATTACCTATCGCAAATCATATGCGCCATTTCAGTACCCACGTGATTCTCGCCGAAAAAAGCAGCATAGTTTCTGGCACAGTGAGTCATGTGAGTGACTTTTCCGGACAACTTGATGCCGTACCATTGAATTTGCTCAGATAGAAGCGCCATAGAATGTGGTATAATGGCTTCAAATGGATTAGCAATTTCCTCCAATGCGGTTCATGGTTAACCGTATAAGGTTAATCTTTATGTTCCCTGGGGTACAGTTTTAGGACCAGTGTTCCTGTTAACTTCAGCTGTTGAACCTATTTGCATTGAAAGGCACGGCGATCACGTTGCCAACCACCCCTCCCTCCTCTCCAGGATTTGCCTAACCGTGCGGCTGACTTCCAGCGAATAATGTTCTAAAATGGAATGTGTTATTCAATTCGCGGCATTAATTGCTGAATCCTCGAAGGTCTTTAATTATCCTTTGCGCGGGAAGACCCCTTTCTGTTGGATCACTCCTTTGAATGAGATGAATTAGAATGTTTACATCCAATCCGACTGCGGTAAGGCTAACCGTGCTCTGGGTCTTGTTTGATGGATACGTCTTCTCTCAAGATGGCAACCAAGCTCTACGGCTACATATCCTTGTCCGACGACTACCCACCTTCGGTATACTCCAGATAAAATTTAATGTAAGAGACACAGCTTGAATTTATTCATAGATTTGCTGCAACTAGGGCTAAAGAGAACCCGAAAAATTTGCCCTAGAAATGCTAATTTTAAAGGAATTACAAGCAGAAAAAACAAAAGACGGATTTCCCCTCATCAATTTTAATTGCAAATGAAGAACAGAAGGAAGAAGGACCAACCATTCCGAACACCCATATGTTCAGCGCATTTTAACAAATATACTATCTGATAGATACGACTTTTCATTCAATCACAAATATCAAGAATATTTTATAATACCATTTCGCCGCCGACTGGGAAATCATCGATCACATCGTGATATACACATCGTATCCGTCACTGACGGTCCCGATGAATATACCAGTGTACCAAACATGTCACCCAAAACTGCCAGAAACCACGAACCTGACAAAAGGACTGCTTACAAGTCCGTAAAGGAAGCAGTACTACTATCTGTACTACAGATTAACCAGTTAACCGAGTAAGATTTTCAAAAGTTGTCACATTTGCTAGCAATTTTAGATGCAATGTGATATATTCCTGCAACCTTTGTTGCCTCCTTCATTGAAATATACCGACTGCAGCCTGCAATTATCCGAAGCACACTGAGTTGCGAATCGGGGAGATTTTTTCCTGGAACTCTTACGCACAACCTCGATTTATTTCGTTAATGGTACAATGTGTTAGGTTGTCGTGTAGCCGCTTGAGATGCAGTGATAACCTGCACGAGCATGCTTTGGGCTATATTAAAAAGCGTGTCTACTGTTTGCAAACAATTCCAGCTGACACTCGCCCGATTGCGTCGCAGACTGGCAGTGAGTTGAGATCATAATCAGGGCGGGGTGAATCGTTAAATCATAAGTTATGAAACTAAGTTTTTTTTCTTCAAAATTCAACCATGTACACATAGTTACTAATGGAATTGATGAAGGCCAAATGTATTATCACTTTCCATATTGATGGGTTGGGTATTCAGTTCGGAATTGTTTTGGTCAATCCTAGGCCTATAGCATACAATATTTTCCCGCAGCTGCCGGAATGGGCGCGATTGCGTTTTGTGTATATAAGTATGTATGAATGTTCTGTGTTGCGTCAACAGCCAATTTAAAGAGAAATTATCATCTCAAAGTACCCGGCGAATAATGAATGAGTCCATTTAGATCTCACGACGAAGAATTGCTCCGCGATATATCGATAATAACTTCACATTTCACGTTTCATTCTGTTCAAAATGTCTTCTCCGTTTCCGTTTCGTTTGCAGAAAACCGTTCGAGCCTAATCACGGCTGTTTTGCATCGTGTTTTCAAATAAAAACATATAAAATAATGAATACATAAATACTTCGATCTGAAAAAAAACTGATACAAAAAAAATTGATATAGGTTATTTTCAGAACACATGGGCGCCCTGCGACTACGTAAACGAATGAAGAATAAAATGAATGCGTGACCTAAATGTGTATATCGGTGTGACATTATGCACACCCCCTGACTATAGAATTTAATTTCACTGATTTGAAAGGAGTGTCATCGATATACCAGGTATTGACTGTCCCAACGAAGAATGACTCCGCGGTATATCGATAATAATTTGACATTACATCCGTACCGGTATACTTCAGCTGTAATTCACCACAAAATTGAATATGACTGCAAAAAAAATGTCCAAGACAAATATGAATAACGTGAATATACTTCTAATAATTCTAATAACTCATGCGTATGAAATGGACGGATATTGCTATCATCGACAACATCATTACGGTCCGTATTTGTTTTTTATTAATGTCAGCACTCAAAACCTTCATGTTCTGAAATTCTGCGAGCATCCTAAAATAGTATCTGCTGTAGTCATGTTTCATGTAAACCACTGATTTTAGAATTTCTCATTGTATATTATCCCAACATAATAGCAGGGATACCGTTCCGGGATACTCTTTCGAAAACGAATCGTCGCTCTAGGCGGAATTTGAACAACTACTAATTGAATCCGTAGCTAATCAATGTTTCCCTTCTCCCGTTTTTTTTTTTCTTTTCTCTCTCTCCTCTGACTAATGGTGCGGTTGAGTATTTCGTTCTGCTGGATGTAACTATTTGATATCAATTTGCTAGTGGATTTGCGTCCAACATGCTCTAGCTTCATCGCAAACTTCTCAACCATGCTACAAATTTTGTATTTATCAGTCTTGTGTACATTCACTGAAAATATTCCATTTTGTTTCATGGTTACATTTTATTTATGCATTATCGTTTACATGTTTGAAATGAAGTTGCAACAAAATCACCTGAAATGATATGTTCTCTTTTGATGTCCTGGATCCGCAACGTAAGACAAAATTGGATTTTGAACAAGAGCAAGGGATGTGCCCTCAGTTAATGTAAATTGAATCAAACGCAATGACAATTACAGGGATACTCCCTCCCCGCCAGTAAGATTAATTACAGAGCAAACCCTACCCTCGACACCCTAGGTACAGGCAGTTATTAGGTTGGCGGTAAGAACGACAAACACCACCTAATTGAAACCGATTTTATTCTAATTAATCCCTGTGATCAGGCCGCAGAAAGCGACAATCGTTAGCGGGAGGGGAACAACACGTTTCTCTTCACAGTGATAGATGTGTAATGATTAATACATCAACCGAGAAAATACTCTATCGTATTTGACTTTGAGAATGGCCATCCACCGCCACTCTTAAAACCACGTTTATGCCTTCCTTGATACTGTGAAATACCAAGTCATTAAAGAAGACAGGTAGGGTTACGGGTTGATCAAAATCACGTGATACAACCCTGCTCTGTGATATGTAGTATAGTATAGTATAGTAAGTATAGTATAGTATAGTATAGTTAGTATAGTATAGTATAGTATAGTAATACAGGTGTAGGCTACTATGGACTTTTAGGTCTTCAGTACAATGTCCCTGTGATATTATGTTGGTAGCACTATACAGCTGAAGAGAGGCAAACCCAACTTAAATCTTGAGATTAATATGTTGTCCTTGTTGTGTTTACCAATATGACAATGACGACACAGGGAGGGGGCGCACATCGTTCCAGCTCTACACATTAATCTTGCTATTTTAAGCACTTGCGTACAGGAAAAACAAACAGATAATTAACTAAGGTTTTTTAAATGGAATTATTTCTGTGCTTATGTTTTGGCTTCGTAGATAGTTTCCTTTGGTCTCCTGAAGTGTCGTGTCAACATACCATCAGACTCCTGAATAGTGGCATAGTGCATCTCACACACTGCAAATAGAGAGAATATTACGCCCACTGCTTTAGTCGCCCTCTCGCTATTATATAATTGCACCGCAGTATATTTCTTTATTAGTCGGTCACAGAGAGGGGGTAACACGTCTCGCCCAACTCGGTACTAAATTTGATTTTTCATGCTGCTTACGTCAATTAATATTTTTATGTCACCCGCAGGCGTATCTGCACCAAAATCGTGATGTCCCATAACAACCTAAAATTCTATGCGATTGCCATTCGCTTTGAAGCCAGTGATTTTCTCTTTATACCTTGGGGTACATCGAGGAAGTGTTCAATAGCGAGTGTGATTTGCCGCGTGTGCAACTGAAATGACTACGATTCTTATTATTATTATTATTATTATCCTTTTTATTATTATCTTTATATTATTATTATCTTATTATTTTATATATATTTTTTATTTTTTTCTAATTCTTTGTTTTTTTCCCGTTTATGTGGTGCGCACATCATGGTCCAGTGTGGTGTGGGTTAGTAGTGGTTGTTACGTCCGAATGGAATAAGTTATCCGATCTGGTTGGATTCGTTTGTTACGTTTCTTCTAAGGAAGGGGGTGTAGATGAATGCCATATAGGACCCTTGGTTATGTTTGTGAGGCATGGGAATATCGAATGAAGCACAAAACCACGCGCATCGTAAAGTTAATAATATGAGGATAAACCAACATCGAAATAAGACCATATGAGCAAACCCAAGAATTTTGCGAGGTTTTTATATGATTTGATCTATGAGAAACAGCAATGATTTGACTTTTAGTGATCCGTGATAACAATGTAAGATTTAAGGGAAACAAAAAGGACCAAAACATGTTCTGGATTGTGCGACACTCAAACGCTCAAGAAAACCTCAAGGCAGCAAGGCCACAGAAATAATTGTAAATAACCTCTTCGACTTATCGGATAAATTCAGTAGAGGACGGTCAGGAAGACGAACTTGGGTAGATTCAATTACCATCAACATGTCATGCTGGGAAGCGACTGCACGACTGGACCTTGAAATGACATTCCACCAACTCATTGTTCAACACATATATGAAGATCATTGTGATGACACAATGTTCATCAAATTATTGTTATCGGGGATAAAGTTTAGGACATTGAAATGATCATTAACGTAGGCCTAACAATTTCATGTAAGTCTGTTAATGTTGAAAGTTTAGAGTCGACTGTACAAAATAGATCAGTAATGTCTGATGCCCCGGAATGACTTTCAACGTGCTTACCACCTTCACTCCATAGACCAAGCTTCCCGTCTGATCAACATTCAGTCACTCAATATTTATCAATATAGGTACTGCTTTTATAGAAAGCTACATCAGATGTTATAAAAGTAAGACCCGAAGGTAATGTCGTATGACTTCAACCTTCAATGACCTGTATAGTCCTGGAAAAGGTCTATGTACCAAATTATCATTTGAATCTATCAATGTGTGATTCATGATATGGTATGCAGCGAATTAACCTTACAATGACATCATTACTATTGAAAATTGGCCGTATTTTAGTTCGAATTTTTTGTCACGGAAACTTGTGTCAGTAAATGACTCACACCTTCAGTGCGTCCTACCACGTTTTGCCTAATCGAATGTACTGTCCGAACGGAAAACGGACGAACGGCGAAGAACAGGAAGAGACACATGACTACTTGACTTTCACCCGCAGCTGGAAAGGAACAGGAGATATTGAAAAGAAAAATCGATAGCCACTGCAGCTCTCGAAGATGGAGATGCTAGAAATATTGGTTTTGTTTTAACCTACAGGCAGACAGGCAGACGATACATTAAAGGTAATGTAACAATTCAGGTGAAGGGTGTCTCGGACTCACTCAGTTTCTTGTTTTTATCTATATTTTCGTAGCATGAATGTTTGCCACCTAAACTGCGCTATTTACAGACGACATGTGCTGTCCCGTCCGTCTCGTGATGCTGTTCAAGACTGGCAGTAGTTTCTGATGTAAGTAACCTACCATTTCTTAAATGGAACGCAAATTACAAATAGTATGATATTCGACTGAAAATTTGATGAAACAACGGGAACCAATATACCATATTAAATCATAGGTCATAATCAAACTCGACCGGATGCGCACATGCTGCGACCCTACAAATCAGACTAATGATCGATGCGCCATCATTGACCCTCGTTAAGGGTGTAATGGTTAGAAAACAATACGGCAAGACAATTATTCTAATTGTCATCGCAGTAGAGTAGCGGCGGAAGAGTGCGCTACTTATAGGATACGCACTCAATCCCACTGAAACTATAATTATCGCTCAGTTATTCTACTCGATCCATATACGCAGGTTAGCGGGGGCCAATATATAGCTGAATACCTCACGTATGGTGCAGGGTTACAGAACCGATCCGACCGCTTGCATGTGAGTACACTGCATAACGGGGAAGAGTGCCCTGGAGGGATGCAGGATCTGTTATCCGTAGGGCATGAGGGAGACGGCACCCCAACTGTGCCAATATATATAATGACCTGAATGAAGATCGATTGACCAGAGCCCCAGGGGATTTTAACTTGAGAAGTTGATAAACAATTTGGTTTATAGGCATCATGTCTCGGCCATTTGCAAAATCCCCGATTAAACATTCAGGCCTACCAAAATGAGAGGTATCATGCAAGGAATGATGAGAGGTTCATGTGAGGAATACACACATAACCCTGCGTGGCAATCGTAATGGGCTCATAGTCCTCATTTCTGGTAGAGGCAATATGTACATAGGCCCACTTAAACACACAGGCAATGCGATAGGTATGACACGGGTCGTCAGCTCAGGCAGTATAGGATTACAATCCGATTTTGCATTCATGATGAATCATCTTGTCACATACACTGATTTTGAGAGTGTGCGGTCGTTGGCCCTATATCGGGAGTTTGTTATATCGCGACATCTTCGCTAATGTTGGCCTAGGATTGTGTTGCCATGGATGGTGTGCTGCTATTCGGAGTTGGGGCCACAAAGAAAGGGCTCAACAACATTCGAGAGTGTATTGAATGCATTTAGTATTTTGAGTTTTTTGTAGTTACACAGAGAGAGAATACCGTGGAAGGCTGTCATGGTTCAATGTCTGGAGCAAAGCATAAAACCTACGACGCGAATTCAGTGGACTCCGTTGGAGATTTTATCGTAATGATACATGATACTTTACTTGGGCTTTTCCTTCCTAAATACGGGGCGAAACGACGAACGAGAAATATGTCAGGCCTATTGAAGAGTAAGTCTCACAATATTATATAGTGATGTTTTCCATATAGGCAAAGTTCTACTCATTCCACTTTCAAATTTCAATACGTAATGTTTTCTTCGAACGGTGAAGGGGTTACCAAACTTGCTGAGCCGACTCTCGGCCGTGATACCAAACTCAGGGGGGGTCACCAGCGGGGGACGGGGGCACCCCCTCTCCGTCGCGAAGCAGTTCCCCCTCCCCCGTCAGGGAAAAAATCGAAGGGTGTCGGGGGGAGAGGAGGAGGCCAAAAAATCGAGTGGAATGCGGGAAAAAGAAAGAAGAGAGAAGAGAAATAAAAGAGAATTAACACCTAAACAACCTCAAGTTAGAGCCAGTGTATTAAAAGAACGGAACAATATTATCACATGTTGAATTAGGATGGAGTAAATATGGTTTGATTCGATTCGTACGTGTTCCAGAAGCCAATTAGCGCTCAGCAAGGGAATAATTCGCCCACTTCTCGATTGGTGCTCAGTAGTATCGACTAAGAGGCGTAACCAATCAAGTAACCCCTCACCCCCATCCGAGAGACGATCAGTGATTTCCAGGATCCAGGTCACTTCCCCGGAAATCGGAAGAAAGCGGAAAGATACGTGTTCAACCACGTGACTGTTCATAGCCGACCGACGAATTATGCAAAAACCAGAAGAACTCGGAATGCTTGCTTGCAAAACGTTAATGTTACCACTACAAGTGTTTCATGGAATAGACGAGGGTGACAGGGAGATACGGAAGAAAAACCCCAGTGGACCTCTTTTTCACCTGTTCAAATATTTATTCAACTTATATTTAGTATAAGTGCTCACACTTGCACCTGAAAGTCATTCAGAATTGGAAGACGCGAATGATTCAAGACACCCGACTACCAAGACAGCATATTTACCAACTTTGACTTAACTTAGAACGGAACAGTTTGTGGATGGACCTATAACTCGTAAACACTACGATCGCTATTTGTTTTCATTTTGGGATGTGCCTACGTGCTTTTGAAGGTGTGTTCCTTTACTAAACTGTCTCTCCCTCTGCAGTTTTTGACAATCCGCTCTTAAGACTAAAAGCGAGGCTTTGACACCTGCTCTCGCCGATAATTTCTGTTACTCTGTTTCTCTGAAAAGGAGGTTCCGAGGAACCAACACCAACCCGCCGACAGTATCCTCTATTTAGTGCTGGGGTAACCCTTTGTCGATTGAATTTAGCAGTGCATGATTTAGCTCCTCCTCCGCCGAGGAAATTAGTTTACCCCTTACTTTTCAAGGCTTATGTCTCTTGCCTCTTGATCTCCCACAAGGACTGTGCCTAATTTGGCTACATTGATGAGTTTGTAATCCAAGATGTGGGCCTCGTTAAGTACCTAATGTTTCGATTATTCTGTCTCCAATTACGCATTTTAAGCGCCGTAAATAACCTTCACAATGTGTGAGAACACTTTCGCCAATGTGTGAGAACATTTTACAAGACGACGTCTAAACAAACATCGAAGGAGTCATGAAGGAGATTTTGGTTGTGTAATTAATTCGGACTGATATTTTGCAGTCGGCAGTAACCTCCGAAAAAGTGATGGTGCATCAAAGCAGCGGTGTCTGCCCATTTCTTTCTCTTTCTCCGGATTCATCTCTGGATTTTACGCCACACGACGGGATGTCCGAGTAATCGTCTAGTTCCCTAGTGGTATCAGCCGCCTTCTCAAGTGGTTGGGCACTGGGGGGGGTTCGTTCGTTCTATCCCGTCGTTTATACTGAGCATCACGACAGCTAGTATGCTCTATTTTTATCCCTTGCCGAAGGCAAAAAAAGGGTTAATGCAGTCTCACAGATATACGCGTGTGTGTGTGTGTGTGTGTGAGCACACTGTGTGTGTTCATGTGTGGTTTGACCACACCCGTTGTAATACGATATCTAATTAACCGTACGTATTAGTCTATATACACACCAAGCAACCCTCATATCATAAAAGCTCATAAAATTTCCTAATAGTTGTGGGACCACCCTGTTAGGATAGGCGCTATTGTTAAGCGCGAGGTGAAGGTCATTCATTGCAAAAAGGATAGGCGCCGACTGAAGATGCAAAAACCGTATTACCATTTTATTATGTCAGAGTGCCAAGCTTGATGGGCTAGTCCCACTACAGGGCGACGTCGGTCTTTCTACTATCAGATGTTTCCGGGTATGGCCAAGACCAGATTCTTATATCATACTGCCTAGATACAACGACACCCTTCGACAGGGATGGAGTAACAGAACTCGATTCGCTATTTGTCAGACCAAGTTGGGAAAGCCCTTTTTCTACGTCTTGGGGCTTACATAGTTCCATGTATTGTTTAGCCGCATTTTTATAGTGAGGCCAAGCACAGTAACGACATGGCTCTTTTGTCAGCTACACATAACGCGAGCTTCGACAAGTGCAATTAGGCATGAACGTAGCAAATATGAAGAGGATAAGGCTAATGGTACCCTGATCATGTAAAGGGCCATTGTCAATAAGGAGGCAGATTCAAAACGCGTATCTGGAAATGTAAGCACTATGAGTTCAAATCAGGTTTCCGGGCTGCAGCGTTGTATGCGAGAATTCAAAATTACTTTGAGTGGGTGTTACTCAATCACGTTAATTGCAAAAAGGATTTGACATATTCGTTGTCCGCAGGCCAACTCAAGCCCTCAATGCGCCCGTGAAGACCCCCCCCCCCCAAAAAAAAAAAAAAAAAAAAAGGCACAACCTCTCCAACAAGTACGGTGTAGCGTCCAGCAGAAGTGGGACCATGATCGTAAACTTGAGATTTTCGTCTCTAAGATCTCCCACTCCCCTCGAAATCTGAGTCTCGTCGGTCCGTCTACAGCAAGTCACGTGGGCATTAATCTGCGCCGGTTTCCCAGGAGGTTTCGGATCCTGGAGTTTTCACTGATCGTCTTTTTTTCTCGGAAGAGCCATAAATGGTGGTACCGGGGGCAGTTAGAAGGGTTATCCCCCGCCTCGTTTCTCATTTGACACTAGTTTGAGAAGAGATTCGCGAGTTTTCGTCCGGTGTTCATCTGCGATCATTATCCGGTAAGGGTTCCTAAATTAACCCTTGACGTGGATTCCTCAAAGGCGTAAAAATCAACAATCGAATTAAAGTATTGCTGTGATCAAACATGTTGTTTTATGTAGCAATGATCGGTATACCCACCCTTCTACATATATCCGCTGAGAAGGAAAATACTGTACAGAGTAAGCGACTCTCTTCCAATGTAACTCCTCTTTAGAGGCGGGATTACAGAAATGAAAAAATAAATAAAATAACAAATATCCCGCATCTCGCAAGAGACTAACTGAATGTTAGGATAAAAACATACTAGACATCATCGAATAGAATATACAACACACACATGCATCGATGTGTGGCTGAACGTTACCTATTGGTATATACATATCAACCGTTAGCCCCTGTTGCGAGGAATTGTGGCATAAGTTCCTGTATTCCTTGTCTGTCTGTCTGTCTGTCTGTCTGTCCTGCATAAAGGGGCGTTAGGGTTGGAAGGACCGCATTGAAACCTGGAGCACATCGTTAATGAATCTTTATGCTTTACTTACTGTTCACTTGCCATGACATAGCTACTACCTACCAGGCCTGTTTATCCATTATAGCCACTAAGAAAGCGCATACGCTATAGTAACCTTGGAGACGTTTCTTTGCATGAGAAATCGTCATGATTACCGAAGATCTCAGAGATCAAATATCCGCTCTCACAGGATTTCCTGCAACAACTGTTTTTATATTGGGTTCTTCACTTTTTCATTGTAGACGCGTTTGGATGTTCGTCTAAAAATATTCATTAAATTGCAAGCCTTCTCATTATCTCAGAGGACAGTAATTAATGAAGCAGCTACCCAACCGACGAATTAAAGTTTCAATCATTGAGACAGATCTTCGTGGGTGCCCGTGCCGCACTGCATGCTAATATCAGTTCTGATAACACCATTACGCAAGTGTCTCACACTGTATTGAACCGTTACTATAGCAATATCATTAGTATTTATGCTCGCTGTCATCCAGTTAACACACGTTGCATGGTTACCAGCATGACAATGGAAACATACACATGAATCGAGAGTGACCTATATAAGACCTGTTAATTTTTCTGAGACCACACTGTGTGGTAATTAAGGTCGTTGTCACGTGCCTCATTGCGAATACGGGTGAGCGGTTCGAGAAACTATCGTGTCCCATCGTTCGCCCATTCTTTCGTTCATAATTTCTAAGCCGCGCACATGATTAGGTTCACACATATTAAAAAATCCCCCATGAGTATCAAGTCTCCGGTACAGTTTCTACATGCAAACCATGAGAGACTGGTATCATCGACACTCTTTACTGAAGAGAGTCTCAGTCGTGAAGTGATTGATGCCATACTGCCAACACACAGTTACTAGTGATGCCTTATGTCTACTATACCATGTATACTCGGGACCGTTCACGAACATTCTCGCTGCGAAACACGGGTACAATGCAGACACAGTAACAAAGAGCGCACATTATTAGCTTAGCTTATAAGATGGGTTTAATTCACATGAATTATTATTATATACAACCGGATTTCTCAACACTGCTGTATTTGCCTGAAAAACATTACAAAAAAAAAAAAGATAAACACTGAGTGACAAAATGTTGAAGGTCATTCCAATGTCATCAACAGTCACTAAAATTCAAGATATTGAACATTCTTTAAAGTATTTGCCCTCAGCTACAAAATCATTACGATTGCGCTGTTTTTTTTTTTCTCCTTCTTCTTCTCTTGTAATTTTGTTTGTTTTATGCTTACCTCATGTTGCCAAAATCATTCATGTACATTGCATTATATTGGTTTCATATGAAAAAAATCAGCTTATGGCCCAAAGAGTGAAACTTGAGGAGTAAAAGCCTATAAAAAGCCTAGAGCTAGTCCATGACCATGAGTGCATGATGGAAATGTACGATTTAGAAGGTGAGTCGCCACTACACATCGGCCCAAATTACCTATTATACCAATTCCGCGATATAATGTGTCGACCTGTCATTTAGCCTTCCGCTTGATAAGATTAGTGGATCAGTGTCTCCACAGAAGGATTCGATTAAATTGCTTATTTTGGATCACAGTCCCTCTCACCAGCATTATGTCGACTGATATTGCATAGTAACTCACCACATGATTTCAATGAAATAAGAGGATCCACTTTCAGGCAGTGTGTGTAATGCATAACGTTGAGAACAATATCGTCTAATGACCGACACCGAACATTTGGAAGTGAACACCAGTTACACTCAGCTTTCACGTGGGACCTCGATTGTTGTCTAAGAAAAACGGAGTTGTTCATTCCATGATATATGACTTAAGGATGAACAAACTATACTTATCGAACAGGTACCAGCATATAAAATCCCTGTGATCTGCCACTATGTACCGCGCAGAAGAAACGGGCTCGAACAGGGTATAGCTGTTTTCTAAGGGTTTCTGAGATATAGCTTTCTCACACACGAAACAATATCAATGTGTTCATGGACTATGTATTCAAGCATACTAGTGCATGTATTACTTGACAATACTACCTCGACCCGACGTAGTATATTTCTAATCCCATTGTCGAACGCATGTGCTAATTTCAAATAGTCTAAAACAAATACGGGAACGGCTATATTTACGATACATCTGTCTAAAAACGAGCATTTAAACTACTCCGCGAGTATCACACTTCCTATTCGATCACAAACCGATTAATAAGTGGTACTCAAAAGATGAGAGCGGTGAACGCTGCATCGATCATTTTTTCCATTAGTGGTCAGTTAACAGTTCTCTGATTAGATAAATAACCAACGTGCGCGTGGTCTTCAAGGTTAGAAATTCGAGTAGAGTAAAATAGCTAAAATATGTATATATTCTGCAGTATGTCGGGATAGTCAGTCATCGGACAGTCATCCACAGCTTCATTTTGTATTTTTGTATTTATTTTGTATTTTTCATTTATTTATTTATTTATTTATTTATTTCCGTTGGATATCCGAGATTCCATTATGATTTATTCGCTTCTCAGAGCAAATAAGAGCAATTCTCATAGCATCCATACAATCGGAGCAAAAAGCATACATATTCTAGTCTATGTTGAAACATATCAGCGGAGAATCATCCAATATGTTCCATTTCTGCCGTTAATAAGAGCAGAAATAGCGATTCCTATTGCAATAACGTAACGTTTTGGTTCTATCCTGTAACCATGTGATGGGTGTTGTAAAATCGCAAATTTTTAAAGATGCATTGTCGTCTGGCAAATGGCGACGGTGACGTTTACATGACGTCACGATGAAAAATCGTTGCAGTTCAATTACGATACTGATTAGTATTACGGCCCGTCCGGGAGATACCGCGAGACATTATTGAAATGGATCTATTATTTGCCGGGATTTGCAATACGATCCCAGCAAACACAAAACGTTATCCATATAACATTTTGAAGAGCTTTCAAAAATATCTTCATAACATTTTTTTATAACGCTCATGAATGTAACATGTTTTCACAACTGATTCAATAAATTTCTATTAGTTTATATCGGACAAAATGTCGCGAAAAGTATTTTTTGTAAAATAACCATTATACCACAAAACAATGTTCTTAAAACCTTGGAAGAAGCATTTCCTATAACGTTTTTAAACACCGTTTCCTGTGCCCTCGCGTGATCCCTTACAGTGTAGTCAATGTAGAACATGTTCTGTAAGAACCTGTAACAAATAGACCATAGAAGGATCCGAAAAAACGTACACTGATGTTAACAAGAAATATTAGAGTTTAGGCATGAGCTAGGAGAACAGCGCAGTCACCAAACACAAACAACCCACGATCATCCGCCTGTCTGCCGCATTCTTGGAATATGTAGTAGCGATCCATGGACACAGAGTAGGTTTGTTGATCTTTCTGCTAATTTCAGTGGCTCGAATGGGAAAGACGAAGGAAGCACAATATCGCCATGCCACAATTCTGTGGATTATTGTAATATTATCAATAGGCCCCTTTGACGTGTTACAGCATGATGATTTTCCATTTGTGACAACCTAACATGACAACCACCCGTAAGTCATAGGCTCTGCTGTTGGACTCCCGAGCTCGCTGAATTAGGCAGTACGAGTTGCAAAACCTTGTCAAAACCGGCTGATTTCAAACTATATATACAAGGAAATCATTATATTATTCAGCCCTACAAACTATTAAGCACTCAACAATATATAAACTCCACACACCCGCATCGGTATGCTCGAAGGCGTCAGCCAATCAACGCATGGCGTTCAATTGCTAATACGCGTTATTTACAATCCACGAGGACTATTATGACTGTTCTAATGGATTTCGGAGATCTTCTGGAATCTTCTGACTGAATTAGCCTACGTAAACAATATGAACCTCCACAGCAGCTCTGGTCATTTGATTAGTCGTAGATTGCGTGCATATTATATAATATATATATATATATAGATATATATATAATAGATATATATATATATATATATAGATATATATATATATATATATATATAATATATATATATATATATATAATATATATATATATATATATAATATATATATTGGGGACTATTACCGTGAACAGAGAGGAAGTAAGAGAGGAAGTATCAGTCTGTTAGAAGTTTCTCACAGATTGCTATCACTGCATTGAATTATTGCGACGAGTAGAGAATCATAAATGCAGTACTGGAAGGCAATGACACGTGCGCAGGAACTCTCTCCGAATTGGCTTATTTGAAAAAATACCCAATGTGTTTGGTAACTAGTACAAAAAAAGAAGAAATACTTTGCCAAATGAATTGTACGTCAATTGATTGGTAAGATGACATCCGGGTATTTTCTATCAATCCAAAGCAGTACTTATTGAACAGTAGTAATGATGAGCTACTCTGCAGTCTGAAGGAAATTACATGTGTGCTTTGCCCGATGCAATATCACCGCTCCACCCGATGGCGATTGCGATTGTAGCAGGTGTCTTATATTTCAGAACAGTAAATCCCAGCTTCGGGTGTCTGTACTTTGAAGATATTTCTGAGTAGGCTTCAGGTTCGTTATGTGTCTGGCAGGTCATATTCACCATTACCGCGGGACGGTGATAATGATGAAGGTGGATCTAGTGTTTCGCAGTCCTACAGGCGCGATACGGTTCAAGGGGCTGCCCTGGTTTACTTTCAACGAACTTAATGACGCATAAACTTCTAACATAGAAAGCTCCAGCTATATCTCCTACAGACTCGTAGTCATGCAGCTTGTCTAGACTGCATTACTAGAGTCGTATCAGTTGACGTACTTTTGAACAATTTCTAATGAAATGACTGAACAGTTGTCCAAGAAAAACAGGTTATATAGTTTTGGATATTCTTTGGTACCCGAATATGGATTCAAGCGGAGAACAGAAAATAGCTCAAAGAATGCCGCAAAATCAAATTTAGTTTTCAGAGTACAACTGAAACATTTTCAAATGACTTGGAAATTAACTATAGATGGTTCAAATTGGTAGGGTTATTACGCTCAGAAGATATATAGGTAAAACGAGCTCTGTAATTCCTGTGGATTCCTTTGCTCCCAATTGCTAAAGAATATCAACATACGCTCCCAATCTTTTTTTCTGTTAAGGAAACAATCAGTCGGCTCTCAAAATGTGATTGAATGAAAATTGGACGTTACAATTACCCTGAAGTGGAATGCGTCTCGGTTACAATATTACTCCAGCCCATAGCGGTACCGTAGCAAACCACACTCTGATGTACTGTAACATCCTGTTCCTTCACACTAACACAAGTGAAAGAGCCCCCCCCCCCCCCTCCGCTCCCCATGAAGAAGTTCTAGCATGCTTTTCGTTATTTAAATTCACTTTCGAGGCATCTGTGTCGCACCCCTCCCCCACCCTTGCGTCATGAATTTGTTTCACCGAGACGTTTCACCTGCAACTTCAAGCAAAATTGGTTAGGGGATTCTAGCAAGTGTAGTAGTATAGATGCCACGATTGAGTGAACCCGAGTGAGGAGACAGTTTTTTTTTTCTTCTCATATACCCAAAATAACACTTGCTGCCAGGCCAAACGTGACTCATGCAAACGGCCTGGCCGCTTGTCCGATCGGTTCTAATAAATGTCATAGCCAACTTAGTAACCCTTGTCATTCTCCCAACCTTGTCAATAAGCTGAGCCCGTTAACCTATACCACTATCATGGACATCCTTCACTATCTAATTAGCGCGCGGATATACAGTCGTCTCACTAACTGCTAGTGGTGGGGTGAGTGAGGCGAGTGTGAGTATACAGTCGTCTCACTAACTGCTAGTGGTGGGGTGAGTGAGGCGATGTGAGTATACAGTCGTCTCACTAACTGGCTAGTGGTGGGGTGAGTGAGGCGAGTGTCAGCGCGCGGATATACAGTCGTCTCACTAACTGGCTAGTGGGTGGGGTGAGTGAGGCGAGTGTCAGCGCGCGGATATACAGTCGTCTCACTAACTGGCTAGTGGTGGGGTGAGTGAGGCGAGTGTCAGCGCGCGGATATACAGTCGTCTCACTAACTGGCTAGTGGGTGGAGTGAGTGAGGCGAGTGTGAGTATACAGTCGTCTCACTAACTGGCTAGTGGGTGGAGTGAGTGAGGCGAGTGTGAGTATACAGTCGTCTCACTAATGGCTAGTGGGTGGGGTGAGTGAGGCGAGTGAAACTCGAATGAATTACTCTTCACATCCATCGCACTCATGTATCCCGGAGGTGATATTAAAAGAAAGAGAAATGACTGTATATTCTTCACAGAAATAATAAGGAAAATAAACAATGATGAACCCTGATCGCCATCAACCCCGTACTACTCAGAATATAATTTGATTTTATCATTAGGCCGTTGTGTGTCTAATTTCCTCGTACGGTAGGGGGTTGCTTGAACGCATGCTGCGAATGTCGTATAGGTAATAAGAAACTGTTATTTTTTTGTTACACATATAAAATATCTGCAATATCAGCAAGCCCCGTTGATTGAGATACCATACTGTTCGTTTTGCTCTACGACGAGCATCAGATTTCAGACTTCTCAAATTGCGATGAATATTTTGTGAAACGACAGAAGCAAATGAGGTACGTGCAACCCACATCTTAAGAAACTGTTACAATTGACTCAATAAACCATGTTGAGGTGATCGGAAGATTCCCATTATGTCTCAGAGAGCTTCAGCCACGACGACATAAGTGACTGCACCTCTAAATTTGCATAACCAAAAATAGCGAGAGCCCCACTTGTCGTACTATCGAATAAATCGGATGGCTAATCTGCTTCTATCCGGAGGTTTTATGAGGCGATGAACACTGCCGCACGTGAGCAGTAGAATGCCCCAAGGCGTACTATATTGTTCGAGTGCGCTGAACCAGCTCAATATTTAGCCTTTGATGATTGTGAACAGCCCATTTTGTGAGGGCAAGACTGTACAGTTCGGGAATTTTCATTGTTTCAAATTGCCTGTAATGGGAATATCGCGATCACAATACGCCTTCCAATGCCCGACAGCATCATTCTGTTCTATCCTTAAGCCGTGCTATAAGGCTATAGAGCTGCCAAAACCCGTACATCTCCGATGACGTGCCATCGGCTGAGAAAATTACATAATTTCATGTACAAATAATACCGTCTCTTGAAAACGTCAAATTCGCCTGTAACCGAGTAGAATGAGTTGACGGTTAGGAGTGCGTGAATTTTATTCAGTGGCATGCTGCCTCTCGCCGAATGTCAAACAGTGTCGAACCCAGGGTTTAGTGGCGTGTGAACTGAGCTAGGGACTGGATGGATGTTTTTTAGTTCATGTCTTCATAATGGGAAATGAGTTTTGACAGGGCATTTTGTTATTGCAAGATATTCTAAAAAGTCAGGAGAACATTTAGGGGATGTGACTGATGTCTCCGCAAAATTAAACATAGCTCATGAAAATGTACTGCTGAGAAAGTTTTGGTGGAATGGGTAATCGTTATGTTGGAAAGGTTAACCGTCTACGTATATTATGAACTCCTTGTATCATCTCGTTACACAGTTACCATGCTGACGTGTTTTTTTTTACTCCGACCTCTTCGATCTCAGGTCACCTTAGTTAATGATTTCCAAACCAATAGGCATCATCTACCCCGGATGTACCCGTGTTTCTGATCTGATTTAATTTGATTCCTACAGTTGAAGGAAGCCAATAAGGTCCATCAAGGACCGTATTGATCGTGGATGATCACTGGCGAAAACTCGCCTACTCCTCTCGGCTATTGTTCAGATGCTTACGAGGCAGGGTTGTAACCATCCCCAACCTACCACCGGGCTGCCAATTTACGTCATTTCCGGAAGGACACAGGAATCCAGTCTCCGAACCACTTTCTCGAAACCTGGAGAGCAGAAGACGTTCTGTCAACGGGACAGCCCACAGCCAACTGACAAGTATACCGCCGTACGTATGTAATTATATATTATAAAGGGGTTGATAATAAGGCAATGCCTCTTTTGACGGTATCAAAGGAGTAGGGGTAATCACACGTAAACTGCAACATGCAAATTGCCTATACCCCTCGTATGTATTGCGTAAAAACGAAATTCCCATCATCATCAGAGTGCAACAGTGAATGATGACATACTGCACAAATCGGCACATATTTTGTTCGATTAACATTGATTCCATTGATTGGGAGTTTATGAGATGGGGTTGTTGCTTGGGTCGGGAGGTGATGATCGGTACTATTATGAGAGAAAGATGGTAGAACTCCTGCAGAATGTTGTTATTCTAAACGATGAGACAATAACATTGTTTAATTGAGAGTACCATTCGTTATCCGGAGAAGTTACCACACGATAATCATTGATCTGGAAATGTCCCAGGAAAATGTAAATATTTTTACCAAACCGTTCGAAATTATCTCGTGGTGGTAATTAAATACATCAGCATTGGTCGCTATAATTCTCTCGACATCATGATGTTTAACGGTTGTCTTCTCCTGGGCAACATGTAATATGCCTATAGACAACGTAACATTACCCATCCGGTGACTTTTTTCTGATTAATATTACAATAAAAAAAATGAACTTACCATAATTATGATGAAGACAAACGGGGACTTTTTCCTATGATACATCATCTTCGACGATCTAACCATTTTCAATCATAGCACAGAATGACACACTCCAGATTTCAACCTGGTCCAATCATCGAGAAATGTATATCGACACGGCGTCTCTGCGTCGAATAAAGGATGAGCTTACAATTAATAAATTGATCCTTCTCGGAGTCGAAGTTTGCTTTTTCGCTACGTCAACGCGAAAATTACAATTGATGAGCTTTTCGTCATAGCTCCTTCAGTCCTCTCGCAAGAACGCACTACAGCCGTCACCGGCTAATGGAATATTTCTTCGGCATTTAGAATAAGTAACTTTGCAGACTGGTCACATTCTATTAGGATTCTGGTAATAACGCCTCGTTTGGTCAAATACCTTGGTTTCAAGTCATCCAGTATACGTCGGAAGAAAGGGAACAAATCAGGCACAAATGAACTGATTTGACACGTGTCCCGAGAACTATATTGTACCCAAAGGAGTTTGATCTGCTGGAACTGTTGGCAACTTCTGATCACTTGAAAACGAGACTATAATTTCCACAGATGAGCCCCCAAAACGCGTTCTCAGAGGAGGGAGAAACCAACGTCTAATCCGACAAGCCCAATACATATAACTGCCTGGTCGTTACATAAGACGACGCCGTTAGGGCCTATAGTTTTCGTCGGAACCTATGAACAAATGAAATGAGGGATATGTAATTAGTACGTGCTATAGCCTACAAAAAAACAATATAGATCAGAGAAGTGACAAGGAAGCTGCGGGTCATTGACCTGAGTTACCGGTATGTATGCATGGTGTATTCATGAACGATCCCATGGGTGATTCGAGTGTAAATTTGGGGGTGCTGTACGGGATTCAGGGCAAGGGGGAACTGGTGCGGACGGAATGTACAGCATGTTGTACCATCATCGATATTCCACATTACTGAGAAAATGTACATTGAAATTTGCATTATTATGACAACGCTTGATACACATGCCAAAAAGTAAATGTACAAATGAGAACAAATACCACTGAGCAATTTCCTTTACCCACTGGTAAACATTTACTCGCAATCGGTAAAATATTACCCAGACCGGGTAACCGAATTGCCAAATTGGTTAATTTGTACCCAACAGTATATAGATGATGAAGGTTCTACGGAAGCAGCTACGTCTGCACTGGTAACAAGTAGCTTGTTAAATTTATATATCAGAAAAATAATACGAAAATGAAACATAAATAAGATATATGCTAATGTGTCAAAAGCATTGCCTCAGCCGCAAACCTGGACTGTGTGACCACTGTCGTTACTTTTTTTTTTTAAATAGTGATATAAAAGGAAAAAAATGAGGAATCTAGCTATTACATGTGTACCTGTAAGATTTTTCTGTGGGGATGATTATGTATTTTTCCCTCTGCAGTCAAAGGACACATACGCAAGCTGCCTTCAAAAGTCGATTATCTCTTATCTCTACTATAGATAGCACGTGCACTGTAGTTGTTCATTGAACCATCTGACTATGGATGCACCTACAAAAGTACCAAACCATTCAGTTGTTAGAGGTACATTCACCTCGAACCCTGCCGCAAAATGACAAAATTCAACAAAAATCAATTGACGTGCATTCATCTAGTCTCTTTAGGTGTTAGCCTGTCAACACGCCTTCTGTTCCCTCAGTTACATCCGTTAGTGACAGCATATCTTATTTCCACACTGGGGCTACATTTCTCGTCAGTTCCACCGTGGATGGGCACTGATCAATCGTTCTCTCGAGTCGAGCCTGGGTCCCTAGAACAGCTCTCCTGAAACCAAACTTGGTTCAGAACCTTTTCACATTTCGGAAAACCTGGCAGGTCTCTGAATACAACAACTCTCATCAGTCAATCAGTGACATAATTTATCGCGATGCTCTGTTACTGTACAGCCATTCGATTCCCATAACACAAATGGAACATAATCCTATGTCCTAACTTGCATATTTCATTTCAAACCGAAGAAATTTCAATATAATGTTTTGTTACGAATGCGCAAGAATGCAAGTCCGTTACATTTTGCAGCTCTCTAAATGGATTCCTGTGGTTTTGTATCGGCCTTCTGCCAGTCTGCTGTCTCCCTCACGTATCATTCTTGAACTAAAGTACGCAACCAATGAACATCTCAGCGGCAGTTGCCACTAGTATGAGATTCAGAAACGTTTTAGAGAAGCGACTGCGTGATGCCTCCTCCACTGCCGAATAAAATCCTTCAATTACCGACTTTATTCACGAAGGCGATTTTTTCCATTTGAAACATTTCCCGTTTTGCGTAGGATTCGGACCCCGTGGTATTATTCACACTTGCTCATTCCGCCGAGACTTTTGCGTTATTTCTTTTCATTGTATGCCTGAGTTCGCGAAAATATGTATAATGAAATCGATCTTGTAACCGAGAGGTATCTCTTCGTATGGCAATTCACGGAATTTAACTGCTGCCGATATCACCGGGTAACACTCTAACAGCTGAAATATGTGTTGTGTGGAAGCTACATAATTATTGACAGAAAATGAACAGGGGGACACTATTATTGGCGTTTAGGGGCGTTCTGCAGAGGGTTCTGCATCAGATGTCATCGATGACGACTCTCTCAATATAATGATCTATGTCTATATATTGTTGCATTTCAAATGTTGTCTCTTGATTTTGTTGTCAGTGTTATTGACCCGCCTGAGTGCAACATAAGGTAGAAGAGCAAACATGCAGGAAATGACTTATTTTGTCCCCTTGCTTTTCAATTCAATCGATTTGGCTCAGTAATGGTCATTTTCCCGAAATCAATATTGTATAAATATTGGTCAGATCCTAATATAAATATATACATTGCGGTAATTTGCTTCATTCTGTTAAAAGTTTCCTCACACTGATTCACTCTCTCTCCGTTTGCTAATGATGCCATGTTGTCGAAATCGATTTGTAGAGACTAATGACAGGAGAAAAACAACACAGTAAATTCGTGAAATAAAAGTATTGCCCTAAACTGCCAAAAAATAAATCAGTAGGAATTCTTAAAAATGACGACTCATAGAGCGTTCGAAATGACAGAAGACAGTGAATGACTTGGTTTGTTCGTTAGTTCGATACTTCGATGGTTAATGTCTTCCCTGCAGACTAAACGTTGTGGATACAAACATAGCCGTTTACTACGTTGTTCTGTGATTATAGGTATGTTATACAATAATATAAACACAGTCGATTGCTCAGATCCCGATTCAACGACACATTCGTGTTCCTACATGTTGGTATTGCTCTGTCGGAGCAACGGAATGTGGGTATTATGAAGTCATTAAGCCTCTAAATGTTTGTGATATTTAGGTCCTTCAGTGACTATATATCTAATTGAATCGTTCAAGCCTTGCCTAGAAAAACATTGCATGAATACCAAAAAACTACCCTTCCCTCCTGTGATTTTGTTCTATCAGTCACCATACTTTTTTCTGGCTTTAATGATGCCTATATATACTGAGTTAACAATCGAGTCTAGAATTGAATGAAAATTCGGTTCCATGTCCATATGTGGAACTGGGACGGTTGTCGCCCGCGGCCGGTAAAGCCAATTACTAGCGTGGATTGCGTGATGATAAATACCAATTTGAGCACGACTAATATCAACTAAGCCCTTTGTATATATACTCATGGAAGGTGTTTTTATGTTCTAAGGTACACTTCAATTCTGGCATGCACTGGCCGCGCCAAAGGTTGCATGCAGTTGCCAGGGCCATTAACACAGACATATGTCATAACAACGGTCCTGGTGGAACGTATCCGTTTTGTAAGTTTACAATAAATTTTGCAAACAACCCGCCAAGTAAGAAATTGTTGCGTCAGCGCATGCAGCCCAAATTATGTGGAACTGTACTGGGAGATATAAACCGGTTTAGAGACCGTGAATATGCGGTACTATACCGCTATTAGTAGGCCTATATTCTAGTGTGAACTGCACAGTGAACTAAACAAGTATGACGTGTTATTCTGTATCATGTGGACTCTTGCACAAGTACACGGTCCTCGGCATGAGGCAGCGTGTCATGTAATGTTACAATTGGAATAAATATAAATGAAGAGACAACGGGAAAGATAATCGAGAAGCCTATTGTTACAAATATGACTGAACCTCTACCAAATGGGGATAAGAGAACCGATAGGCCGATATTAGAGAATGAACTGCACAGTAATCTGAATAGGTATGACGTGTTGCTTGCTCTGTATCATGTAGGATTTCGCGTAAGCTTCACGGTCGTGGCAAACAGAGATGAGACATTTTTCGTGTACTTTTGCAAATTAAGAGAGTACATGAACAAACTAACGACGAAAGTATAACTGAAGAGCCTATTGTTACAAATATACTGAACCTCTACCAAATGGGGATAAGAGAACCGATAGGCCGATATTAGAGAATGAACTGCACAGTAATCTGAATAGGTATGACGTGTTGCTTGCTCTGTATCATGTAGGATTTCGCGTAAGCTTCACGGTCGTTGGCAAACAGAGATGAGACATTTTTCGTGTACTTTTGCAAATTAAGAGAGTACATGAACAAACTAACGACGAAAGTATAACTGAAGAGCCTATTGTTTACAGCTGATATTGTTGTCTGCTTGTGGGAATCTGCATTTTGGGCCAGACTTTGTTGCTCATGTCGATCAAATTGAGTACAGCAGCAGTAGAGGACAAACTGCCTGTGTTGCTCTAACTTGGATTCGAACTGTACCACCTCAATTGCACTAACTTATATTCTTGAACCGAAGCCAAAATCGGAACCGGAATATTACTCTCAACTGTTAGAGGGCGAGCTGTGTCGACGAAGGCTATAGAAAATTACGTCCACCATATATAAAGTAATTTTTTATTTTTCCAGTTTCAGGTAGTTGAATATCTTTTGCAGTTTAGTGAAATAGTCCCCTTGCTTTAGGTAGTCCACGCTTTCCTCTACTTCATGCCAATAGCACCACATGCCACCACCTGATTAGTCACGGAACGCTTCTCTCTTCTGAAGCCGTCGATGACAACCAGGAATACACATCAACAAACAATGTTTTCGTCAATCGAGTAAAACCCACCTGCTGTATCGGCTAACGATTTGCCTTATTGATAAACAAGTGTTGCAAACCGACCAAGTCTGGCACAATGTTTTGACTAAATTCTTGAAACTATATTCTCTGAGCACTGCTGAGCGACGGGGTTCCACTGACTCGCAATTATGGTGCAGATAATACATGTCCCCAAGGAGAGTGACAAAAACATATCCAGGTATGAGAATGACAGCAAATTAGCCCTCCCTACGACGGATTAGGTGTTCATCATTCTGGACTGCATTATCGAATGTCCATCGATGACCTTGACTCTATGATGACCGGAATGTTTTTTAAGTGATGCCGACAGAACACCTTCACCCATAGCTTCGGGTCACCCCTCCGGTTACGGTTTCATTCTTCGAGGGAATTCTGACTGATTGCGATTAACCATTGATAAATGCAGAGGGCTTGAAACGATTGTCCTGACACATGTCAAATGCAATTTAATGTACATCTTCATATCGCTTCTATCAACTGTTATCTCTAATAAACCGTCGTTCGCCTTGATAGAAAATAATATATTACAATCTACGCATGATGAAAACGGATTACCAGTGATCACTGAAACACGCATAGGTTTGCCCAATTAGCTTATTCGGTTGCCAGCAAACTACGATAATTGACCTTAAATACTAATAGTCAGATAACTAATAACCTTGACTTCTGGTATAGTCATCTATTACATTATGGCAGCCACACTCCCAGGGCGAATCACAACTGATCCAAGTACACCGGTGAGGCACAGTTGGTTATTGCATCATTTGTCAGTGACGCCACGGGAGAACTGCAGGATCCCATGTAATAACAAGTCCGAGTGGAACATTTATCTGTTTATCTTCACAAACGCTGTAACAAACGAACTATAAATGGGATTTGAATGGAAACTTAGGAATCGCACCCATTTTCATATGAATATCTATTTTCGACGTTCTGTTAATAAAACGCAACTTAGTTTAGTAGGGAAGGGTCAGAATGGAACGATTCCCCATGAATGACATTAAAACCACAACTCAGGAAGAACGACAGAACTCACAGAATCTCCCGCACTTCCTGAAGAACAAGTCAAGACTGTCCTTGGGTGCATTATAACACACACGGACCAAACAACATCTGCAGGGAGGTTATTCCATTCGTTAATCACTCTTTGCGAAAAGAAATACTTCCGAATGTCTAATTTGTCACGTTCACCACGAAGCTCAAAACAAGGGTCCCCATTAGTGGTAACATTGGGAAATTCGGAGAAATAGTCCGAAGCGGAGGTCTTCGAAGCCATGGACAATTTTAAAAACCTGAATCGAACCACCACAAATTCGTCTCAGCTCCACTGAAGTCAGACCAAAACGCTTCACTCTTTCCTCATACAACAAATCTCGCAGACAGTGAACCAATTCCGTAGCCCTTCTTTGAACGTTCTCGATTAGCAGTATAGGACTCCACGCTTGCACGGAGTACTCCAGGTGAGGTCTAACCAACTACTCAAACAGGCTGACAGCAATGGTTTGTCAAGAAAACTGAAATTATGTTCAAGCAGTCAATTACCTTTCCTAGCAGCTCCGGCACACTTCTTGGAAGGTTCAATGTGGAATCGAAATACGGCATCGTTACCCCCGTAATGTCATAAAAGTCAAAATTCCTCGAAAGTAAATAGAAATAACTCAACGAGACAACATGCTAGAGAACCTCATATTATAGGTGTAGGGCTATAGTCCTCTTTTTAAACCTGCTAGTTCAAAGAAAATATGTCACCCAGTCACATGACTAACCGCTTTACATGACTGATTGCTAGCCAGTTCTTGTTGTAATGAAGTAGAATGCAAGGGTGGCACAGTGCAGTGTTACACAGTGATACCTATAGAATTATGCTTCAAATTCAAACGAGAGACTGGGTCTACATTGCTTTAGCTCGTGAACGTGTTTATTGTGGCGGGAGGGTTTTTTGTTTTTTAATTCCGTCCTCGACAGTGCAAAGAAATATGACTGCGACAGGTCCAGTCAATTAAAATATGTTAAGCAGGAGATAAGAGCCGCCTAACTGAGTTAACATAATAACTAATATACATGTCGTGTGAGTCTGTATACTGGCATAAGTGTGTCCATCACCGTCAGTGTTATTTTATTACCATGTTTGTTAATGCTGGGGTCATTGTGAATTAGGACAATTAACAGCGGTAAGACATGCCCCATTTAGGTTCATCCCAAATAGGCATTATACCTCGATTTGGTGTTCTGTAAAACAGCGTGAAACTAAAATAAAATTGTATTTATTGACTTATATTCATCATGATATGCTCACTGACACTGGCTTTCGATTATTTGTTGCCAATATTTTATTTCGTCTTAATAACAGTTCCAGTTTATTCTAAACTAGGTCATATTCTGGTATGCGAGCGACACAAAGGCGCTCGATAATTATTCAACGCATTAACACGAACGTGAAATTCTCAGATTTCGCGTCCATTAAAAGTAAATATCAACGCCAGTCAGAATGACCGGACTGGGTTAAAACCTAGATGAATAGGGAACTACGACAGGATTAAACACCTGAAACTGGGCCACCCAGTTAATTTGCTGGTCCAGTAACATATTTACTAATGCACACAAAATTAGGATCAGGAAGAGGCAACAGAAGCTCAGGCGAATTCTATAATTGACCTACAGTCATTTACCAGATGTCGCTCAGCGTGTGGGCACTACGGACGTGGAAATACAGACGGGCATTGGATCCAAAGACTCCAGGGCCTCCGGAAGATATAAACAGCATTTAAAAGGTATTCAAATATTACCGTTCATTGAATAAGGAATATACTGAGTGTAAGTGAGCGGGACGCAATTCACTGGATAGCTACTACATACCACAACATGAGGTGAGCTGTTAAGGAATACAACGAGAATATTACGTCTGTGCGCAATCCATATACTAAATTGCTGCTCCGGGCACTGACCGATACTATAGCAACCTACATTCCAAGTCCAAGCAATAGGTTTGCCTGTTATAGGAATAACAGCAACAAAAAGGGATTAGTAACCATTCCCTCTCACAGATACAATATGGATTGCAGATGAGTTGGCTACATGCGCTGTGAGCATACATGTGAGCATACAACTTCGTCGGCTATATAGGTCAAGGATGGATTTAAGCACGTACTTAATTAGTTTGTGGGGAATGTCTGCTCGGTGTATACCTACTGTTGTAATGAGCATTTTACTGGGAGGAAAGATGCGTGCACATGGAATGAATGCGCAATAAGTTTCTGAGTGACATACAGTCACATTTCCGGGCAATTGATCTGAGCTTCTGATCTGAACATGGTAAAAGCCAAGAGTATGAACCATTTAACGGCATCGCGTGGGGGAATTCTCTGACGCAAAAACAAAAACTTGTGAACAGGCATATACTAGGTCTTTACACACTTACAAGATATAGGCAGAGATCAGTACTTTGCTTGGGAATGCCTTCGCTTTTTGCCTACATTCAAACCTACCCATATTTATCTACGAATCGTGCAAGCGATACACCCTAATCGCACACCACGTACGCACCGAGTTGACTATGAGGGTAGCCCCGCGACACACATGAATTTGAAGTCTCTTACGATTACTTTCCGAGATTTTCATGTATCCACAGCCCAGGGATTTAGGAGAGCGAACATGATCGGATAAACGTTCTAAGTAAGGCCACGGTATGATTCCATGACAAACTGAACAGCTGGTATTGAAGGTCCACACGTGAATAAATTCTTATAAGCAGCGCAATCAACATTTAAGCAGCGCAGCCAACAATTAGGTGTATATATATATATATTCAAATACAGTCTATCCCGTCGCTAGAGACACATGCACATAGCCATTTCCCAGCATAGGTGCTGGAAAAGACAACTCTTCAAGGTTGGGTATTATTTATGGTAGAAGGAATTGAAACCTGACGTCATATATCCATGTTTCCCTTGCAGTTAGTATAATATGCCCACAATATCCCTGTTGTCTTGTAAACAGGTAGTAGACAACTCACACACTAAGGAACATTCCTTTACTGTCGAACGACATAAATGCATTGAACAAGTATGCATTTATAGGTTTCAATACTTTTCAAACAATCGACTAATTAGTCCATGTGCTAATTAGTCCACAAAATCAGATCAACATGTCCAATATACTGGCACTATTCCCACATGTAAACAATTGATTATATTTATGAGAAATTATTACAGCGTCTTCTTCTACACGTCAAACCACTATAGTCCTACACATGAGCATGAATTGATCTAACGAAAATATGCCTTGGCACCATTATGTACTTCTCCCGGTTACTGTACCACCTTCTCCAACCACAATAACACTCACTTGACCTTGGGAGCATACAGAAATATTACCATACCTTCTCAGGAATAACAAGAATTCTCCAAGAGGGTAGCCGAACGCGAATTACCGTAATCCACACAGTAAGAAAAATGAACTTAAAATTCCAGTCACGTTCAGAGAGTGACTGCAACATAATTCCTTCACAGCGTACAGAAAAAGACACAGGACCTGTATAATGAAGAGAGTCCCAGAAATGGCTGTCCTAACGAAACATCTCGCGATAAGAATACCAGTGTCTGTTGTAAACTAACTTGGCTGGACTATCAGCTGGCCGTCTATTGGCTGGCGCGATCTATGACATCGCTGGATACAGCCACGAGAGCGATTCGTTACTGATGCCGCGGTAGCGGATGTCTAATGTCGTTGCTTCCCTCGGAAACTATACGTATCACTGGCTGTGTACAAAGAATCCATTCTAGATCAAGTTATCTCTGAGCGGTAGTGGTGTCCACATGTTGATTAAACTGAGGCGGATATTTTACTGGCACGCAGTCATATTCGGCTATTTATAAAAGTCGCTGGCGCGGGTCTATCGTCGTTGGGGTTTCTTCCTCAAGCTGTAATATTGTTCAGCTGCGGGCTTCTATTGAAGTTTTTAATTAACTGATCTGCTGTGGGGTGGACTGTGAACATGTTACCGCGGAGAAGGGTTTGGGAGCTCTATTTGTAATAGGCAATTACTGTTCGAGCCAGAAGCCGTTCCTTACGCGTGACTGTCGAATGTGCCCTTAATGTATCGTCGCCAGCAATGCTACTCGCCAAAAGCGACCTATCTAATCATCTTTAGGGAAATAAACAGCTTTATCCTTCTAAACTCCCGAGGATTAAGGAAGCGCTCTCAGATTACAAGTACTGGTAGTCCTGAGAGCGTGTGATTCCTAGGATATATCTGAGAGCACGATCGTCTTGAAACGGCCCGCATAAATGCAATGAACCTTCGGTAAAATTGGAATCACGTCTATCAAATGATGCATGCGGCTAAGGTACGGATTGGGTTTCGTGAAATAGCATAAATCTAATTAAATAATATAAAATAGTAAGAAATCTGGGTTCAAGAAGCAGGCCAGATTTGTTGATTAGAGAATATGAGATATGTACATCAGGCGTATGTGCAATGAAATGACGTGAACTGGTGATTTCAGCCTGAAAATTGATGACTTTAATTATCGGAATCACCATATACCAATATTCTTCCAATATATGTCGTTGTCAATATGAGACGATTTTGCAACAAGATTCCCTCGTTACTACGCGAAGGAAGTATATTAAGGAAGTTTTAAGGCATCGCAAATGCGCTACTCTCCCAGCTAATCCAAGCGACAGTCTTTAAAGCCACTGTACCTACAACCACAGACAACAGCTCTCATATGCTTCCGACAATTGCAATCAAAGTAATGCGGAGGAAGACCAACCTGTTAATTACATTTGTTGTACCCGTTTTGTTGCTAAGCAAATTAAGATGATCCGACGATGATAATGACGTTTATTGCACTTGCTTAAAGTATAAATCGAATAATATCAGGTGGGCTTTCTATGGAGAGCCATGTACGATGATAGAGAATCCGGGTTAATTATCATTCATGAATTTGATAAAAGCTTTGGTAAAATTATATTGTAACCAGCAAACCGTAATAAAGAATCGAGTTGTCTGGTTACTCGGCTCTGTCAAAACTGTAAACAAGAAAAGGGTACTGATCATGTTGGACCACGGTTGCAGTTCAGGTTCTGAAGAATCATATACCGGGTAAAGAGCCCAATTGGTTTGTGGTTTGCTTACAAGCATGTAGTTGACAGGGTAATTGCAACCACACGATAGCACATGTGCGTTATGTCAATACCATGCAACACTCCAAAATAGGCAATCAACTAATTGTAGCATGCACCCCTTATATGAATAAATGAAAAATGAAAAAATAAAATGAATATTATATGGAATAAATGAATACTCTAATGTGAATGTTCTCTTGGACCTTTGCAGCAGAAACAATGAAAGCAATAAAAAAGGCGTTCCTCAATCCTCAATTGTTTCACTCACATAGTTAAATACTGCAACATTAAATGCCGACATTTGTTCAAATTACACATGCTATTGTGCTATTGTGTACAAACTAGTATATATTTCGAAAAACGAAATTTTCGACTCACCTAGGGTCTTCGTCAGCATAGAATGAGCACAGCGGTAAATTGAAACACAACGTCTACAGACTCGTAGATACAGTGGGTGAATTGTTGAATTCTATAACTAACGTGAACTGTCTGACAATGGAGGTTTCTCTCAATAGTTGTTTTGAAAGGACGTAAAACGTGGATTTAGGGGAGGAATGTCAAATTTAAAGTAGAAAATGAAGAACAAACTTTTAGTTTCCGATACAGAGATGAGATATAATCAATTACAATGAAAACGAATCATTTTGTTGAAAATACAGTTAGTTTCAGTTAGTTATTCAATAGATAATTGAAATATGTTAGTTAAACTATTAAAATTCAGTCTTTCAGTCTTCACCAGACACGTAGCGAGATATGTGTCTAGGAAAGTGGGATGAGCAGAGGGGTAAGCGAAGGTCCCATGAGAAGAGCGCTTTTCCAGAACGATTCACATCTCCTTCTTGGCCAATGATGTGACCCTAAATACCAACTTAAATACCACTTGCCGAACAGCTGTCGAACTTCCTCCGAACAATAACATTTTCCGTCGGTCATGTGGGTAAGCCAGTGATGGGCGTTGAAACCGGCAAACCCCAGCCACATTGGCTACGCTACTGGCCACTGATTTCTGCTCGCAGATATGATATTATCCTCTCTGACGTGCTTCCAACAATCCCGAAGTGTCACACAGTTTACCATTGGTAGGCCTTCTGAAGGAATATCATAACGGGAACAAACGAGCCAATCGAGCTGTGAAATGAAAGATTCTTTTGACTTTTAATATATCACGACGATCTCAAGTGGCTTGGAACCCCGAGGGACAGAATATGAAATATAGAGTTACTAATTACGGCGCAGTTTAATTTGAAGGAACTGCGCCCGGGGTCAAGAAATACAACTCGTTGCAGGAATCACAACCTGGCCACACGAATTCTGAAAAGTGATTTTTCTTTTCGAATGGTGGAAAAACCTGGATAAATTTTGCGGGCAAACGTTCTTGCTAAGAACTAAGCTAATGCATGTTTTTAGCCTGAGGTTCCAAAACCGTTCTTGCCATGTAGTGACCTTCTGGGGGCAGAACTAGGTCGCTGTGTCGTATTGCATTATAAATAGTCATTCATCTACGTCCCATACTGAACAATGCGAACGATGCCCATCTCCTGAATCGTGTTCCATCACAGCCTGTGAGGAGAGTGAAGGGATGTGTACACTTGTGCGATACGATACGATACGATACGATACGATAAATTTATCGGACGTCAAGTGGAAAATATTTTAACTTTTATCGTACGATAAATTTATCGGATGCGATTAATTGCGCAATGCAGTGATAAACGCGCAATTCTGCAAAGAGTATGGAACGCCAGACAGGCTATTTGGAGGAGTTTGGCGTGAAGAGTGGGGCTCAGTGATGAAATCAGGGGTTTTGATGAATGTATAGGGTAGTGACGATCCGGCGAAGACACTGGCCTCTAATTGAGCTTCTCGGTCCTATTTGCCGCCATGCATAGGACCTACGAAACCATTATTTTAGTTCGAATCCATGAGGCCCTCCCCATATACAATAGTAGCGTGACCAGTGAGGTAATGGGAGGGTCATGTTGCGTCGGCGTCCTCCAAGTATCATGTGGCATGCAAAGGCAGGAGATATGAGGTGGTAGTGAGTGGCCGGGAGAGGGGGGTGTTGTGACTGCTCGACAGGGGCAGAGTCGAGGTCGATCCACAGCCTGACGTCTTGACGGGAACTTCACCCTAACCCTCACGTGAAGAAAGAGGCGGGAAAGAAACGAAGAAGGCAACGGAAATAGGGAAACGGAGAGCTATAGGGGGATATAACGTCGATCTATCGCCAAGTTAATAATTATGTCTTGTAGGTCAGTGAAGAAAGTAGAAGGGTACACAGGTGGAGCCGTAGGCATTATTTCGACATGCTTTTTCAGAGCAGAGTAACCAAGCTTTTGAGCTCAATTGTGCTTCAGTCTTCCTATATTCTAGTGAGGCGTGCATGCTCACTGTTGAACTGAGGCGTAGACTGAATGCTTTCTTGGCTACCTCACTCGCCGTATTCTTGGATACCGGTGCTAATTAAGACTTGGTGTCCAACGACAGTGTAGGCGGGGATGGTGAGGTCAGCTGCTTGATTCGTGATCGTCAATTGCGCCTCTTTGGGCATATGGCGCGCCTCTCGGTGGATCGTCCACCGTGTTCTGTCTCCACGAGACCCCTTGGGTTAGGGCCGTCCGCCGGGCGGCCAAGTAGCTAATGGTTGGCGCAGCTGCGCGTGTACCTCGGAAAGATAGGGGAAAGGGACGGGGTCAGCCTGGTCACTTGCTCAGGGGAGGTGGGTGATTGGAAGCGGCGGGGATACAGCGAAGTGCCTTTCAAGTATGGAATGAAGTTCAGTAATGTCCAGAAAACGGTTTAGTCAGGTGCCCCTATTTGGGCCGTAATGTCTCCACGACTAGAGAAAGGCTGTAATTGTTGTTTGTTCGCCTCAAATGGGTCGATAAACACTATTTCACGACTCCTGCAAGTACTGACAAGGACACAAGCTTCGAATTGCTTTGAAATTACAATTCTTGGTATTCAAAAATTCTGCCAACGAAGCTATCCACCGCCTGAAGCGACAAAAACCGATAAAATTCCGCAATTGAGCGAAGAGTATGGAACGCCAAAAGTGTTATTGCGGGACATTTGGCATGCAAGTGGGTTTTGGCGATAGAGTAAGGGGTTTAGATGGATGTACTGCAATTGCAATTCTTGATATTCAAAAACTCACCGACCAAGCTATTCCACCGCCCGAGATGACAAAAGAGAAAACTTGTACTTTTTCTACTCAACTCCAACCACGTTCGCCATTATGTTGAGCGCCGTGTAGGACGTCCGATAAATTATCGTGCGACATTTTTATCGCACAAGTGTGAACACTTCATCCGATAAATTTATCGTATCGTATCGCACAAGTGTGAACAGCGCTTGAAATGTCAGAAATGGGTCAGCGTTTCCAAGAAGGGACCTTCTTGTCCAGAGTGTTCCACCACCTATCGTGATATGGTTAAACCTCTATATATTGTATCTCATAAGTGCTTATCCACCTACGACCATAGATAATTGACATGAATGCATTATTAATTATTCGAAGCGCCTATTCCCTAGGAATAGTGAACCAATTTTTCCTTGGAAAAAATGTCGGTACTGTAATGCTGTCAATCAAGAGAAAACCAAATGGAGCTTCAATACAAATGTGTAGAACACTGGAAAGTCAGAGACAGTCCCCCCCCCCCCCATATTATTTCCCGAGCTGTTACCAGGAATAAGAAAAGTTGCGGTGGGCCTTCTCACTCCAAATTATCACCTAATAATTCATAATTATAAGTTACTCCACATTTTCAGCAATTCGACCGTCCCGGCATGAAAGAAACTTTAGAGCTGTTACATTTTCACCAGCCAGAGCTGTGATGTATTTTCGTTTTTCACAGTGGCAATCAATTCTTCTTGGCGGTTGTTGTTGGGGAATATTGTGTGGCAACTCAGCCAGGTTTCACCGGGACGTTGGCCAGTATCGCTATCAAGATCATGATCTATCTTCTATTTGAATAATGAGTAGGAATGTTATAACTGACTATCATTGAATAATCCGGCGACTGTGTGGTCTTGCACCCTGGCTTATGGTTCTTTCGTGCCAATAGATAAAAGAGAGTACGCAATAGCATGTCGAGCTAAGAAGAAAGGGTTCAGCCTCGGTCCTATATCTCCAATTTTTCCGACGTCACAGTTGGGTTACCGACTCATGGCCACTGACGTCAGTAAGCGTGTTATTTGTAATACAAACCATTCATCTGTGGCTGGGAGAGTACACGATCGTCGCAATATGTTGGGTCACATAACTGTGGAAGTCATTCTCTCCACTATTCATACCTCATGCATGGCTATTCGCGATGAGACTAGCCCATCCTGCCCTCCATCTCAATTCAGAAGATCAGAGTCGGCTAGAGCAAACTACTTGCCCGAAGATCACGGTTCAACGCTTTTGAAACGTCTGGGGTGCCACTGGACCTCTAATTGAACAATACAGCATGACACACGAGCCTGTTAATCTTATGTAACTCGGATGTACTACAGGCGTACGGCCCATCTATATTCTGTCCTGTTTGAGTTGTTTGTTTGTTTTTGTTTTTTCGATGGTAGACTCTCGATGAAACAACAATGAATATGATCTAGACCAAGAATTGTCGTGGATTGAGGATGAACGAACATTAAATGGAAGAGTAACGTTCAATGAGAATTCAAACCCTTCTGATTTGTATTTCAGCTTTGTGTTTATTCGAAACTCCATAATCATATGCCAGGCCTTGTAAGGACAACACCATACCTGATCCTTCACAATTTTAGTTCAGTCTATGTGCAATAAATAGTTCAGTAGTAAAAAACACCAGACAAAACATTTCCTCAGCCAGCGTTCTTATTTCGCCTTTTTATTTTAATCTTTCAGTCTGGGCTATTGTCCATGCATCCTATTTCACTTCCATACTGCCTAGAACAGGAAACACGTCACGACACAATTGACGACACAAATAGTCGAACCTTTGCGAGCAATTATGTCGCTTGGTCGAACGGGGTCTGAATGCACTGATATAGGCCATGAGTCTGACGACAAACCTCGATATGTTGTGGCTCATGTATTCATCTGTAACTGCCACTTGGTTATTACGCCTGAATATTCCCCGTATATAGATTTTGCGTGAACTGTAGTGGTGTCAGCACTCCTGACGGACGTAATCCGCCGTTTTTTCTTCCTCTATTTTTAGCATAGCAAAAAATTTACACCCTTGTATAATGTCAGTTTTTGTTCCCTTGGCGAAGCCAAACGGATCTAATGCAGTCACGCGTGTGCGTGTGTGTGTTTTTGTGTGTGTGTGGTGTGTGTGTGTGTGGTGCGTGTGTGTGTGTAATGGTGTGTTGTGTGTGTGACCTTCGTTTCCCACGATATCTAACAAACGCAAAGCATGTATTATTCATTCAGGTAGGTAGGTGCGCCCATGGAAGGATGACCCTATTGTTTTTGGTAAACCAATCGAGTCGTTCAACGGTCATAGAAGGTCCCAAACTTTGAAAGTGTTCAGGCACAGAACTAAATGACTCGCAAGTCAGTCTGAAATTCATATTGTGGTAGGTAGTGTACCCTGGCGGGATGACCCCTATTGGTTTTTGGTGTGTGGTCAAGGTCATTTTAGGTCACATATGGCCATCTTATATTCTTGGCAAACGACACATTTTAGAGTGATGTCTTAATGGAAAGTTTTGTGTTCGTCTGGTTGAAATACATCTGTGACCGACTTTGACCCTCATTTGACCTTTTTGCCCTTCTGCCCTCATTTGACCTCGTGACCTAGTGATGTTGCCTGTTTTTTTTGTTGGCGGAAGCGTCTTGTTTAGAACAAACAAAAAGTCCATGACACTACCCTACTACGATTCTCTTATCACAGCTATCTCATGAATTGGAAGGTCAAATCAGCTAAAATCGTCATATACTCGGCAACGAAACATTTTGGAGACTGTCACTAATGGACAGTTTCGTTCGTCTGGGTGAAATACATCTGGTTACCAACTTTGCTCATTTGACACCTATTGACCTTTGACCTCATTTGACCTTTGACCTGGTGAATTTGCATGCTTTGTATGTGTTGGCCGGAGCGTCTTGATTACACAGAACGAAAAAGTCATGACCTACATCTACGATACTCGTACCACAAGCTATCTCAATGACTGTGGAAGGGGTCACGCAGCTAAAACACGGGAATGTGGATAAATTTTGGCATTTGACTCTGCTCCTCAGCATGGTATCTAATAATGCAAGTATCTATCAAGTTCCCATTAAAGTGTTGTGGATTGTAAACATGATGAAGAATAACCTATTGTTTTTGGTATTAAGTCAAGGTCATTCCAGTCACCATAGGGCAATCCTTACATCTCTTCTCTGCAACACGATTCATTTGTAAAACGAAAAGTGAGAACAAGCATATAGCCAACCAAAAACAAATATTCCCCCCGTGAATACAGTCCAACTTCTTGAAATTGTCATTTTATTGTTATTCCTGATATGTTTGAGTATTGGACTAGCCCCAAATATTTTCCCCTAGACCAACTTACAATCTTGAATTGTCATTTTAATATTAGCACCCAGTTACATCCCTAGATGTACCTCCTGCCCATGTGGTGTTGGCTTACTGTGGGGGTGCAATTTGGATCTTGCCGACGCACCCCCCCCCCCACAGGTTTCATAGGCACAACTTATGAAAATGTAAAAATGTACCCTTTTGAAGCCTGCATCACTCCCACTGCTTTATTGCCGATTCCCTATTGGCATAGCAGAAACGCTCCTCTTCTTGCGTATACTCCTCTCAATAATGGTAACATTTTCGAACCCCAAGTTTTGTGTTGCCCTCTTCCCTAAAATCTAGTGTTGCTTCCATCCCCCCTCCCCTCTCCCCTTCCCCATACAAGTATTCTTCCCCCAGATGGACGTACATTTCTCAATGTGGTCATTTATTATTATTCCGATATGTCTGATATTGTCCTAAAGCACCAAGTGGACAGCCTATGTATGTTGTATTTATTATGTATGGTAACTCTCCTGATCAGTAGTGTCAAAGTGTTGCTATGGTTGGCGGGGAATTGTCAAGCAGATACCCCTCTTTTAAATGCACCTCCCCCCCCCGCTCCCCCCACCCCCCTCCCCCAGGTTGTCTAGGCACCTATGAAATGTGAAAAATGTAGCCCAATTTGAAGCTTGCATCACTCCATCATGGACAATTCCTAAGTGGCAGGCAGATAATTTCTTTTCTTTTGGCGTATACTTCTATACGAGATATGGATATCGATGGGAGGGGTAGCAAAACTGCAACTTTCCGCCATATAGCGTGATCTTCTTTAACTCGAGTGGAGAATGCCAATTTGTTTTTACAACTTAATAGAAAAACGGTGATATGATCTCAAATTTCCCATTTAAATATTATTCCAGCAGAAAATGCACACCAGGAAAAGTCCAGCTGAATTCAATTAGAAAGGAACACCTATGTAGCCAGCCCATTCCTTATCCTCTTCAACCACGTCTGCATTTTGTGTGTATACTATAAAAAATTAAAAAAAAAGCCTTCATTTTGACTGGTCAACATTCCCCATCCTCAACAAGGATTTATCTCATCAAGCGTGTGTGTGAGACTGCAATGTTGAGTGACTTGACAGCAGGACTGACCATTGTTTATTTTACCTGTGATTAATGGACAAGCCCTAATGATGGGATTAACTGTGTGCTGTAGAAGCATGAGTTGGGAGGAATAAGAAAGCAAGGGTCAAGGAAACTTCTGAAAGTAAAGGAAGGGCACATCTTTGTGGCATTTTTTGCTATGAGCAAAAGTGAGGGCATTCCCCTGTACCGCATGAGCAAAATGGGCATTCCCTGTACCCCCCAGGCAGAAATGGGCAGGGGTTTAAGAAGTCTATTAATTATCTCTCTTCTTCCCCATGCCTCTCTATCTGGTGTTGACTGTCCCATGATTGAACTTTTGGGGAAAAGTGATGCAGGATAAGACAATGTTAACAATTGGCCAGAAGTCACTGGATCTATTAACTGAGCCCACATCATTCAGAAATGTCTCACCTGGCTATTATACAGACATTACAAAGATCATGTCTGTTATATTATCTATTGGTATTATTAATCGTGCAAGCCAGATATATTTGTTATGGGAGGTGCT
This sequence comes from Sclerodactyla briareus, assembly GCA_026419785.1. Lineage (NCBI taxonomy): Eukaryota > Metazoa > Echinodermata > Holothuroidea > Dendrochirotida > Sclerodactylidae > Sclerodactyla > Sclerodactyla briareus. The sequence continues at coordinate 72,174 of JAODTK010003110.1, read as the reverse complement.
GCAGGGGGTGTGTCAATAGAGAGACATTCCTCGACCCACCAATGTAGGAGAGAAAATGTGATTTGAAGGCCTTGTGAAAAGTTTTGACCCTAAAAATGCAATAACGACATTTGATGGACTGTTAAATTGGCGTATTGGAATACAAGTATTCTGAACGTTTTATTTGCTACTTAGTAAATTGCATGACCCCCCCTTGTACCCCAGACAAGGCGAGTCATTGCACCCAACAAAATGATGCACCCCTCAGTCACTGTGCCTGAAAAATAATGAAAACTTGATACACCCACAGTCACCCTGAAATACCACAGACCTATCTGCTGTATCAAATTGAAAACTATTGACTGGGCAATACTTACCCATCAGTCCATTATTATTACGACTATGGTACACTGACCAACATGTGAGACCCCATGCTATTGGACACTGTCTGTACCTAACATGACTCGCCTTGTCCAGGGTGTGAGGGATTCATTGATAATATCGAGGGCCTTCACATGAACCATTCTCGTTCCCCACACATATACCCCTAAAAAGATATTTTTTTTCCACATTTGTTAATGATTTTGTTCGTTTCCGATTCAAAGAACTGCCACTTGATTCAATCTATCTGCTTATGACCACACCAGTCCTCTATTAGGAAGGTGTTGCTAAGTGATCCTCATCAATTAGCCTTGCCTGCAGTCTGCTGACTTAGTGTTACGGGTCGCTGGGACTCCCCACACTGAAGGGAAACATTGGAGCCTCGCTGGTTATGACTCTGAATGGAAAACATTGGACCTCGCTGGTTATGACTCGTGACTTTACCTCAATCTTCAAGATTACTTACTTACCAGGTTATTTTTCACAGTATTTTTTCTATTTTAATTGCCCTCAGACTGTTTGACCTTGGTCAAAAGAACATCATCTCATCTCATGCCCTGAGTAAATATTGCAGGTGATCGTTTTGTTTCAATGTTGTGTTTTGAGTTGGCAACACACACTTTGCAGGGTTTTGTCATAAGTGAGTAAGGGGAACATGTAACATTAAAAAATGCAAGGAAACTACGCAAGATTTGCGTTCTGTTATGCACGTTTACATGATACTCTTCTCGCTCGCTCGTGTTGTATATATTTCATTAAAACGATGATAAAAATTATATAAATAGATATGATGGTATGCAATTGAACCAACAGAAACCTTCAGTAACATGCTAGAAACAGGCATAAATGGATAAGAAAATTTGGAGCTATCAGACCGCATTAATCTGAAATATGTCTAGAATCAATGATCATAAATGATACTACAATTGGGCCGTGCGTGTGTTTATGAAAGCATCAATTAACAGTAGATATGGCATGGCCATCGTCAATATTAATAAAAAATAAAGCCCGGATCTCTTTTATTATATAAGTTTGCCCTCTTGTTTGGAAGGCTAGGCCTCTAAATCGTCGATGATCTCAGTCCATGATCTTACTGATTAATTCAAACGTCCACTGCTTTTTCGACATCACGCTGGATCCCATTCAATTAGCTGGGGATACTAACAGCCTTGTAAGTACTCTTAGATTACCTCTCTACTTTGTTGGAAATGTGATCCCCGGTTATGCCATTGCTGCATGGTTTTTGTAGTCCAATACACTTTCGACCTTTCCGTACTACCGCTTCCACAAGGTAAGGATGTGATCTTATCTTTATCTATGAAGTTACTCATCCTCTCGAACATGCATCTCTGTCACACTCATTGCGAATGCATTCAATTAATAGGGATGTGTATTTCAAGTTTGCCACGTACTTGTGTAACAATGTATACATCAGGGAGCTTCTCTTCCGTACTATTAGAATGACTCTGCGCACACAGTGGACCTCTGCGAATAGCGTCTCTCCAACTTTTGAAATCGTTAAGACCCTTCTGTGATCCTTCCAACTGACTCGGTTGCTATATGAGCTTAGTCAGGTATTTGTTTTGTAGCCTACACGGTTCGTATGGAACCATAATCTGTCGTTTTATTTTTTTTTCTTTAACTTCATTCCATATATACCTGTTACATGAAAAGTTGGTATCGCCAGCATACAGATTCATACATGATATGCGTCAAAACCATAGACAATTCTCAGAAATAAGGAGGGGCCCCAGGATTTATATGATGTTTCCTACAGTTTCAATAACAGTCACTAATTTTACCAGTCTTTGTAGCTTTGGAGTTTCAACTGTTGAAATAATGCAATACCATATTACATGGACCTCTGGTCTATCGAATCACATATCATAACAGTAATCGAGTTTGCGATACAATGATATTACAATTACCACCATTTCTCCCGGTTGCATTAGAACCGCTGCCATCCTAACAGCACTTCGCAACAGGCTGACAGAGTAATGTATTCTCGCTGGTATATATATAATAGTTGCTGATGTGAATCATAATTGCTCGCGCGTTTAAATACCATGGAATGTGCTGGTATCTCTCTCTCCCGCAGTAAGAAGGGGTGGGGTGGTTCAATTGTACGAAATACATTGATGCAACTGTCCTACCTATGACTACTAACTTTGTTAGGTGGAATTATAATAACAGATATGTATAGACTGTGCCAGTCGCTCTCGTATTGTTCTCGGCGGCCGACTTAGTATAGACCGACTGGCTGTGTCTTCTGACTGAATCCTGTAGCACTTCAAATGTAAAATCGAGGCTCGACGTGGCCACTGCCGTGATCGCCAGTTATTCCTTTGATGACTGAGTTTTGCATTTTCGGTGATGTACTCTCGCCGGGCACATACATATGTATAATTGTGATTGTAATCGCCACGCGAAATTGACGGAACAGCTGTGGTAGTTAGTTAATGCATGCATGTGCAATAGTAACCATATGCCAACGACTCGTTTTAGGCTCACATTGACTCTGGCTGATTTTTAGGGTAACTATAAGCATGGCGACGCCGTGCCTGTCATATTTGCAACATATTGACATATTAGATAGCTGGTTGTATACAAGCTCTTTTAAAATGGTCTCATCGACTCGACAATGAAACTGTTACGAAACAATTTCTCAAATTAAACGATACAAATTTCGTAAAACTATTTCGTCCCAAACTTTAAGAACGTTTCATCAGGGGGGATGTCACCACAACTGATCACTGTTCAAATGTTTTCGGACCCTATTTCACTGATAGTAATAAACATACTGTAACCACACCCTCATTAGGAACCCACGTGCGTCAGCGATTTTGTTTTTTAAAACATGGTTATATTTATTCGAGGTTGACGTAGCGCTTCAACGAAGACACTTTTTTGTTCAATAGGCACTGAGAGCGTAACAATGACAGCCATGTCGGATAATATCCTCACACAAGTTAGGTGTACAATCATAATTCTTTAAACGGCGGAGCCATTCTGATAAGTAATGTTGTTCGTTTGATTAAAAATACGGTATACGGGAACCTTCAAGACACCTTCAGCCAATATCCTACCCTGGCAGACTTGTAATATAGCAGGGAATCCATCGGTTCGGGTATCGTTGTCCTGCGTTAGAACATGATGTAAGTGGATCATCGCAACTGTCGAGGAACCTCGAGAGAGAATATAAATCGGCGCCCCGTACTAACAAAAACATTCTCTTATTAAAATGGACAACACTATGGGACATTAATCAGTTAAACTAGAGCGTAAGATCCACGCTATTCGGTATAGTGAACCAATAGGATTCGCAGAGCCAGGGAATTTTAATTAAATTATGACACTGTGGAATCATTACGATTTATCTTTCAATATATACAGCTGGCATGCGGAATCCTGTTGAACGATGCATGACAGCGGTGGTGTATTTTGCATGAAAAACACTCTGGGAAGCTAAGAAGAAATCGTAATTATATATATGCGCATATGGTACCCGACTTTCTGCTGAGAGATACATGGCACGCGAGATATAATTTGCATGATAAGGGGCTTACGACAGTGGCCTAATATTTCAATTTACAATAGAGCGTGTACATGCTCCAAAAAAGGCGTCGTGAGAGGGTGTGCAGAGGAAATTAGCTAGAGAACCACCGCGAAGCCACGTTTCTCGCCTTAATTAGAATTGTTTCTAAGGTTAACTGAAGTAAATTTTATTGACTCTAAGGGCAATCAATACGTCCGTTTGTTCGTTTTGTCAGTGGTAGATTGGTTAGCTGTTTGGTGGCGAGCACATGGGGGAGAGCTGGTCAGCGTTTCACAGTCCTGAGTTCTACCGATCTACCAACTATGATGATTTTCAAGTTTCCGGTCTGAATCAGACTAGCGATCGATTCAATAACTTTCTTCATTATCCCATATCACACAAAAACACGAACACGATATGAAGTTTTTTACAATATTCAACAACCCATACATAGTATGGTATTCTATGACATGATATGCCACAGTGCTCGACAGTTTCACTTTATCACATACGTCAACCATTTCGTCCTGGCTACTGTCCATTAGATTCTTATATCTCAAGTCCACTACACCACATCAGACATTGAAGTTATGGTAAAGTTAAAAGTTTATCATGTGCCCCATACATGTTCATATAGAGTGACCCTAAAAAACCTACATCTAGTAAATCACTCTGGTTGAATCCAAAATGAAAATGAAACCTCACAGCAATTCCTATGTGGCATGCCAATGATGCAACAATCATTAAAAAATAAAAATGCCTTATAGTCCGGTAGAAACTGGAGGACGGGGTCACAGGACGCCATGAAGATATATGGTATACCATCGCTATGACATGCCGATACAACATTAGTTATTCAATAATAATAATAATAATAATAATAATACTAATAATAATAATAATAATAATAATATAATAATAATATAATAATAATAATAATAAGAATAATAGAAAAAAAAAAAAAAAAAAAAAAAAAATGATAACTCCGCACAAGTCACATACATCCTACACACCCTGGTAAGAAACAAATAAAGGGACGGTCTTTTACACCCTAGGGACGGCTCATAATTTTACCACAACTGTTTTGCGTGTGACGTACATGGATTCTTTAACCTGTACGATGTTGTTTCAATGGAGTGTAAGGTCTTGGAAAGACCTAAAATAATCAAGACGTTTTGTTTCCGTTGGCAACATAGCAGCCATGGTCGCACAATGCGGTTCTACGTTAAAACGTTATGACATCCCGTCTATTCAGCGCGACTGCAGCAAATGCAGATCTACGAATATAATCACGGCCTTGCACTAACAAAACATTAATCTTATCAAATGACAAACACATCCTGAACATAATCAGTTGAACCAACAACATCAGTTCCTTGCGTCTCGCAAAGCGAAGGAAATGTAATCATAATATGGCACTGTGTATTGATTAGAACTGTATTTTTCAATACGCGCATCTAACGACACGTACGGATTATCGCTTGAAGATACATCTGTACATGGCACCCGTAGTGCCCTTTTGGATGATGACAAATTAAGATCCCTAGATTATGCTACAATTTACAACTAGGAGAGCCAACTGATGGAAGGATTATTATGGTATTTTTGTCATCGTATATTGATTTGGATTTGGGCTACGATAGTATTATTAATTGGAATCAGAGTTAGTGCTCATCGCAACACTTCTCTGGCCTCACTTGATTCTGTTAGCATGATAACAAGGACACCTCACAATACGGGTCCATTCCGATTATTGCCCAGATTTTGACGAGGCAAGGATAAAAACCCTGATCTCGATACCCCGCCCATTTCCTATCACACCCGGAAGACGTGGGAAGAGATTTCAACATGCTACCTTCTCCTGTCAGTCAGTCACCTAACGGCACGCCTCTCCTCACTAACAGTCAACATTCTGAGAGAAAATGTGTGTGGCTTCTCATAACTAGCATTCGAGAAAGGTCTTTGGTCACTTTTCTAATACACTATGTTATAACTTTATTGTACTAATAACATTATTGAACAGAGCCCAAATGAGATATGTACACGACATTAACAAGGAGAACCACCTGGAGCCACTGTCGGAGGTGTTGAGCATATGTTTAGCTCTCCTGGGATTCTCATTAATTAATTTGGTATACAATTTGGTATCAATTGAATGTGAATTTAATGAAATCTTTGTAGGCTATTCCGAATACCGGATAGAAATGTTCCACCAATAAACTCACGGCGAAGGCCAGCAATAAACAACGGAGCCAATAGGGACAGTTATATAAGATGCCCCCGTATCGACCATGCTAATGAACTCTATCGTACTCATAAGGGATGTTCGATTGAAATATTCCAGTGCAAAGTGTACACCGTCAATCAACGAAACGTATTTCACGGAGGAAGCAAACCGCAGATTTTGGAGATTCCAATCATACTCTAGATTAAAAGGAATAATGCTACATGTTTGAAGCCGTATCATCTAACAAGCTTGCATCACAAGTGGATGGTTAGTCATTCGTCCGTTATCAGGGTGGCTTTATGGACCATACCATGTGTGAATGAGTGTAGTCTATGGGCTATCAGATGAGGCTGAAGGCTAAGAATAATCTGAAAAGTCGGATTTCCGCTAGTAATGGTCCCAAATCATATTGGAGTTCATACACGAATTCCTTCTGCTTGTTTTGTAAACCTGTTGGTTGTACCCGAACCTTGAAATATCCCCCCACTGGGACCAGAAGCTAGTAAGAATAATTTATTGCCAATGCCAGCATAGTGGTGAATGTTCCAACTTATAGCAAAGTATGGAATTTTACTAAATTCTGAACCATAATAAGATCCTCTCCCTTGTTTTCCTCGCCACCTTTGCTCCTGCGCGCCCTATCCTAAACCCGAACCTGTTGTGCTAACATTTCAGTACGAAACAGCATCACCTCGTCAGGTCTCAAGCTGACGGTGTAAATGGCATCTCATACAGTCATCTCTTGCCATTTACATATCTGAATATCTAAGGGACGAATAGCGATATTGGTTGCCTATTGGGAAGTAGCTATCCCTCCCGTAGGTCAAGTCCTATGTCGGCCTGGGTGCGTGGGCATGCACCAATGAGTGTTGGTTGCCTAACCGGTATGTTATGTGACAGCATATTATGAACTGCCATTTGATTTTGATGGTTTGATGGAACGCTAAATTGCCTATTATAAATAACTTATTATGTCAGAATGGAGAACTGCCTGGAATGTTTAATCAGTGGGTTGGGTTTCATAATCCGTCTACGTTCGATTCCATTATACTTTCGCAGAGAAGAAAGCGTGCCAGTCTTGACTGAGAGATTCCAGTTCAGATGGAGTTTTGCAATGCACCAGTAGTTGTCGCGAATGCATGCAAGCCATCGCTGAGGTGACAATCAGGATAAATTAGTTGCAGTTGTTGACAGTTACAAAGATCGGCGTTCCTATAGTTGGCTATTCGTCAATCAACAATTTGTCGAATGTATGGATTAGAGTTAATTGCACTTCGTCTCAGAATGACAAAAACACGACCAACGTGGAAACAGCGTATACCACGTACAGCGAACGATAAGTAGTAATTACGTACCGCACCAACTGTCTGTCATGAAGCGATACACACAGGAAGATTGAAACATAAACTGTGAGGAAATATTAGCGACGTCCGAATTTTGCTTGACATAAGAATGAAGTTTCATTTTTTGCCATGTCCAAGCATGTGGGTGACACATACACACGCACGCACACACATGCGCACATACACCGTCACGTTGGCCCATAGTGTGGTTTATTTCAGTTACATGTTGGATTCCCGTGTTATATAAATAAACTTACACCAGCGTAGTCCAATTTGCTGAGAGAGCCCAGGCTTTTTGGACATACCTGAAAGAATTTTGTGTACAGGTATGCAGGCACATTACGAACATGAACCTATGTATGTATGTATGTTATGTATGTATGTATGTATGTATGTATGTATGTAGTATGTATGTATGTATGTATGTATGTATGTATTGTATGTATGTATGTTGCGAGGCGGATTACGGATTAGTCAGTCGGTAGAGCTCCAGACCGGCACAAAAAAAACCATTTTTGCGAGTTCGGTAAGCCAATTGGGAGCCCGAGGACTTTTCCGCACGTGCTGTTGGTCAAGCCTTGTCTCCTGAAAAGTCCACGCACCCAACGTGTTAAAGTGGGGGCCTTGTGAGGTGACTTGTGGAGGAGTATGAGCGCCGCATGTGGCTTGCTTGATTATTGGGGGGAAGCCGCCCGGGGGACACGATGGAGTGACGCACTGGAACGGTGCGTTCGGGACGAGGAGTCGGGAGAGCTGAGAGAACAAGGCAAGCGGTGCGGTGCTGTATGGTACGGGTGCGACAAGTCATTGATGATCAGGGGTAATATCTGTAAAGCGCCTTGAGCAAGTCTTCGACCTGGGGAAAGCGCGATATAAGAACGAGATATTATTATTATAATATGTATTTATGTATGTATGTCTACATTTCTTCAAATGCTAAAGAAGAAGCCGGGTTTTCTCATTTTTCAGTTGTCTCTTCCAATTAGTTTTGTAGTTCCATATAGCATTCTACCGTTATATTATGTAACACCCGTGGTAACTTTATTCCCCCAAAACATCTCGTAATTGATGAAGAAGATATTGGAATGAAGAAATGTTAGCAAGTCGCGGACCCTTATGTAAACATACACCAAGATATTTCGGGGGGAATAGTATTTTCATGTTGTTTGGTCCCTTGTTGGGATTCCCGAATAGCTGATGATTTGGAGTTCCACACGTGGCAGTTGGCATCACGACACGCGGGTGTTCACTCGCGGCTCGATTCAGCATGTCGTCATTCGGTCTGGGACAATCGTTTGATCTTGTTGAAGAGATGATCAGTCCTAGCTTTAATGCATTCCTCGCGTTATTAGGAGGTCAATGGGTGAAAACACAGCAACTTGATTTGGGTTCAGCTGCTCATACAAGAGTAATACCGAACATTTCAAATAATCTAACGCATACCTTGCGTGGAATGTCTGGAAAAATGTGTCAGTGCTGAAACCAAGATGTACCGAGGAGGAAGGCCAGTTGTGTTGTACCCTATAAGACAAGAAAAATTTGTGATTTCTCATTTGTGATTCCTCTCATTATTATGTGATAGGTAAACGGCAGGCAACTCGCGGGTACATATGTCAACCAACTATTAGTAAGGGTAGGTAATAAGCTATTATTACAGGTATTGAAAATAACAGTTGTTCTGAATATTGTTTGTAAATTGGTAACTTCAAGCGCGACTCGAAAATACAGCCAGTAATAAGCACGGCACTCACAACAGTAGTTCAACTCATGTCATTCTATAAAGCGAGAGAACGTTTAAATGCTTCAAACTGAATTAAAATGTGGAATTATTTGGTTTCTGAAAACCAATGTTAGGATAGTCAATATTGATAATTATTCAGGACAACCGCGAGAATCAAAGTAGATTGAAAATCGATGAAGAAATATGACTTACATTCCCAGTACACTGTTGATTCACTATAACGACCTAGATAAATATAAATGGCTCGAATGCAATACACCTGGTGGGAATCGCTTGCAAGGCAAATGGAAACAGTCCCTGATAACCCGCCTACGGATATTGCCGACCAGTATTGTATTTTTCCTATTTCCATATTCATTAGGAAAATTGACCCGGATTCTCGCCCATTTCACATTCTTCTCCCGGACCTCAGGCTGTCAGTCTTTATTGCCTTGGCTGATCTAGCCACACAACTACATGACTTCATTAGAGTTCAGGGGAGCAGCCTCTTCTCAAGTGTACGGGATGACCATATTCGATGACATTTTGAGTGCAATCAGCTTCGGAAATATTCCCACTTTGACGTATGGAGTGTCCATAAGTGGGTTCTCTGTCCGTTTGTTATTCTCATCTGCGTTTAGATTATTCCCTTTCAGCCTTCCACACACTTTTGGTCAGACTCGCGTCAGGGAAATTGATGACGGGTCCAATACAGCTGTCAATTATAATACTGTGTTAGGTACTTTGGTCCGCTATCCTCAATTGAGAGGACAACACTTGGAACCCTCCATGTTGTTTCTTCCAACGTTTCCTGGTGCTGTCCACATCCCAACAATATCACAGAAATATCACGGAACCAGGATGGGTGCATCAAATGTTAATTGCACACGCCATAACTCTACTCGATTTAGTTATAGAACAGTATTGTAAAAGACTGTCAACAGTACGACAGGTACCGGTACAATGGCAAAGCGTCATTTGATAACGATTTATGTTAGATTATGGTTTCGTTTTGTTTTCTCACGGTAGTGTCGTAACTCAATTTGGATCTAACCGTGATGAGACGAGTCCCCGAGCTATAGTATTAATGAAGATTTATATTTTCAATATAAAATATGTTGAATCCGGGTCCTCTTGAACGCACGAAATGCTTCTGGAGCGAAACGGAAGGGTTATTACGATATAGTAGTAGAATGGACATTTGAATGCATTACTGTAAAAAAGGTGTTCTGTGTCAATCCTCATTACAACGATGTGACATCACTGTAGACCAAAAACTAGCAATTGTTATTTCCTGTAATGAACGAGAGCAGTGTGTACTATCGCTAGTCGGTTATAATTGAACATTTATTCTACTCATTTGAACGAAGTATTTCGAGGTACTTTGTTTATGGTTGCAATCAATGATGTATTAAACACGAAATTATAGGTACACTAGAATAAAACATCTCGCCTCAAAGTAAGCAGTGGCTGACTAACACCATTATAACAAGAACAATCCGTGAATCGACTGTAATGCTGCGAGTCTGGGAGGTGAGACTGAAGAGAAAGTTTACATGAACAGACATTGACATGTAAGGATCGAATACGACTTCCAGGTTGGGGATATTGTCAAAGAAGATTGGTAGACCAGTATTACAGGGGGTCTTGGAGATCGAAGATTGTATTGAGTTTGGACGTGAAAAGCGTGATAAGCGTTATTTATTATTTATTTATTTATGTATTTATTTATTTATGTATTTATTTATTTATTTATTTATTATTTATTATTTATTAAATCATTATTATTTATCACACAGTTCATACTTCCCACAATGCTATTTTCAGCCGACAAACACTAGGCGCCGTTTACAGAGAAATGTTTTCCCGGTACACACAAGATATGTGGAATATAGGTATTTCAGTTTGGAATTACTTGGACAATACTGCCAAGAAGCATATCATAATATTATCTGGCTAAATTATACACGCACTAATCGCACCTCGCTAATTCCGGGTAAAACAGCGATGCTATTATGAACAAGAATGATATATTTTGAGTACCATTAGGCCTATTTTTATCGATTTCAAAGGACATTCCCTGCGTCAATTTTCACACCTTAGCGTTCGTGGCAATCAGAATATGAATGCAGCGAGCGGTCACTGAACTGAGTCGCGGTCACAACCTGTCATGAATTACTGCGATTTGAGGTCACTTTCTTGGGTGGTAATTTGAAGGGAAAAGGGGCATAAATGTCAGCAACCAGGGAAACTACAAGACAGAGGTAATCAGTAATTCGTGAGTCTGTTCTGGCTGGGTGCCTGGGTGTTTCAAAATTATAATATGGACTGCTCAGCAAATACCAATCAGGAGAATATACACTGTAAAGGCAATCCGTATTGTGAATCGGGTCTGATGGGTGTCTAGGTGTTTCAGGAATAGTGCGTGTATGACTACTCTGATACCCGGTTACCGTGGAACCGTGTGTGACACATGCCAGCAAACCTACAGTTTCCGAAAGGGGGGAGATAAATATAACCTGACTAAATAATGGCTCATAGTTGATTGCGCCGAGCTTTGGTGATGTATTCGAGTATTCGGGCGCAAAGAATGGCAATAGTTTCCGCAATTGAGCAGGGGCAAGCATTGGAAAATCCAAATACGATGGAGAGTGTGAGGAGCAATGTGGTATTGATAGTCATTCTGGGTGAGAGTGGGTTTTTTTTGGGTTTAAAGGTTCGCTGTTTCACAGCACCAAAAGCGATTTCAGTTTCCACTGGGGGACAGATGTTGACTTCTAGGATGCAAATTAGTCAGGTCGACTCAGGAGATTGCTTGCTCGGAAATAGCTTATTGAGAACCAGTTGTATATATATATATATATTATATATATATATAATATATATATATTATATATATATATATATAGATATATATATATATATCTATATATATATATATATATTATATATATATATATAGATATATATATATATTATATATATATATTATATATATATATTATATATATATATATATTATATATATATATTATATATATATTATTCATTACACTATTCATTGACACGAAGAGACAATAACCACCAGGTTAAAACCAACACCATTCTGAACTGAAGTCCCTGGAATTCCCGAAATGTCTTTGATTATTATCCATCATGGCGCACCATCTTCACTATCCGTTATGATTGTTCGAAGAGACAAGCACCTAAATTTTTGGTCCCACATCATTCTTCGTGGAATCAAATTACCAGTCTATGACATTTGGCCTGATGGTCCTATATCATTTTTGCACCTGAGTACTTTGTACTTCGGATGATTGATTGGATTTTCACTTATCGAAAACGAAGCCTTTGCTATGCAGACGTGACTACAAATATTGGTTATCGTTGCTTACGTTTGAATCCTCATTATTCATGTCGATTATTTTGACAGTGGTCGAAGAATATATTCCACATTTTTATATCCTCTTTCTCACCTCAGACCTATTTTTCTTATCTCGCCTGAACAGCAATGAATCTCACTAACATCCAGGGCACAGCCTCTTTGCTAGTGGACGAAACGCTAATATCCAATGACATCCCGAGTGTCATCAGTTAAAAAATATTCATTTCCGAGATGAAAGCAGCGGTCAGTAAGTGCTTTCGCAATTCATTTGTTACGCCTAATCACAGTGGAAGGACAAATAGTCTTTGATGATTTTCCTTTCGGCTGTACATAACTCCATCGAATAAAATCGAGTCAGGATTATCATCCACTAACAACGTCAGCTCTGATAGAGCCTATATGTCATTAACTATTGAGCTTCCAGTCGAACTCCAGGAGGCACTCCACGATCTGGTAACCTATATATATATGCATTAAGATCACTCGCCTGATAAGAGTTACTTGTTAGGTTACTGTTCCCGGAGCAGGATATGCCACAGTTATATGCGTTCAGGAAGTGTCAGTGAGTCGTCGTGTACTGCATGTGTGTAACAAATTAAATTGATGATGCGTCCTAACTGCTTTGAATCAGTAGAATTCAAAAGCAACCTTTCACCGTACCAGTTTTTATCCGTGACATCCGTTCGTACGGAGTTCGTGGGTGTCTCGTGTACTTTCACCATCATCAACTGTTGACGTTGGTACGCATGTTTGAGATAGGCAGACCTATTTTTCTTATCTCGCCTGAACAGCAATGAATCTCACTAACATCCAGGGCACAGCCTCTTTGCTAGTGGACGAAACGCTAATATCCAATGACATTCCGAGTGTCATCAGTTAAAAAATATTCATTTCCGAGATGAAAGCAGCGGTCAGTAAGTGCTTTCGCAATTCATTTGTTACGCCTAATCACAGTGGAAGGACATAGTCCCTTTGATGATTTTCCTTATCGCTGTACATATCCATAGTGAAATAAATCGAGTCAGGATTATCATCCACTAACAACGTCAGCTCTGATAGAGCCTATATGTCATTAACTATTGAGCTTCCAGTCGAACTCCAGGAGGCACTCCACGATCTGGTAACCTATATATATATATCTCATTAGCCTCCTTGTAAGGGTACTTGTTGGTTCCTGTCCCGATCACGGTAATGCCAACATTGATAGCGTTCATGAAGTGTCACGTGGAGTCGTCGTGTACTGCATGTGTGTAACAAATTAAATTGATGATGCGTCCTAACTGCTTTGAATCAGTAGAATTCAAAAGCAACCTTTCCCGACCATTGTATCCGTGACATCCGTTCGTACGGAGTTCGTGGGTGTCTCGTGTACTTTCACCATCATCAACTGTTGACGTTGGTACGCATGTGTGAGATAGGCAGACCTATTTTTCTTATCTCGCCTGAACAGCAATGACACTCACTCGCAACCAGGGCAACAGCCCCTTTGCTAGTGGACGAAACGCTAATATCCAATGACATTCCGAGTGTCATCAGTTAAAAAATATTCATTTCCGAGATGAAAGCAGCGGTCAGTAAGTGCTTTCGCAATTCATTTGTTACGCCTAATCACAGTGGAAGGACAAATAGTCTTTGATGATTTTCCTTTCGGCTGTACGTACTCCATCGAATAAAATCGAGTCAGGATTATCATCCACTAACAACGTCAGCTCTGATAGAGCCTATATGTCATTAACCATTGAGCTTCCAGTCGAACTCCAGGAGGCACTCCCGATCTAGTAACCGCTATATATATATTCATTAATATCACTACGCCCGATAAGATTTACTTGTTTAGTTCTGATCCCGATCATTCTGCTAATGCCACATTGATATGCGTTCTGAGTGTAAGTGTAGTCGTCCGTGTACTGCATGTGTGTAACAAATTAAATTGATGATGCGTCCTAACTGCTTTTTGAATCAGTAGAATTCAAAAGCAACCTTTCACCGTACCAGTTGTATTCCGGTGACCTCCGTTCGTACGGAGTTCGTGGGTGTCTCGTGTACTTTCACCATCATCAACTGTTGACGTTGGTACGCATGTGTGAGGTAGGCAGAGCATATATATTATATATATATATATATATATATATACTATATATATATATATATTATATATATATATATAATATATATATATATATAATATATATATATATAGATATATATATATATATATATATCTATATATATATATATGAATCTCGAATGAGATGCAAAATAGCGATGCGCTAGAAAAATGCGAGTAAAACAGCCGTGATATTTTGGATGCAAGAGGCTTTCGAGACCTACTAGTCCCTTAGTCGGCAGTGAAGTGATCACAGAAGTGATAACTCGAAGAGAAGACCGGTTGCTTGGAACCAAAGGGGGTGAGGCTAAATAGTGTTACGCTGTGACAGGGGATAATCCTTACGAGGATTATAATAAGGAAGGTCATTTTGCGCTATACTGATTGTCCAGGAGATAATCCTTACGAGGATTTTACTGGGGGAGGCCACTTTGCGCGCTAAGGTGATGGACCGGAGAGAATCCTCAACAGGGTTATACTACTATACTATATATATATATATAATATATATATATATATATTATATATATATATAATATATATATATATATATATAGATATATATATAGTAATAGAGATTTGGTTCACGCTCCACTATTGTTACGCCCGCGTAATCCATGGGCGCCACAAGCGCATGCATGGATATTACCGAGGATGTTTGTTATGATATCAGGTGTTGGAATGTAACGGTTGTAATAAGCTATCATTAATTTATACAGTTGATGAATCCTCCAGGTGGAGGCGAAACTTCTGTCGTAGTAAAAATTTGTGGAGAAATAAAACGTTCTGTTTGTACCCCACATACGTAATAGCACATGTGAAATGCCAACTTATCATGCAACTGTCCTGCATATTTTGACGTCTATAGCATTTGCATTCATAAGCATCGTTTGAACGTGAATGAACCGACGACTCGAGAGACAAATGAATAGGCGAGCAGACAAACGGGAAAAAAACGGGTATTAATCCAAGCGCTAAATTACAAGAGGAAATCGGTAACCCTGAGTCTAATTTTCTCCGAGACTAATGCAATTGACCCAAGAATAGTAAAACCATAATACCTTATAAAATCAGGTCCGAGGAACCTAAAATGGCATTGTCAAAATAGCAGAGATATAGGACGGGAATAATAAATACCAGTGCGAAGAGCTGTAACTGAAAACATGATGGAAATTGTTATAAGACTAACGCGGTAATTACAAGTTATAATAACACACAGCAAATGAAAATGAGGTGAAATATAAAATTAAAAATAATCCGCTGCGTGAATCGAGGAGTCACTACCAATTCACATACCTTTAGTCGTTTCATTTCATAATTGAAATTAACATCATGAGTTGTTATGTATTCCAGGCGCAGCATGTATATTCTATTCTTAGTGTTGACGTTTGGGACATGAGTGATATGAGTGATATGATATGAGTATCAGTAGATCTGTCCCCTGCATGCGGGGCTTGTCGCGGATGCCGGGGTCGAGAGTTCGGAAAATCTGAAATCTAGTTGGAATTTTCGTTTTGGCATCTAGTACATTTATCGACTGAGCCGGGTGCACTTTCTCATTTCCAAACTAGGCCAAGTGAGAATATTATACTAGGCGTTACAACGCTTCGCGAGCCAAATCTTTATGTACAGGTAGGTAGGTTGGTAGGCGCATTGTAAATTTCACTCAATTTACGAAAAATCTGCAACTCTATCGAGTAGTTTCCCGCAGTTGTATTCTGGTCCCCAGACCGTCAGTTCGAACCGACACGACCGGTAATGGAAGGGGAGGAAAGGGCAAAGAAACCGTAAATAACCGTCAGAGTCTCCGATGTTTCGGCCCTACACTCCTGACTCAGGAATTGCTATTCGCGGTGATCTGAGGGCCCAAAACTGAAATTTCACTAGAGCTTCGGTGGCCACCTACCTTGGGCTCCGCCTATAATAGTCGGTGCCACTGTCAATGGAACGAAACTCGGTAGCGCGTGAATAGTGTCGATCGTGAGATACAATCCTGGGACATGCCCGCGAATAATGGTCCTAAAATGTTGTCCCTGGGATACAGAACGCCACGCTTCGAACCGCTGTAATAGTAAAACTTTGATCTCGAGCTGATGTGGTTGTTGCTTATTCCCAGAATGTGTCATTGACAGTTATCCGGGGGTACCAAAAAACCACATTTCTGAGTCGCTTTGCGCCACCTATAGTCGCACGGAGCGTGAAGAATCGCGGCGTAGCCGAACATGCGCTTGAAGCTAAGAGCTGACGGGAACGTTACAATAAGAATACCTCAGAGATCCGGGTGCCTTGGATGTGTTTTGTGATATATGCTCAATATTTAGAAAAAAGGTTTAACTGTTCAACAGCACTCCCCTTTCATTGGTCCGTATATTTCAAATGTTGTTCAGACCAGTTTTAAATGCCCATTTTGAGATAACACTTCAATCTGGGGAAGTGTGTTGGGAGGTCATTTTCATGTCGAAAACGTTAATTTTTCGAAGACCAACTTTCTTGGTCACTCCGCGCCACCTAAAGTGGCGCTTCACTCGGCGCAGGTGAAACGTGTGGCGCTAGACTCGGTGCAAGTAGTATTGCCACTGTGTGATAATCGCGGAAACGTGCATGCAATCCATCAATGTTTGAAAAATGTTATCTCTTAAAATCAGACCATATTCAAAGTTGACACTGCGATCTCGGGAAGCGTTCCCGTTGTCATTTTCATGCCCAAAAGTTTTCTTGGGATGCTCAAAACCGGAATTGTCTCTGACGATCCGCCCCATCTTCAGTGGCGCCCCACATAGATAGTTTCGCCGCCAAGTTGAGAAAAATCTTCTTGTCGGAATTTAGGACATTTACACCCCCACCTAATCATATTCCTCTTGCTACGGCCTCTGCATGAAATCCTAAAACCGGTGTTCGCCTAAAAAATCGATCCTTTTGGGACGATTCCTCTGTATTGAAACCTTATTCCGCATGTTGACAAATGAACTATGTCAAGTCAAATTAATGCAGCGTTATCATGAACAATTTCCCTCTACGGATGTACGACGAAGCTGTTGCAGTCATTTCCCTATTTGGACATAGTTGCACCTCTATTGTGATAACACATTCATCTGGGTATCAGGGCATAGTGACGAATCCGTACTACATTAGTACTTTATCTTTTCGCGTGTATTGACAAACGTCTTTGAAGCCAAATAATATTATTTGAAAAAATCGTTTTACTACGAGAAAGACACTGGACAGCATTTTTTCAACTTGTTGCCGATATATCCATTTAAATACGTTCCTAAGATCTGAGATGTTAGATGCAGCAGTTAATATAGAGAACGGTCATAATATTGCTTTGTTGTATACTCTCTTTTTTTCTTCGTAAAGCCCTCAGAGGCCTTCGGGCATTAAACGCTATATAAATACTGTACTATATTACAGTTATATTATTATATTATTCACATTCGAAAATAACCAGCTACAGTGAATTCAACGTTTATCGTGTGGTTGGATTGGGCACCCACTGCAACTATTTAAGGTATTTGGGCACTCCTTCAGCTCCTCGCCTAGACACGAAATAATGTTAAACTTCCCAATGTCACTAAGAATGAACACTCCCCTGTCTCCTCACCCCAAGATACATAATGAAGTTACTTGTATAACGAAGTTACTTGCCAATCAGCGTAATAGGCATTGCGGGATCACGGTTTTGATATATAGTAATGACTCAATGTGGGGCCTTCAATGTATGATTCTGGCATCCTACGACCTCAAATACGCTCACTGTGGATTAGCTAACTGTAAACGAAAATATATCATTTGCCATACCCGGCAAATCAGTCGTAAATTCACGGGGCACTAGGCACTAGATTCACGATCCATTATTCCTTGATTCACCGAATACTTATATCGAAGAGGCCAACTCTTCCACTGACGTCACAAGAGGATGATTTAGGCCTACAAACCGGTTATTTCGAGGCTGTTCGAGTATAAGTTACTGTGCAAGGTTAACCTAAGCTTGCCTAATGCTATTAGCGAACTATAATTTAGGAGAGCGAATGGTGGGTCGAGAGGTTCCCAAACTATGGCATTACTTATCTAAACAAACAACATCTCGCTTGAGACACCAATGGAACTGAATTCACCTGGTACTTGTCGTTACATCATTGCATAACTTCTACAGTGGACAAGAAAATAGAGCAATCAATCAAAAATAATTACTGGTGCTGCGTTAAGACAAAATACCTCTTTATAACCGTCATCGAAGACCTCACATGCCTCTGTCAAGTCTACAGTCTATGCCATACTATAATGGTAATATTTGTCAGATTTTATCACAAGCTGTATCGTACAAGTATTTTCCTTAGAAACAATATATTTCAGTAAATATATCAATTTAGCGTTGAACATCAGGTAGAAGGATTCCACAAAAATCAATGATATGATTTGAGTAGCTAGATCTTGATATCCCGATAGCAAGACTTGAACTGATATTAGAATATTGATGATTAGCTTCACAACTCGGATTACTGGGTCTGCCGAGTAGGGGTGGCATGGGGGGCATGGGTGTGCCGGGCATCTTTTTTTGCTTGGAAGTGCTATTGAGCACTCATTATTGGTATGGGACAGAAATAAGTGTAAAAATAGGGGAATACGACTTCAACTAACACAAGATTGCTTCTAATGACGTTTCATCCATAAACATCAGGGTATTTCCGATGGGGAGGGGGACATCACCCCTAGACTCTTCTCTTCACCTAATCAAGTTCTCCACCTCTCGATTACCACCCCCCCCCCCCACACACACACCCACAGTGGCGCTGCCTCCTGCCTGGAATGACACATCCTTCCAAGGGAACGTTATTCATACTATTATAATATAATACAGTCGTTTACTATCTAAAATGCTCATATGCTGTTTGGGAAACACCTCACGACAATAGTTCCAGATATATTCGACACACATAGTTAAATATGTGATGAAAAATAGGATGCAATGAATAACGCCCTTATTGCGTCCAATTTATCATCACTGATATACCTAAAGGCTCATTTACACGATGCGATTTTTTGGCCCGACTTTAGCGCGTGACCCAAATCTTCGCGTGAAAATGTGTTTTTGGACGATTTCTGTACACGCGCATCTTGTCGGGCAAAGTTCAACAAATCGAACGTACGCAAAAGTCGGTGCGTGTAAGTGGCCACAAAAAATCGTGAACGATTTCATGCCGAAATCCTTCTCGGACAGAAGTTCAACAAATTTACGTTTACACGGTATGTCGTGCGCGATTTCTGTCCAAAGCTCATTATGAGCTATGCGTGCTAACTGAACAATGTTAGAGTCGAGCACATAGCTAGCATAAAAGAAATGGTGCTAGGGCAAACTAACCCTCGGACAATTACCCTCTGGACAATTACCGCCCGGACAATTACCCCCTAGGCAAATAACACCGAGGAAAACTACCCCCAGACATTACCCCCCGATGCCCAATACCCCCGAGAACAGCTACCACCCAGACAATTGTCCCCCCGCAATTACCTTACCTACCTCCGAGGCCAAATACCCCGGGGACATCTCCGACCGGGCAGTTACCACCCAGGACAATTACCCCGAAGTACTCCATGGATAACTATACACCCGGGATTATTGACCATGCAAACTGGATCGCGGCCATTACCATGTGGAAGAAATGGCAATCATTGTCAAGAGGAGAACAATCCCAACCTCTTTCATATATGACCGCCTATTAAACAACCGTATAGACTACCTACTATATGAGTAAAATGAGCTAAAGGCCAGATATGTACGTATTTTAAATCCATGATTATGAAGTGCCAGCTTGAATTGCACTCCTGTAACGGAACGATGACATTGATTTTGGAGTGATCCTTACCAAGAACCCCTAAATTTCACTGCATCGTAATATTTCCGCCGCACGATGTAAGCATCGCTCCAAGATCTGGCGTCGGGATTTGGATCTATAATCCTCCATTGTAAACATTTCCCTCCTAATTTCTGGAAGTTTTTGGCGTGCTGCTTTGACAGCTAACCTAGTGACGATCACGTTTTCCTCGAGAAGATGTCTTTCGAAACCTTTATATCCAGGGATGGGGGCCCCGCGAGCCGTGCTTTGGTTTTCACATGGGAGGCTTTAGCCTAGTGCATACCTAGCCAGGCTTTGCCTACCACAACTGTGGGTACCAGTGTTTGTAGTGTCTCGAGACCGGTTTCGGTCGTCGAGACCGGGTCTCGTGACCAGTTTTTTTTGCTAGTTTCGATCTCGGTCTCGACACCCCGTTGTCTCGGTCTCGGTCCTCGAAACCCTTCGGTCTCGGAAAAACAGCCACTGAATTACCTCTAATGACCCTCCAGTCTATGTTAAAAATGTTTGAGTGTTAGAGGTATCCCACCAACCAAGTTAATAATGATTTTTTTTTAATTGCGGCATAAATTAGCAATTAACACGTTGAATGCCCACCATTGACCCTGAATCCATGATAGAAAAATCAGAACTTAAGGTAAGCCATACCAACCAGGTTTCAATAAAAATCCAACCAACGTAAAGATTTTGCATATATTAATGGCAAATTGGACGCATTGAATGAACTTTATTGACCCCAAGACTTTTGTTGAACAGGTGCGGGCCTGAGGAAACCATGTTTCAACCAAATTTCGTAGAATCCACAAATGTTCACATGAAATTACCTGCAAATTAGCAACTTAAATTAGTATATTTTTACTTCTGAAATCTAATAGTTCACCTATCTTATATCCTGCCACCTATTTTCACAGCATAAAAGTTCAAGTCATTCAGTCAAAATATAACCCCAAACAATGCATTACATATAATATGCTAATTACCATACGTAATTAGCGACTTTCGTGCCCCCAAAAACTAATCAGAATCGTGTTCAACCACCCAAATCGCGATATACAGAAATTTCATAAAAATCTGGGCTTACCGTTTCGAAAAAATCCTGCTAACGCGAAAGTGGACACACATACACCTAGGGCCTACCATTATATACCACACACAGGCGACGACGTAATCCGCTGAGTCCTCTTCCTGAACTTCGTTCAGCCGAGACAAAACGTCATGATTATATCCCCCATTCTTCATGATCTCCCACATTTATCCCCATTTTGGATATATGATGGAAATCATGTTTCCTATTAACAGCCATTGTTGCCGCCACCCTATGATATTTGCGTTCAACACTGCCATAACTCTCCTCCCACACATTTTCTGATTGAACCGAACTTGGCACATCTTGAGAGCAGAGTCATGGATAATATTGCCCCTTAGATTATATCCCCCTTACATCCTCATTTTGGAGACGTAAACACCCACTGACGACGCGCATTGTCCGATCGAAACCAAACTCGGCACAGCTCGAAGAGAATTGCTCATGATTATATGCCGACTTATGATTTATTCCCACTTATAATCCCATTTTGGAGAAACCATGGAAACCATGTTTAACCTAACACCCACTGACGATGCATGATATTTTCGATTGGGGCAGTAACTCTACAACACACACCTCGCACAGCTCGAAGAGAAGTGCAAATGATTATATGACCACTCATGATAATATCCCCCCATTTTGGAGATATAGTGGAACTCGCTGCTACCCCATGATGTACGCGTTAGGGCAATATCTCTCCAACACATTGTTCGCTCGAACTGAAACTCAGCACCGCCCTACAGGAATCTCTGATCGGTTCAAAACTTCAATTGGAAGAGCCGACAGATCCATCATGCTTTCGGTTTAGTCTTAGTCTTCAATTTTTATGAATATAATAACCTTCATAGATGTAGATTTTAAGACTACATTAAGATTCCAAACGTGAAGGTCTTGGAGGTCAAATTTGTCATGATTTATACAAGCCTTCCCAAACTGTGTATAGGATTCGAACGAAACTACATTTAGTCCCAACATAATGGTCATTTTTTATACCTCGGACATCACATTTCAGACTTCCAGTTTAGAAGGAACCATGAGTACTGCAGTCTTAATGCCCTCATGAGTCATTTTTGCTATCAAACGTCAATCCAGCTGAATTGCCCGAAATGTGTTCGGCAATTACCTGCCGACATGTAGATCAGACGAAAAATATTTTCAGGGTTCTCGTGTAGCTAGCCGCGCAATCAATATCATTTCATATTTACAGTATCGGTTCCGATTCTATTTCGAGAGCTGGCATATATTATGTTTGTTTTCCTTCGCCGGAAGCCCAACAAATGCATGCAATAAGGAAGAAGAAATTGGTGAGGTATTTAACTTGAAACCAAAGCTGAATTATACCAGGCCCAGGCCCATCATGGATTTCCTCTGAGAATTTTCTTCGAAATGGCAGTGAATCATGACAAACATTGAAGGCTAGGCTTTCATGGGACGCATATCGAGTCAAAACCCTACAATAAAAGGCTTGATTCCGATTAGAAAAATCGGATTTCTTTCAAATTCTGCAATTTTTATGTGGAGAAGATAGCAAAAACAAAATGTCAGGTTCAGTGGCGATTAACAACCCCAAATGAATGGGAATATATCGTCTTTTCTGCTTTGTCTCTATTGACTATATACTAACACAAGTGCCCCCATGATTTCGCACGTTGCCTATCTTTGATCTTTTTTATCCGTGATTCACTTTACTCTTTTACTCTGTCGACTTTCTGGAACATGCGAACCGCAATCCACGTACGTAACGTACTTACAACATCAAACTCCAAGATATAGTACCGTTAGCCTGCACAGAAACGGTCCGAACAGAACTACTATGTACATCCAACCTCTGGTTTTTTCTTCTAGTTTTTCCGAGCCCCTAGAGTTACACCTAGGTTGCAACACGAAATGCTGCTTCGGAAAAAATCGTCACTCAAATTTTATTTTTTGGCCTTGGCAGTAAACTTTTGCTCTACTACCTGGGATGAGGGACGATAGAATACTTCAGCCCTGAAAGGGGACGAATGCGCACTGAAATACAAGAATTTTCCACTGGCTAACAAAATTATAATCCCTAATAACCCTAACAAAAGAGAAACAATCAAATACATAAACAAACGAGTAACCAATCGAGAAAACCTTGTAACGAGTATATGCATGAACTGCTCATGAATACCACCCTTCTTATGCCTATTGTGCATGAGATACATACAAATTCTTCTGGTTAGCAATTATCTTGTTTGTTTCCAAGTAACAAGCATTACAATGGTTTCGATTTTTTTTTTTTCCGCAAGAGACCCATTAACCCCCCATGATTGGAACATCTTGCAAAAATACTTCAGACCACTAGTACTGGCTGTGTCGCAGTATCACCATACACCACCATAACGCGTATCCAATAGAGAGAGAGAGAGAGACGGGGGGGAGGGGTGGTCAACAGTTCAGAAGGGTGATGATTTGCTTTCTAAGTGGGCGTTATCTCGACTGACGCTCCCAAAGGTCCCCAGATTTGCAGAACTTGGCATTTGTTGGTCCGATCTGCCTTGAAGCTATCTCTCTAGTTTATTTCGAATACTCATGAAAAATTGCCATCTGAGGCTCACCATTCAAACTGAGAAGCCCCTATTTTCGGCTA
This sequence comes from Sclerodactyla briareus, assembly GCA_026419785.1. Taxonomy (NCBI): domain Eukaryota; kingdom Metazoa; phylum Echinodermata; class Holothuroidea; order Dendrochirotida; family Sclerodactylidae; genus Sclerodactyla; species Sclerodactyla briareus. The sequence goes on along the minus strand of JAODTK010003110.1, from coordinate 47,944 downwards.
TTTTTGGGCTGATTCAATTTGGTTCATTCTCATTATTTCTCCATGAAAAATGACCATCTGGAACTACCCATTGGGCAACGGAGAAACACTTGAAAAGCGAGCGCGGCAGCAGTGGCAACACTCTTTTTTCACTACTTTTCTTTCTGCCCTCGGAAACCCTCATTTGGGAACCCCCGGTGAATTATCCTTGAGTGCATAAACTAGAGAGGTGGTAAAAGCAGTGAATTGTAAGCCAGAAGCCCTCAACGAATATTTTCTGAGAATATTTCCTCGGATAAAAAAGTTGGAATGTTTTGTAAATTTTAGAGGCGGTGTTTTACTCTTTCCAATAAGGACTTGAAGCTATCTGACGAACATTCGTATGTATTTGCGCGCCATCCCCCTGGTGGCGCTCGGCTAGATAGTCATCACCCCCCCCCCCCAAAAAAAAAAATTATTTTTGGCACGACCTCCCCTGCGATGTCCACCCGATGTTTTTCCACTGGAGTGATCTCTCAGACAGCGCGATTAAAGTGTTGAGAGGGCATTCAGATTTGGAAATGTTATTTCTGGGCTGAACACCACGGTTATATTCATAGCCAAATATTCTCTCCCCACATGCCCTCGTGCATATGCTCATAGAATTCACTGAAACATTGGGAGGCCACGTTTGACTGGGTATTGTTTTTCGACTGAACTTTTGCCGAGGTGGAGAGAAAAGACCCAAAATGGTACCGCGTTTGTTCGTTCCTTTTTCGATGTGTGTTGCAGATTTCGTACCGTCCGAACGAAATATCAATGTTTTGCATGGCGTTGGACCAATATCATGAAAGGCTGATAACTGTTCGAACATTAGACTCGCACCAAAGGAACCCTCGTAATCTATTTGTACCTTCACAGTGCACACTGTTGTCATGGTAGCCCGCCCGCCACGTAAAACACCAACGCAATTTGTCAATATGTACCAGAACTGCACGCGCGAATGTCAGCTGTTCGCGCGGCGCTTCGCACAGTGCAGCGCATTGTGTCAGTCGAGTCGTGCGCTCGCCCGCTCGGTATGGACCGCGCGCACACGTCCGTTTGAAATAGTATCAGTGTGTATACACACGTCACGTAGTTAGGTGTTTTCTTTACAACTGCGGTGTTTATAGACGGATCAGATCAATTATTTAAAAGTCCTTTCGAAATGGAAACAGATGATTCGTCCCATTTGTTTCATCAGGTCAGTGTCTATATCTTCAATAAATTTCATGCTTGACCTGGTGTTGCAAAAGAAGAATACTGGAACTAGTAGTGTGAAGTTGTACTTTGTAGCTATAGACCTAACTCTAGTTGTACTTTTTGTGTACAATGAATCATATTTCTCTCTCACGTGGTTGTACCACTGATCTGAATGGTAAACAGGTGAAAAGTAATTACAGGTCATGGGGTTTTAGTGTACTGGTAACCTATGTCCACATGTGTAGTTGACTAGTTGTAAGTTGTAACCGGTATTCATGCTAAATTGTCATGTTAAGTAGGACTAGGACTAGAGTAGAGGCATCTACAAAGTGAGCAGTTGTATTAAAAATAATAATGGCAGCTTTTTTTCGGAGCCTATCCTCTTGCTAATCATGTGCATATATATTGTACTTGTAGACCGAGAGTATTCGAGAGGGTTTCCGCACTTGAAACAAAAAGCATCCTAGAAATGATGACTGCCGTGGGTGTGTTGTAAAATTTGTCGATTCTGAATTCATAATGTTCTTGGCTTTCACTATATTTTTCATTTAGTCCTAATATGGTTTTCAGGATTGTCCGTAATGTCTTAAGGATTTCATCATTCGTTTTTTTTTTTTCAGATAGGCTAGGCCAAGCCTTTTCTAAAATTCCGTTTTGTTTCCGCTGCTGTGTCACTATGCTAGTTTGTGTTGCTCTGAATGCAGGAACTTCGGCGATTTAGCATCACACAATAATAAAACCTGCTGAAATACCGGATTGCCGTTTTCATGTAGGGGTCCTAGGCACCGAGGCCTAATATTAGGCTGCATGGACCCCCAAAATGTCAGATGATGATGAAATAAGTATTGGACTATATGGTACGTGGTGATGATTATTCCGAAGATTATTACTATAATTATTGGTCCTACTGAAGAGGCCTAGCTAGACCCCTCGCCTGAGCAGATCAACCATAAGCCTAGTCTAAGTCCCAGTCTATTATTGATATTGTTTAGTATCACGACTTTTCAATAGATGAACCAATATTGTTAGGAATCAATAGGCCGTGGGCTAAATACAATACAAAGGAATTATAATTTTATTTATTTATTATATCGTGGTACAGAACGATTCCGAAAATAAGGAGGAGGCTTTGTTTTTTAAGTGTTAGTATGTATACCTCGTGGCCCTCAAAAATTCCCAAATGTTTTCTTATGCATTTGCACGGCTGTTAAACTTGAATTAAGTTTCCGTCCTCCCCATTTTGAAGCATTTTTAACAAAGTGAACTTTACAATTGTATCCGAAAAAAGCGGGAGAGGACCTACTTAGGCCTAACCATTTTCTCACTTTCCCTGGCCAGTGTGAATCAGGCCTAAATCGGCTAGGAAACATTTGGAATTATACCCCCGAACGCGACTTCATTGTAGGGACTTGGGATGAGATATTTATTGGGCGAGAAAAAAGTACGCTCGAGGCCAATTTATATCAGGTTTGAAGTTAGGTTGTGGCGGATTTTAAACAGAATTCAAGGCTACGGAATCAACCGCCAAATGCTGGCTATGGTCTACCAAGTTCTAGTGATATTCGATGAAAAATCATTCTCAATGTCCAGCCTATTCACATCATCAGGCCCATATTTGTCTGATGATCACGTGTATCTACTAGCGAAGAAGGCCTCTAGCTCTCTAGCCTCTACACAAGAATAATCTGCAGTATACCCCTAGGCTACTGCGCTTTACATCCGAAGCGCTTACCTAACAATAATCTCTCGCTCCATGCCATTTTGTTTTGCACTCTTTTTTTTGCGATTTGCAACAAAAATAAGCTACGTTCATCACTTCAATTCTACTTATTCGAAACAAAACATAGGAGTACATAACCCCCGCTCGTATTTATTTCAAATATTACGTTAACATTCTTTCATTCACTTTTTCTTATCTTACCGCACTGAAAATGCTCGTTTTAATCTGTGGTTGCTATGGCTGGGGTAATTCGCTCTCCCGTTTCCTCAAAAGTCGGCCGACAAAGTTCAACATGTTGAACTTTTTCGGGCAAGCCAAGCTATTGTCGCATTTGTGCGACAGAAAGTTTCAACATAATGCCTTTCCACGGTACGAACCAGATCGGGCCGGGGGGCCCGATTTTCCAATAAATCGCATGCGATTTTTGCCGCGGCCGACTTTTTTCGCGCCGCATGGAAAAGCGCATTTACACGTTTCTACAAACGTCCGGGGCCAAAAAGTCGGCGCGACAAAAAGTCGGGGCGAAAAAATCGTATCGTGTAAATGAGGCCTTTACTCGTTCATCACGCTGATACGTTCAATCTCTAACTAATTCACTATTGGAATTTAATCTAGTTCTAACGACTTTTGTTCCGTTACATAATAATGCCCTGTTCTCATCTCGTCGTACTGGGACTCCCCTACCTAAATCCCGCTCAAGTCTTTCTAACAATATTGCATCAGGGTGAGTGGAGATTAGGTTGAAACTATAGGAATTCGGTAAACTCTTTTGAATTTGATAAAATTTGATAAAATTTGAACTATGTTGTTGAACCTGTATCGCAAGCTCGCAATTTAGGAATGATTTATGGACTCTTCCCTTAGAATGTCTAGTCATGTGCAAACCATTTGTAAAGCCGCACTGCATGCAATTAGAATGATTGGGGACATTCGCCTGTACTTCGATCAGAAGACCACCACCATGCCGTTCATTCTTTCGTCACATCCAGGCTGGATGCTTGTAATTCCTTGTTATTTCGTCTCCCTGACTATCTTATTCACAAGCTTCTGGGAGTGTAGAACATTGCTGCTCGTTTCATTCTCTGTGTTCCTCGCATGAGCATATAACTCCACTGCTATACAGGTTTCACCGGCTCCCAGTAAGGCAGAGAATTGCTTTCAAGATCCTTCTACTCATATATGAAGCAATCAACTGCATGGCAACTGGTTTCATCTCAGAGCCTGTTCAGCTGCATGTTCCTTCCAGATCTCTAAGGTCATCTTCCAAGCAACAGCGTAAAGTCACGGTTCGCTCATCCACCAAGTTCTACGGTGACCGTTCATTCGCCTCCTAGTGCACCCCCCTTGTGGAATACTCTTCCTGACTCTAGTCGTCTGGCTCCGACTGTAACTACTTTCAAGTCTCGTCTTAAAAACGGTTCTCCTTCAATCAGGCACTTTCTGTCTGACTGATTCTCCTGTTATGTCTTCGTTGTGTGCTTCTCTTCCTGTTTTTGTCAACTGCTGATTTCTTTTCTTTTTTCTGTTCTATGTTTCTTTTTGCTCTGTAAAGCGCCCAGAGGCTTTTTGCATTAGCCGCTCTATCAAAGTCCTCATTGTTATTATTATGTTGAGACATTGCTTATCAGAAACAATTAAGAAGCCAAGCAATTCGCCTATTAAAATTACATAAATTACACCCGGGCACTTTTCCAGTTCGTATTTTTTAACCGAGAGCATATGCCACCATTGTCATGACATGTGTCTCCTCTCCAGTCAGGTTGGCCATGTTTTGCCACGGTATGTGCTACGGGGTATGTTTGATACCATTGTTTCATTGAGCGAGACGTTGCTTGTTTAGCTAAGGAATATCATTGTGGGGATCCACTAGTGTGTATCATCGATCTTCGTTATTTATAGGCACCGGTAAGTTGATAACGTCCACCAAACAGAAGGGGAATATTTGTACCTTAGAGTATCTTATATTCTAGACAAGAGCACTAACAGTTTTGGAAAGATAAACCCCTTCAGTTGAGCGACCCCAGAATTTTGCTGAACATAACTGTCCAACCATGGGGTAGGTAAAATGTCAAATTACTTGAAAAGTGATTTTGCACAAGCAAACACGAGTAAAGAACTAAGCGCTGTTCACACGTGTGCGATACGATACGATACGATACGATAAAAATTATCGGATGGAGGGTTCCACACTTGTGCGATAAAAATGTCGTACGATAATTTTATCGGACGTCTCGGCGCCTAACATAACGGAGAAAGTAGTGGAATTTAGTTGCGAGAAGCACAAGTTTTCCCCTTTTGCTTTCAGGCGGTGGAGGAATAGCCTGGTCGGCAGACTTTTTGAGTACCAAGAATTGTAATTTCAAAGCAATTCGAAGCTTGGTGTCTTTCTCAGTACGTGTAGGAGGCGAGGAGAAGCGCAATTGACGATCACAAATTAGACAGCTGACCTCAACATCCCCGCCTACCCTTTCGTAGACACCCAGTCTTAATAGCATCGGTATCCAATAATACGGCGAAGTGAGGTAGCCAAGAAAGCATTCAATCAATTGAGTCAATTCAGCCAATTGAGCTGAAAAATTTGAGCTTGGTTACTCTGCTCAGAACATGCTTGTGAAAATAATGCCTACGGCTCCACCTGTGTACCTACTACTTTCTTCACTGATCTACAAGGACATATTTAACTTGGAGTTAAATCAACATTATACCCCCCCCCTCCCCCCATAGCTTATTTCCGTTACCTCTTCCGTTTTCTATTCCCGCCTCTTTTTCACATGAGTGTAAGGGTGAAGTTTCCGTGAATACGTCAGGCTGTGGATCAAGACCCTCTGGAAGATAAGATAGGATAAACTTTATTAAACCCCAAAGGCTCGTATTTGCTCGTATAAAACAAATATAGAAACAGCCACTGCTCCTCTCAAACAGCCACAACACCCTCCTCCCCCCGGCCACTCACTACCACGGATATCTCCTGCCTTTGCATGTCACATGATACTTCGTGGCGCCGGCCAGTATGACCCTCCCCATTACCTCCACTGGTCCACCTACTAATCGTATATGGGGAGGGCTTCATGGATCGACGAATAATCGTTTCGTTGGTCCCGTGCGAGGCGGCAAATAGAGCCGAGAAGCTTAATCAGAAGCCAATGTCTCCCCCGGACACGTCACTACCCAAAACATTAATCAAACCCCTGATTTAACAATCACTACACACCCACTGTTACACGCATAAACCTTCCCCCAATAGCCCGTTTGTCGTTCATACTCCTTTGCAGAATTGCGCAAGTTTATCACTGCATTGCGCATATTATCGCACTCGATAAATGTACGTTACGATAAAAGTTGAAATATTTTCAACTCGACGTCCGATAAATTTTCGTATCGTATCGTATCGTATCGTATCGCACATGTGTGAACACTCCTATTGAAAATAAAACTTTTTAATTCGACGTCCGATAAATTTTCGTATCGTATCGTATCGTATCGCACAAGTGTGAACAGCCTTAAAACACTATTTTCCATGCGAAGCCCACTCCTCATGCATGAGTCGTAAGGCGAAGTTTCCCACTGTTTAATCAACCTGAATGACACACAAGACACACATTTGTCGTAAAGTTAGGCGAACAATGTTCCCATCCGTGCCTTTGCCATTATGATTTTATTTATTATTATTATTATTATTATATTATTATTATTATTATTATTATTATTATTATATTATTATTATTATTGATTATTTGGATTATTTCCGCTGATAACGTTTCAATGCTTGCGGAAATGTTTGCGGAAATCAATCAATAAATTGATAGGAAAATACTGAATTTCACTAAACCTCACACGGTTTTCAAGATATCTGGAAATTGGAATGGCCAATAGTTTCAAATGCATCAACGGCTTTGGACAGAAATCACAAACCATCTTGTATATTGGTGAACGAATCAATAAACAGAGGATTGTGACGTTGTAGGAATATTGCGCATCGTGAGCAACAGATGAGAGTACGTACGGAACAGATGCAACATTTGGACGTACGTATGGTGTGATTCCGCGAAATTCAAAGAATAGTTATGACAACTCTATATTTATTGAATGAATAACAAGACATGATACGAAGAGGGGATCTCGAATATCCGCGAATATTGGTGCAAGTATACGTTCGTAAAAGCGACGCTTGTAAACATTTCAGAATGTTCGTGAAAGTTTGGCTGGCGTGTTCCCTAATCTCACGAACGCTGCTGATTGCTTACGAAATTCACGTCCAATGGTCGGATTTATCGATCATTCATAAATACCACGTGACCTATGTACGTAAGTTCAGTGTGTGAAAGTGGATTATAACCGGTTATAATTCCAGTACTATACACCGGCTAGAGGCGACAGAAGTATGTCTTGGGAGAACTTTAAGTGGGGATCAACAGAGCTTGTGGAAAGTTTTCAATGTATTCAAGTTGCACCGATTACAAAAATTGGTAAGGCCTAAACTAAATCCGCGTTTGTACGCCTCCTCGATCGTGCCCGAATCGTTACATAATCTAACACATATAGTACTAGCCCATATTTCACGAAGCTTCTCAGAAATTTTATCACTTTTCATTGAGCAGAGGATTAGGCCCAGGGGTAGAACTTAATTCCCCTGAAATTCTGTCGTCCTTTTCACGACACTAGATATGAAATATGGTACATGCAGTCTAAATGTCAAATGCCAGAGTCGAAAGACACACTTGGGGGTGGATGATGAGAAGACTGGATGGGTGCGAAACTGAGACTGGTCTGATTTCATCCGCGATGATTCAGGGAATGCTACTCTGACGTTAGACTGCCAGTTTTTAAGTTAGAGTAGCATTTCTCTGGCTGATCACAGGCATAAATTTTGAAATATGAAGAAGAGTTTTAATATATCTCCGTCACAAACTTCCCGCTCAAAAAAACATGTATCTAGATGTTCCTAACTTCCTCTCTTTGACAGTAATTTGGAAAAGGTAGCCATATACGACCCCGCAGCAACCACGCATCAGTTCCAACATTTCACAATGGCACGACCTGCATTCCCAATCAAGGCTAGTAGTAGTATACCAGTATTGGACTATTGGCTATGTTCGTATAGTAAACAAGCTAGCTACAGTACTGCGAGTGCTAAAATTAGAACTTTGGTGTCGCTCGGCCTGCCATCGTACATGTAACAGTAGCATGCAACGTACGTTTTCCATAGCGGTTTGTTTTGTGCGCATTGTTGGCAACACGCCATGCATAAACAGATACTCGGGCCTTTGTTTCGAATTAAAACCGGTTTGACGTCATAATAGGAGGCAAAATCCCTCGGCTACGTCAATCCCGGTGTTTAATTCTGCAACAAAGGCCCTCGTATCCGTTCATTATTTCCTAAGTTCTGTACGAGTATTTACATTCGCGAATATCCGCAAAAGAACCCGGCTACGTGTCAACGCTGCTCCGCTGTAAGACCTAAACGCACGCAGGTCTGGAGGATAAGTTGTGTGAAGGGTGCACAGGTTTAGTATAGTCATTTCGATTATTGCAATAATCTGTTTTGGGGTGGTTATGTGACTTAAGCCAGCCTCACGCTGTGCGGGATTTGCGGCGGATTTTGAACGAGTTCAAAAACATTCGAAGCTCTGCAAGGCACACGTAGTTTTTCGATGACAGATAAATCAAAAGCATGGCAGAATGGAAGGCTCGGAATAAGCTCGACTGAAAGCAGTATTCTTTTTGCTATCAGTGGTCCAACTTTCTTCAATAATTCTCGGAGGACATACAAACACCTTTGAAGTGAAGACATCCCCATGTGTCTTCTGCTGTGAATTCCTCCAGTGCGCGTCCAAAACAATACGGTCACTGCCTGGGAACTCGACCACAGTGAATTTCGCAAGGAGTCGCGAGGAGCTTACGGCCGCTGCTCGCGGTCACCGCAAGCGCGACGTAGCGTTGCGGCGTTGAACTCCGTATAGTGTGAGATAGGCTTTAGTATGAATAGACTTTAGTCAGTCCAGTACCTTCAGCCCAGTCGTAGAGCTGTTTGATGAATGATCTAAGAACACTGACTGTCGAACCCCCACCAATGTTCTATGTCTCACCCATTGAAATCTGCGGTTGGCGCGGCGACAGTACACGTTCCACTAAGAAGTGCTTCTTACTGTGTTGTGTACGTCCTTCCGGATGATGGATAATTGTTTCGTGAGGCACTCACGTTATTAAAATCGATCCTGTTCATGTTATTGATGACGAAGAGGATGACATGTTAGTAGGTGAGGGGCTGCTGTCGTCTTTGGTACTTTCAACGTGAATTCAGGGTTCAGACTCCTGGACGTCATCAGAGTAGATGGGAGACCAATTAAGGCATTTAGGTTTGGTGTTAATGAGCAATAATGTACTGAGACTGTCCCACAAAGGATCATAGGTAATGAGTTGCATGGTAAATGCACGAGAATGGGAAAGACATGCGACAGAAGATCTCCAGGGATCACCAACATCAAATCTTCTAGTCTTTTAACGAGGAAGCAAACATTACACTTGGTTGATCTAGAGGTCTTCCCCTATATTAGCCTATAGAATTACGTAAGCATTTTTCGAATTTTCTATTCTGTGTGTTGAATTCCGTCTATAAGACGTGCCTTTGAGGCGTTACATTACGTAACCCTGTAATACGTTGGAGGAGCTTTACGATGTCCCACGTGTATAACCGCAGAACGATAGGGAAACGATATTATGTGGGGAAACATGGGGTAAGACGCACCCCATGATAAGATAGGTTCCAAATATGCCATGTCAATTGTCATTTCAGGCAAATCAATCAAATCAATCAATTCCCTGTGTTAGCCTATTCAAGGTAAACGTGTCTATACTTCTTGTCAAGCAACTAGCAATGGTACGCGCATATCGGGTGATGTCGTACTTCTGAAATATGTGTTATAGATACATTTGATACTTTTGTATTTTTGTATCATCCATGCGCCACTATTTCATTGATACATGCCCTCATATATATACATGTGGTGACTGTATATAACCTTTCACCCATTCCATGTTGTTGAGTTTTACTGAACGGTATTTGGCTATTCCTTGCATTTGTCAGTGGGGGTGGGTAAAACAACGCGATTTTCATTTCTGCAGAACACTGATGAGCAAACGGTCGAAATACAAGAGCTCATGCCTCTGTGAAACATGTAAAAACAGTTCCCCTCTAAATCCTAATCCGGCTGTAAATAGATCGGGAACATAATCAGTGTACAGTGAGGGGGAGGGGTGTTAATAACTCTCCTAATAATTCGTATCGTTCGTTTTCGTTCCTTTCTTATTGAAATATGAACAATTATTTCGGCGGGCCTGTCAACTCTGCAAAAGAAAACCGGTGTGCTGCCCTGTCTGGTTCGTCCCCAATCGATTTGATTTAATCTCGGTGACTTGTCACTGCAGTAACTTGGAAGCTACTTCATCGTGCTCTATCGAAGATATCAGGGTATCTAGGACAATTAATTGAAGCGGTGATAACGTTGTTTATAGAGCCACTGAGCATAGCCATCTTGACGGCGCGCACCCAGTATTCCGCATGACCAATTCAGATTTATTTCTTTGCCTTAGTTTCTGACTCTACATAATATAGACTTCTCACATAGCTTACAAACCGGTGACACCCTATCCCTGCCCCAATTCGATTACGGAGGGATAGGCAAAATTATCAATATATTCTACCTAACCTAAATTAAATTCAATGAGTAAACGTGAACGCGAAACTGAACAATACCTACGTCCCAATTCAACAATCGCTCACACTATGCCTAATCCAATAGCCACTGTGACAGATATGAAAATGGTTGATAGTGATCAATATGTTTTAACTTATATGATAGATGCCTACAAATCGGAGGGTTGGTCACCGCGAGGCTTTTCAAAATGCCCCCCCCCCCAAGTGGTCGCCAGCAATTTATAATATTCCAAGCTTGTCCCACTGTCTTACTATATCAGCTCTTCTATGTAGTCCGTTGAAATGGCAGGGGAAAACTTACGCGAATTTAGAAAACAAATGGTTTGTTACAATACAACAAACCTGCATTCACCAACACTTATCAAGTAACATTCATAAATACTTCGAATGGTTTTCTAATGACCTGATTGGTCGAAAATCATTCGAGACTATTTTTTAACCGCTCTTGAGGATAACATCATTTTGAAAATCCATGTCTCGAATGTACGCGATTGTCAATTGTTCTGGTTAGTAAGCTGTCGTAGTAGCAGGGCACTGACTTTCTCACAACATCAATGTAAACGGTGGTTACCATAGTGATGATGTCTGCGGATTACAGGATTGGAAAGTATTTACAACAAATTCCAAAGACAGGGTGATATCTGTCACGCACACTTGGGTCTGCTAAGGCACTACACTGTTCTTACTATGCTGCATGGAATAGCCCTGAAACAAGAAATCATATTCCAGGTTAAAATAGTCTCAGCAACTAGGTTTTCTGTGTAATTTACGAGGCTTCCAATGCACTAAATTATCATGGGGAAAGATCATGCATACGGGTTACTTCAGTCTCGTCTCTTTCCCCCTTTTTCCTAGACACGATGCTTGAATGAATAATAGTATAACTATGTTTGATCGATGCAGAGCAGACAACTCCTGGCAATGATTAGTACGCGCGACCGTTCATACTATTCTATTATTCTATTATTTATTCTAATCCCACGGCAGTCATATATGAATAATCTGCATTTTCGGCGTAGTTAACTGTAACATCTGGAATAGGAATGATACTCCGGTGTGTGATAATAGACGCTTCTTCTGATTAACCAATGCTAAAGTAATTCAGTATTGAAAAGATTCTGTCATTGATTTGATTTGATTTCTACGGGCTCCGGAAGCCAATTAGGCCAATAGTAGATCCATAACCGTTCAGTTAGTGGTAAGCACCAGCTATAACTTCTCTTCAGCAAGATAGGCAACTTGGTCGAATTTTATTTGACGTTAATCGTTTATAAATGTTATTGATAGCTTTAACGTGTTGAATCGAAGAATATAATTTCCAGTGTGTAAGACCCATGGTACCACTGTCATTCAAGGTATGAACCTACTAACTTGAAAACCTAACTGGAATGCTACTCCTGCTGTCTAGTGACTCACAAAGAGTGAGTGACCTTGAGAACTGTTCCTTCAGCGATCGCACGATTTCTACAAATGATAGGTATCTCTGTTGTTTCCCAAGTATAGAGGGAAAGGGAAGAGGCGCCATGAAAACATTTCTGTCTGAATTCGTATCAACAGTCGTATGCGCAGTGAGACAATTTTCCCATGGGCAATCTAAGTGAAGTCTATTTTTTATTCATATCCATGAGGCTCTTACGTAAGCAAACCATGCTGCGATTAGTTATTCTACACGTTCAAGGTTAAGTGTGCTGTTAGAAGTATGTAGAGAGTATATCAAGTGTGATTATCATGGTATTTCAAATGCTAGAAATCATCCACAGTGCTACTACGGTGGAATTTAACAATTTTTCAATGCCTGAGGCAAATTGTGCTGACTTGTTTACTCCAGTAACTATTTGAAATAGGACTGATCCATATCCGCTTCATGACAGTCCCATTTGTCTTGAATCTCTGAATTCAAGTTTCCAGTGCCCCAAATCATTCAACGTGAACAGTACGCTACCAGGTTGTGTAGCTATGAGCGTTCTCTACATAATCGCATTACTCAAGTGTGATCTCTTCAAAGGAAATCCTATCGGCCGAGAAAATATATGTTTAGTTTCGGCCCGCTCCGATGAAGTTTCCTATTTCATTTTGACAAATGGAATATTGAAAATCTATTTCAGTAATTTTTCGTCGTAAGTTCATCTGAGGTCAATAGAGGTCAAAGTCTGAACACCTTGTAAACCAGAGAACCACTGAAAACAAAGGTGTCTAAGGCCCATACTATGACGTAACCCATTCCACTTCTTCATCTTCAAATTCACGCTTTAATTTTAGCCTAGATTCTTTCCACATCGGAATTCATTCCATCGCGAGTATGAATGCACTGCTTCTGGTTCGTCGTACCCCTCGGACCTTGTTTAGCTGAGTAACAGCAACATATGGGAACGCTCACTATCCTGAGCAGCAGTAGTTCATGTTTCGATTATACGCGTAGATCAAGCCTAGTTGCAATTTGAAGAAAGTCGTATTGCATCTGTGTCTGAACCCATCTCGAAATTAAATTGACATGCTCTACGGTCTCCAAGAACCAAATTCATTTCGGAGAGACCCTAATTTGCCAGAGAGGATTTTGATGTTTTCCTTATTCTGGGGATTCTCGACAGCTGATCGCATCAACGCGACCGTTTACCGAATGGTTAAGGGGACCAAGGGGACGAAATTATGTATAATTATAGCAGTAACTGATTATTCTCATATCCTTTTTCAAACGAGCAAATTCATTCGATGAAGCTCGATCCTCATAATATTCATATTCGAGGCGATCGGATTAGCTCAATCGGTACAGTTTCAGACTTCTAATCGAGGGATCGAGAGAGCAATTAAGACGCTTCGTATTCATGCCTCTCTCCAGTCTCCACCCAAGTGGAAATTGAAGACCGAGCAATCGGCACTGGAGCTACTGCTGCGACATAATCTCCTGAACATTGTGCCGTCAACGATCAGAGTAACATCTGTGGAGCGTCTCGCTCACTTCGTTGGAGAGGCGCTATACAAATCTCATATGGATTTCCGACAAAAAGATCCAGTGTTCGGATTCGGTAGAATTCCTCTCATTGTAAAAAAAATATAATAAAAAATATAAGAAGGTGAGAGAATAAATTCAACTTTCGTTGCTCCAGTACACAAATGTTTTCGTTCATTAAACCTCCTCTGGTTGTTACAGTGTTAACAATTATTGGTATATAGCACACAAATACGTATATTCACATGCTTGAATACACACAGAGAGACTCTATCAAATACAAGTACAAAACCCCTACCTATAGCCTATTTACGACGTGTGAAGGATTCGATTTTCGCGAGTCAATGCGATTTCATTTAATTCGTTAGGCCTTCACATGTTGTTTCGCTCGTTTGTAAGTATATGTATGTGTGTGTGCTATGTACCGATCATGTTCAACACTGTAACAACTGAAGAAGGTCGAAGTTAGTAGAAATGCACTCATGACCTGATTCATTCAGTTGGAGTTGAGGGGCTAACATCACTAAAGCATGGTTTGGTACCTATTTTGATCGACCCCAAGAACTGGAATGCCCAAACGATTTACAACACGGTTAGCAACTAGTTTCAACTCTCTTGGATGCCCATCCCATTTGCGACAAGTTGAATAGTATATGAGTCATCGAGATGGCGAGCGTCCTCGCGTGAGTCTTATTAAAGGTAATGACGCAGTGACCAATTCACTAATGGTGACGTCATGAAACCATTTCGAGTTAGAGATATGTGGATTTTTAAACTATACGTTGCGTTTTATAGTTGTGTCGTTCGTGTATACCTGACTTACCCTATGACTTTGAAGGAGTTTTCTGCCAACAACGATGACACTCAACTGAAGAGCAAAACTGCAGCTTGGAAACGAAGTTGTCCACCCCGTCGTAACAATATGTGAAAAATTGAAGTCGCAAAGAATCGATTTGCGAAAAAGTTTTCGCATGAGCAAGATTGCAAGGGTCCTCAGCGACGTGAGTATATGTATATGTAAAGGTCCATTGAAGCGGTTAACCGATTCACTGATGGTGACGTCATAACACCATTTCGAGTTAGCGATATTTAAAGACTGCCTGGCTTGCATTTGCATTCTGACACTATGTGTCCGTTTTATAGTTGTGTCGTTCGTGTATACCTGACTTACCCTATGACTTTGAAGGAGTTTTCTGCAGTCAACGATGACACTCGAACTAAAGAGCAAAATTCAGCTCGGAAACGGAGTTGTCCACCCCGTTCAATATAGTGTATACGAGTCGCAACGATTGCGAGAGTTTCCGCATAAGCAAGATTGCGAGCGTCCATAATGAAAACCAGCTATCATTTGCTCTCTCACATCATACGTAGTTCCATGCTATAACACGCATCGCGTATTGTGAATCAGCTGTGATTTCTGTAAAGAACACCACGAATGGGAGTTGTGGATCACGTCATCGAGTTGGGGTGAATGAATTATTCCTATTGAATATATTCTTTATAATACTGTCCAAAAATGATTCCACTTTGAAGCAAAATAAGTGATCATTTTGCGATAACATTTTGATATTTTTTGAAATTATATATGTAGAAATACACAAATTTGGGATTCTGTATCGATTTTTAAACAACTTCCCATTTTTAAACTTTCACCATTTTGCAATGGCACGTCCGATTGATTTGGGGTAAACAGCTGTAGAAAAATGACTTATTCATTTACTACATACCAAGCCTACGATCTGATTGGTCAGGAAACCAGTGATCATTTTGACATCGTCGGACATAGGACTATTTTTAGCTCCCTGGAATTCTAGGTCAACCACAGGTCACATTCGACTGTGATCACGACGTCACCTCGGATAAATATTTCGCGACAAATATCGCCGTTAAAACACACATTGAGCAGCTATTTTTCTTCTGTGGGATTCCTCGACTGATTCGACAACATTTACCGACTAATTAGACGTATTTTCGTGTGATACGAAGGCGAAAAAGCGGAAAAAAACACTCGATCTTGGACCTCTTCCTCGTGGGTTTAGTGATGGACCGTACCATTTGAGACGGGTATGAAACAGTGTGCAGGCTAGGATAGCTAGCTTAGGCTACGTAAGTTATTTAGGGCCAAGGCGTAAATGCCTGGCTGCCTGTAATGGTTGAATATGAACAAATGTGGCAAAAGAAAAATGTAGTATGAAGCCAGTAGGCTAGTCTACATTACAGTTTGCCCGGCTTGAGCGGAGGGACAGTTTTTATGACTTTCTCGGACGCGAGAAATTTGACCTTCATGCGGATGAGACATGAGACGTACATTCCAATCATCGTTCAAATTTTCCCATGAAAATGGTTTGTGTGGCTGATGTAGATAGGAATTGAACTTTCAACGGCGATTTTAGGTATAGTTTTCGTTTAATACGAACGGTCAGTCTCGGCCAAATTTATAGTGCCAACTGCTGTCAGTGTTGCGCCAAGTTGACTTACTCCCTATCCTTTGTTAGATGAAACTAGTCTGTTTCTTCTTTCTAAAACGAATTTAGGGGCAAATTTACATCGATTTAGGTCTAGTCTGTCCCCTGATCACATAAATGTACTCAGCTGAGTGAAAAAACGGTGTTTATGTGATATTGAAGTAAAGTTTCCAAACTTCCAGTAGGATAAGTCACTGATCAGGGTGACCTTGAAGCCAATACGCCAATTACTGACCAGATCTCAGGTTATTTTAACGAGCACGGTCCGGCCGATTCGGCCGGTAGTTCAGTGTTCCGGCATTTCAAGCCACCGTGATTGTAATGTAGGTCCCTGGTTGGGGCCTAGGCTAGGGCCAAACAAAAGCCCGGGGCTTAGGCTAGGCTAAGCCAGATTCCAGAAATTGTAATGGGGGCTGGGGAGGGCTCACACATGCAGCCTCACTGAGGGGAACCTACTGATATAACTAACTGAGGGGCCGATGAATGACACATTACACTGAAATGGGGCTGGGGGGGGAACGGGAGAATATTTGGAGCAAAGTACTAGCGCTAACCCCCCTCCCCGTCCTCTGTGGCTACGGCACCATCTGTTAAGTAGGCCTAGATGCCGAAAATATGAGACTATAGGCCTAGTATGAGATGGACCACACTGGGGAAAGGGCAATTAGGCCTAGGCGTACATCAGCTTGAATCTGCTGAAGGGCTCAGATCTGGCCCTAGTCCCAAAACCCTGCAGCATTCGGCAATCATAGTCCGATCGAGTTCCTACTCCTAGTCGTTGACTCACGGCCAGTTATGCTACGGTTCCCTAGGCAAACATGGTCGTTGTTACCCACAGTAGAATTTTGAGCTTCCCGGCCATAATGGACGGGGACTTCGCAAAACTAAAAAAGCAAACCATTTTTTGTAAGACTTGCCAGAGAGGTAGGATGGATGGTCCGTCGGATGCCGGATGCGCACCTAAGGCACTACATTTTGCTAATCCAACACACAACGCAAGTGTGCAGCCGAGGGGCCCGTGCAGCCGACGGACACCCAATCATACTTGAACTTTTCATGCATCGTTGTGACTCGTTTTGAATTAAAGGGTCATTTTTTACTGAGCATAAAATTTGGAAAGTTAAATTTGAAATGGTACATTATTTCTTGGCCATGGCATAGCTGTGCATAACACAGTCAAAATGTTTAGTGTACAGGACAGCGGCTGCGGAATGTAGGTACTGGAATACGCAGTCGCGAGTCAGCCTCATACCCCATCTCTGGTATTAGTTGTTTACCATGTCCTAGGCCTAAATAATAATATAAAAAAAAAACAGTAGAATTCACAGGGGAGCATCAAGATTGTATCCAGTGATAGGCACAAGGGCCTGTTAGCACAAGTCCCTGCACCTGAGCCACAATTTACTGATTAAATAGACTGACATGCAATTTGTCACTCACTGTATATGTGCCCCAGAATAAGTCTTTTCTGGGATTCCAAAAATGAAGATGTCATAAAGTGGCCACTTAAAGGGAGAACTTGTACTGCCAAAAAAAACTAGAAAACACTAAACATGTTAATGTGTTGTTATACATTAAACAATATTTTCAAAACATTTTTCGTTGATGTTACTGTACAAGTTGTTGGCGCCCAAATTTCCTAAGTGGCCAAAGGCTATGTATATATACATAGCCTTTGGCCGCTTAAGTAGCCTTTATGGCCTAAGACTAAGAGTAGTCTTACTCTTCATGAGTCATGACAATAAATATTGCTGTACTTTTCACCCCACAGCAGTCTTCGATGACCCAGTATGGCGGCGGACCGAAGTAGACGTAACAAACCACCTGTTGACTACAAGCTATTATCAGAAGGACAAAGCATTCCTGGTGGTGAGAGAACTAAACCTATTTCTTGGGCCTCCTCCACTTTTTTCCCAATAGAAAAGGGATGAATGAAGCAAGGGTTAATGCTCACCACAAGTACTAGTTCACTTCATCGGTTGGGAAAACAAATATGATGAATGGAAACCCCTTGGAGATGTGCTAACAATTCCAAAACAGTATATACACACGACACCAGAAGCCACTGAGTTGTTCTTCTTACAGCTGGCTGCTGCCGTTAAGGAGAATCTACACGTACATCGAAAAGTTGACAGCTCAGTGGAGATCCGACTGCCAATACAGAAGGAGTTCTTCGACCGTCTGAAAGAATGTTGTCAATGTAACCCCCAGGGCTGGTATTCCATTGCAAGTTTGGTAGATTTAAATGACATTCTTGGGAATAACTGGAACTTGCGTATCGTGAATCGGAATAAGGATTTCGCCTTCATTGTTAAGGAAACTGTCCGATATCGTCTGGTAGAAAGGCGACCTCTAGTGGAGTTCGGTGAAGATGGGAGCCCGACTTATATGCATCGGGGATTCTGCCTCGTGTTCCGGTTTTGTAGGAGATCGAGGGAATGGACAGGCTCTTGCCGCTTCCTGAACGGAAGTTAAGTCATGTGCTGGGACTTTTTTGCCTGTCTTGAACAACTGAACATGTGAGGTGTGAACGAGGCTGCAGCCATGTTGCTTGTTTATATAATAACAAGTTTTGCCTATTTTTCAATTTGTGATGTACAAATCCATTTCAACATGGCTGAAACTGATCAATTAATTTGTATCCGCATGTCGTTTCCATTTCATTGAATAATCTGCACTTGTATAATCTTACATCTAAGCATACAGATCCCCTCAACCCCCAGCACATTGAAACTGCCTCGCATCAAATTTTATCTAAGCATCATATTAACCGAGCTCATGCCGACAAGTCTCAGGTGCTAAAGACCCTTGCTTCAAAATTTAAATTTATGCATCGACAGTTAAGCAATGTCAAGCGGTCAGGATTTAAAAGGGATGCACTATTTAAGAAATGGAAGCATACTAATTATAAATTGCGCATTCCACATTGTACTGGGTCTCCAACAAAACAACAGCTCACAATCAAGGAGGAAGAGCTGTCTGCTGCTCAGTCAACCCTGACCCACATGCAGCAACAATTAGATGAGGCCAAGGAAACAAACCAGGAACTAAAGAGAAGCATTGATAGGTTGAACAATCCAACCAAGAAGAAACTTGGCGAACGTGGTAGAGCTAAGCACAAAATTTCCTACAGTTATGCCCAGAAGTTGCGACATAAGAAACAAAAAATCGAGGTTGTACAATCAGTGCTTTCAGAGGCTCCAACTTAAGGCTGGAAACCAGTCTCGGTCACATTCAAAGACGAGTTTGATGAGGAAGTTGTCATATGCCTTAATTCAGGTGAAGTAGCCCCTAAGAAATTAGCAGATGATGATATCGATAGCATTGTATATATTCTGGACCAATATAACATCCCTGATCGGGGCTATCACGAGCTGGCGCAGTCTAAGTCCTGCCATTCTTCCCACTGCTGGTAAAGTTATTAAAAGGCGCCACAGCCTCAACACTGGCATAAACATAAAGGCAACTGATGGGACAGCCCAGGTGTGTATACTTCTCTTACTAGTTCCCTAATTGAGAAGCTATCTGAGCCTAAACGAGAAAACTTGATAAAGGACGGTGTTGTTCGTATCAAGCTGAGCGGTGATGGGACTAGGATCACATGTGAACAGCAGTTCGTCAATCTGCCGTACACACTCGTCGATGAGGACACTAGTATGTCTGAGCATGGGAATTACCTCCTTGCAATAGCAAGTGTAAGGAAGATAACATGTCTTTAAAGAGTGCTATTCGTGACCTTATTAAGGAATTTGAGGAGTTGACATGTGTCACAATCAATGGGAAGGAAATTACCGTTAATAAATACTTGGGTGGGGATTTAAAGTATTTAAATCAGATCCTAGGTATTGCTGGGTTTGCAAGTAAACACTCCTGTCTTTGGTGTCATTGCAGAAGTGATGAGAGGTTTGACATGAGCAAGTCATGGTCAATGACTGACACCGCGGATGGTGCTAGGACCATTGACGGCATCATCCAGTGCTCACACAAACGAGCCAATGATCCAACAAAATACAACTGTATCAATGAACCAGTGTTTCAGTCTGTACCAATTTACAAAGTAGTTCCTGACACACTTCATCTATGTCTCAGAATTGGGGATCAGCTTGTTGGCCATGTTATATCGTATTTGAGAAGGCTTGATAACATTGAGAAATGTTCCATGACAACAAAGAATTGACAAAATGCTAAGCACATCCATAGATTCCAGGTTTTCATTCATGATGTTGTAGGCATTTATGATTGGAAATTCTTCATCGGGAAAGATGGTAAACTGGAGTACAGAGCATTTCGGGGTCGAGGCACGGAACTTATTGGGACAGCTGGTCAGGACACGTTAGTACCTGGACATCCTAATCTCGAGGAGTTAAAGGTACTATGGAGGGACTTCCCATGTTGTTGTCCCAGATGGATCAACACCTCTCTGAGGAAGAAGTGACAAGTTTTCAGAAAGCTGCCAAGGAATGGGTCAATATATATTACCAAACTAACTGCAGCACGGACTAACAACCGTACATGCATGTATTGGTGTACCATGTTCCCGAGGTTATGAGACTTCATGGAAACATTTCCCACTTCTCCCAGCAGGGTCTTGAAAGAATGAATGACCTAGTCACAAAGTGGTATCATCGACCACGAATTTTGGGTGTAATGCAATGCAACAAATCATGAGTAAGCAGTACAGGTTGCACTTGCTAGCTGACAGATGCACACGAAAGAAAATTGGACGACTCAGTGCAGCATCTTTAAGAGAAAGGGACACAACAAGAGGACATGTGGAAAGAATTTGGCCTAGATTCTGCTGGGCTCATACACTCTAAATGAAGTGTTTAGAAATTACACATTTTCTAAACTTTCGCCATCACTTTTGAAACATGTTTAAATTCGAAACACTCATCTTCTTCACACTCCTCCCAAAACGTGTTCACCATTTACTTAAACCTTTCTAAACAATAGTTGACTCCCCACTTTTCGGAATGCATTTACATGTATTCTCTAGATTTGTCAAAATAGTGTTTAGAAAAGTGTTAGATTCCTATTCCACTGTTCTAGAGTGTACTATGCTTGACCTGGGTGTGTCACTGGGGGTAGGGGTCAGGATTGCCTCTGGCTGGAATTTGGTGCCATGAGGTCACTGGCTAATGCTGTGTTGTGGGTATGATAGGCTATATTTCTGCAAGGAGGCATGCAGGCTCATTGCTGGGCAGAGGTGGAGACTATATTCCTATTTGACTACCTCACTTTGCAGCACCTTTAGCTACTACAGGCAGGACTGTGTGTCCAATGTTACATGGTTCTTGAAGAGGCGGGGATGGTGAAAGCTAGTTGTCGCTCAGTCGTAGGCCTGCATGACCTCCAGTGAGCTTCACCCTACCCGGTACACCAAACTGCCATTTTAGCAGTTATTTAACCTTGCCCAAGGCGCACTGATCGGTGCTTTGCAGGATTGGAACTCAAAACCGACAAAAAAATGAAAAAAGTGAACTGACTGAACTAATCTGGTCTCTGTAGAGGCCGCACAAAAATTGCATCCTATTGCTCACATAGGCATATGACATTGAGCCTTTTGAATTGATTACTTTCTCCTAAAATTGCTAAATATAGCACTATACTTATTTGGCTCGGTTCACTCGGGCTTGATGCAGTGACCAATAATTTTGCCACAGCTGCATCCCTCCTTCCTTTACCTTTCTGCTGAATTTTGGTAGGCCTATGCTTAAATTGCTGGGAATTAGCCCCTCCCGTTTGACACAGCAGCATGAATAGCCATACTATTACTTTTCGACAGTGTGTGAACAAGTGTTTCATGTCAAGATTCATACCAATTCATTTTAATGTAAAATTGTTTATTCTAGCAAGTTGCTAACATCGCGGAACTGGTCTATGTACTGTATGTACGTATTTTTTATTCCCAGTGTAGTGAAGCCAACGGCTAATCTAACAGTGCATTTTCAAATTTGTCGCATTTGAAAAAAAAAAAAAAACCTTTATGGACATTATTATTGGATTCCAATATTTGCTTGTCTTTGGCGGCACTAAGTCCCATCTAGTTGCTCTTAATTTTCTTTATTCTAAACCTGCGATTGATTTCAAATATAATCTGAAAATCCGCCGTGCCTTATCCAAACTGGGAATAAAAATCCGGTACGACACGGAACGTAAAATTAGGCTAGAGTAGCCTAGCACGGTATTGGTGTGTTACGGACTGCGCGGCAACGTTCGTAGCCTAACATACTGTTGTGGTATACATTTATAACTGTTTTTCTCGATTTGTTTTTGAAATATTACGTGATTTACTAAATGTGTACGTTGAATTTGTTCTTTCGATGACAAATACCGAGATTCGAAGTGAAATATACAGTGCTAACCCAAAATGTAATATCTCTTGTTATTATTACCCCTGTGCCTAAATAATGGAATCGCCCAAACAAATAGTCTAAAACTAGCCGAATGTGTCGCCGTTCCGGTTTCACTAGTAGGGTCTTAGCCTATGCAAGATTAGTGCCTGAAGTTTTCATTATGCGCGTAAGTTATATGTAAAGTTCATGAAGCAGTAACCGATTCACTGATGGTGACGTCATAACACCATTTCGAGTTAGCGATATTTAAAGACTGCCCGGTTGGCATATGCATTCTGAAAACTATGTGTTCCTTTTATAGTTGTTTCGTACGTTTACACCTGACTTACCCTATGGCAGTTGAAGGAGTTTTCTGCCGTCAACGATGACACTCGAACTAAAGAGCAAACTTTCAGCTTGGAAACTGAGTTGTCCACCCTGTTCGTAACAATATAGTGAATAAATGAGTCGCAACGATTGCAAGAGTCCTCCCATGAGCTAGGTAAAGGTGATAGAGCCTAGCGAAATCTATTGACAGTGACAACATCGCACCGGTAACAACAAATACCAGTACATCAATCCATAGGCGTCCTGGTCAGTGATATGATGAAATTAGCAACATTTTTTCTCACTCAGCGTTAATCAGCTTTTTGGTACTGTTTGTTTGTTATGTTATTATTAGATTGGATTGCACGACTTGTCAATATACCAGACAATGTATACCGAAACGGCTGCGAGCAGTATATCTCATTCGGAAAACAACGCTCAAATTAACGAGTAGTTGATCCATGTATTGCGTAGCTCCCTGTTTGTACATAGGCCACAACCAGTGCAGCATATACAGCCAACCTTAAATTCTACCATTGACCTTGAAACAAAAATTGTCTCTATGAATGTGTTCATGAATATTGTTTCAACCAAAATCAGGAGTACTACAGTTCAGACGTTCTTCGGAGGTAATGATTGTTCATTACTACTCATTCCCAGGCATATTTTCTCCCATCTTGGAACATGAACCACAGGAAATAGATGTCTGGAAAAATTGGATACCAGCACGACCTATTATTATACATTAGGAAATATACTACTTGCCATATTTGGAAATCATCGATCACAGAATAAACTTCTGATATACTGTATAAAGTTACGCCACTGATGCGATATGATAACGAGATACAAGATGTCATAATAGCTACACATATTCACGCTTACCCGATAATGACAAAAAGTAAAAAAAAAAAAAATCAATTACGATTTGGAAAGAAGTGCGTTGAACCATCGCCTAATAATATGATATAGAGCGACAATTCGATTTTAATAATAGTAATTCAGCAGTAAGTGCACACTGTTGTTTAGGGATTGCTCAGTCGCTCACCCTTCGCAGTGTTCAGTTAACCAGTGGCGTGCCTGACGGGAGGGCCACTTGGCCCCCACTCTGTCGGTAGTCGGGGAGGAAATAGCTAGATGGGGGTAATCACTTGGACTGTTGGATGCAGTCCGCTGACCGAAAAATACCCGACGACTGCCAGAGTAATATTCTTCTGGTCTAGTTGAAGAAAATGTGGCTCGCGCAGTCGCGCATTTAGTGCAACACTTGGCATACCCCCTGGAGTCCCGTGAGCCCACGTACCTACTCGTGCCATTCGTGTGCCTGTGTTGGTTGGGTAAATTATCAGCGCAGGTGCTCCCGTCTGGATTAGGAACGATATACGATTTGTTCAAGTACATGTGCAACTGGCGGATCTACCTTGTGATGCCATATGTTGGCAGATTCTATGCCATTCTCCTAACACCTCCTGCAATAACCGCGTCATCAGAAAGGAGCTTTTCGAAACTTAGTATATTTAAAGCCGATCGACGCACCAGGATGAGCTAAGACCGACTATCGGGAACTATACTTTTATTCAAAAGAAAACTTGCCAAGAGTGTAGATGTGAATGCAGTCCTTAGATTGTTTACGGCGATGAATAGGAGGCGCAACCAGATTCAAGAGCTGTGTGGTGGCTACAGTACATGATCCTGAGCGTTGTAACAGTAATGCAACTGCTCCCTTGACATTTTCCAAATTGGAGGATACTGATTTATTTATTTTTTTCGCACAAGCTGCTCTACCAGTATACAACGCAGGTGCCATTTCGAAGCCATGTGGTAGCCTACGTCTGGGACCTCCGTATTATGAGTCTCTGTGTTCTGTCACCCGTCCACAACAATTCTAAAGGCCCAGCAAGAGAAATAGTTGCTGTATAGTAAAGTCATGAGTTTTTTACCACTAAATAATAGTCTTTAATAATTTGAAATAATGTGTCACTATCAATTAAAGCTCCATTCAGCCTTTGCAATATTCGAGAAAATGAACTTCAATGATATCGATAATGAATGCCATCGTTCGATACCTCACTTACAAGAAGAACTTCAGGTTTTTTTTTTCAAATATAGTTTTTAAATCAGTTATATGTAGATTACTACAGTATGGGTAGTTTCGTGGCAAAATGGGGGCAGTCAACATGTGGGACTCGCCCCGCCCCCTACGAGTAGACGATTGAAACACATGTCCAATTTCCTTATAGCACATGCCAGTGAGCATAGGCCATTTTGCAGAGAAAGGTATGCTACCATTATCATTGTCAATTTCTATTGTCAACCATGTCACAGAATACTATCCATCCATAAGTCCGGAGGCATCATTTTACGTCTGAACAATTTTATTAACAATTTTTTTCTTGTTAAATCCCTCCCCCATATTAGTCGGAGAAAATAATCAGGCCCCCACATCACAAATGCTGCGCACACCACTGTTTACTATGGTATACTTACTTACCTATTCAAGGCCCAGCAAGGATGCAGACCTGGATACTGCACCTAATTGTCAGCTGCGAATCCCTCACCAGGTACACGGAATAAGGCAATGCCTCTTTGGCGGTACACTAATGTGGAGGTGAAGGTAATCACACGCAGACGGCAACTTGCAAATTGCCTACCCCTCTTTGTCCCTGCTCCAATCCCTTGTGCTTATCGTCCAGCGAGAAAGTCTTTGGTATGACCCGACCGGGAATCAAACCCCGGGTCTACCGGGTGGAAGGCCGACACTCTACCAACTGTGTCAACCACTCGGTTTAGTTAAACCTTATCTTGACACTCATTTCGGAAAAGAGTTCTGACAACAGGTCAACATATTGTAGAATCGTGTACGTTACTGTGGCCAGAGCTCAAGTGACAAGCGTTTTACATGGTGGCATTGTTCAGTGACACCGTATAAGGTAACCACCGCCAGATGAGTTCAGTACCAATAACCGATCATGAAGGCCACAGACTGCACGTCACACCTTCAATTATACTAAACGGAGGGTATTCAAGGGAGTCTGAAGTAAAATGTGTATGCTATTCAACGATATCTTCAGCTAGACGATGTTTGTTTGGATAAGGAATTCCATAGTTTGGAACGCTCTCGACTAACCATTCGCCTTTAAATTTATAGTTAACCTAATAGGATTAACGATGCCCAGATTTACCACGCACAGTAACTCATCCTGGGGCAACCACTCGAAATCCGCGTGCAGACCTAAATCATTATATCGGGACGCCGGTCGACACGGTCGGCCTCTGGGTTCAAGTGTATGGCAACCTAAAGCAATGAATTGAGCTCGGAAATAGTGCCACAATTTACGATTTGGCTCGGTAAAGCTCCGTTTTGCTCAGACTATGTCTCAATCACTGGGTCACGGGATCTCAGGTACCAAAGGCTGAGGATCAGGATCGAGTCAATACGGCACGCACTAACTGCGTATCCGGAAATCAGGATCCCTCTAATTGTTCGATACTTGCCGTATCAATGGATAGATTACCTGGTACACAATCTGAAACTTATACTTCACGCATACACCATTGCCTCATTGAGCATTACATAATTTACAGCCGATGCGCACATCTGAACAAGTCCCCTCATTGTATAACGTTAACCCTAATCCCAGTTTTTTTCCCCTAACTCTAAGGAGAACACGATAGGTTCTTTAAAATACAGTTGATTATGTGATCCTTTTGGAGGTAAGTTTGACTGCCCAATTTGCTGTTGCACGACACAATTCTGTACCGTGTGCCCCATTTGGTTTCACTAACGATGAAGGTTCGTCGGTTAGCCCTATCAGATTCTCTTCAATTGATATTTTTATATGAAATTCATATCATACTATCATCCCCTTCATCCCAATCGACAGAGTGAGATCACATATACGAGAATTAATCGCGTGACCAATTGCCCAACCACTTGTAATAGATGCTCCTAACTAATACGCGACGAAATCACTTAGTGCCCACTCCTCGCCCGGCGGCTGGTTATATTGTGACGCTGAGGACCCTTGAATTGTCATCAAATATGACTATTCCCGACCACTCGTGGAGGATCTGCGTCCTGTGTATATTTGAGTCCTACATACGTTTCTAGAAGTTTGAAGAGCCAGGCGATAATGTCAATCGAAGGTGACAACTGACAAACAGTGGCGTAGCCAGCAACACGTCCCCCTCCACAGAGAGCTTGGGGACGTAGATGTTATGAAGAAAAACGAAGGTAAACAAGAGCCTAAGGCCACTGTGGTTGCTTGCGTACGGTATATGATAGTTTACTAAGTGTTGGGAAGGTATTCTCAGTAGATGGGGGTCAACAAAAGTATTTAGAAACATCGAATGACAAGTCGATTTTTTATCTTTTTTACAGCCTCTCATGACCTTTCATGAACTTTCAATAGAAGGTCAATAACTTGAGTTTCAGGCATTGTAGGAGGCTACAGAAGTGCCTCTAATTATACTATCTTAGAGTGGACTAGAAAAAGAACTGTCAGAAAAAAATATTATGTTAGAGAAGCTGAGGGCTGAAGCCGGAGGGCTATTTTGGTATAAATGGGGAACTATTTTTGGATGGATGTTGAATAAACTGGTTGATCTTGGAAGTGTAGGGCATCAGAATACAATATGCATGGAACTAGAGTAAGGAAAACAATGGAGAGAGGCAACCTGTGGTCAGGCTTCCTGTCATATCGGAAAACAATTGGAAAGAATGGCCTGGTTGAAGGTGCCCTGGGCGAGAGCAATAATATTGAAACATGACGTTGGGCTGATATCATCCCTCTGAGTGAATCTGCATATGATACAAACCATACTTGGCGCACAGAGCCCTATCACAAAAAAAATGACAGTTTATATCTTTTTTCCCTCATATCTCCTGAAAGAGCACTTTCTTCAGACTTGACTTTTGATCTTTTGACCCCATGATCAGAGGTTGTTTGACTCTAAGAACACTATTAGAAATAAGAGTTACGCACACCTGCAACCACTTACAGGTGTGCGTAACACATGGTCGAATCATGGCTCGTTCCGATCAGAAGGTGCCATTGATATCTGAAAATGTCTACAAAAGCTCGATTCGGCATGGAAACAAGTGGAGGTCACCAGAGGTCAAGTTGAAGTCGAAGGTCACACAGATGCGGGTCAACTAGCCAATCGCAATGACGCACATCTCAACCCTGACTGGTAAAAAATCATCTGTTTCTGTTTGCTCGTGGATCTTCAGATGGTAGAGAAGCAAGGGGACTGGTTTCCCCTACGAGGAAGGGGGAATGGTAGCTTCTCGTTATTGTAACACATTGAGATGTATGATCAAGTCGGGTAAACTTATAGTGTGGATACTGTTAATTGGCATTACTCAAAGTCGAGACACTATCAGCACATCGGTCTAATATGGAAAAAAACAACATACAACACTACAGTCTTGCACATAAGTCTTCCGGGACGGTTCCTTCCAGAACGTCAGTGAATAATAAAGGCGATGGATCTACTTTGCCCTCCATCCAAAATCTGGCTTTCGTCTCTGATCAGATAGAGAATATCTGAAGTGATAAATATAACTCGACAGTATTATACAGTACATATGTATTTAATTAGCACGCGGCTTTAAAACAAGACAGGGACAATTGGGTTTCCCTGGTTATCTCTGATTCATCACTACACTAAACTTGTATTCGGCTCAATCGCTGTCATATTTACTCAATGACTCAGCGTGCATTGTTTCTAGGCAATGCGACAAATGAGGTTAGACCATCATGGTATTCAGTCAGTAGGAAGACTGATCAATAAATTCGCAGGTTAAAATGCCATTCAGGAAACGTTCGTGCTAGAATTGATGAGAATTGTAATGTTGTATTTCTACTTATGAATAAAATTTAAATGTTTCGATGACCTCAGGGGATTATTCGCTCGGAAATAGACCTATAACTGATTATATCATATAAATATTTATTCTTTTCACTGAAATATTATTCCGGGAATGATAATACCAATAATAATAATATCAGTTCAGTTCAGTAAGTGACATTCCTAATGTGACTGAATATCTATTATTGACCCTATAACTGATATAACCGATATAAACATCAACGTAAAAAATCACCTATCAATTCATCAAATCAACAACATTCTGAAAACTGTTGAACTGTTCGATGTTTGAATGGGATTGAGGTATTTCGGAACATCTAGTCAACAACATGTTTGAAACAGAGGTCATTCGTAGACCAAAAAAAAAAAATATATCTATATGCTGCTCACTTTGTGCCACAGATCTGTACTCGCCGGTCCATACCAGTAGTCTTGACACCTGCCCACTGACCGACAAATTAAAGGGGAAAAATCCACGAACTAGGTTGTGAAAAGGAAAATTTCAAATGGACGCGGCAATCAATACAAATGAACACAAATCAGAATATCCCAAAAATTGACCATCATCATTATTGGCTAACAGTACATTCAGCCGGAATTAGCCTTTCGGGTTTCTGTACAGTTTGAGTGGTGATGCTATTGTTTCCTGCTCAAAGACAGATGCTATTGAAAGTCTGCTATTTCGGCTCATTGTGTTTTTAACTTCAGTATCACAAATTTCACACTTTTGTCCTTATGACCAACGGAATTTTCTCTGGGACAGGTACCAGTATAGAAACAGCCTATAGCAATCCAGTTTGTCTTCAGCCATCATCTGATCATAGGAACTAAAAGATCATTCTCTCCAACGGGCACCGCCTGGTTCCAACCCTAATTGTCAATTTTTCAACAAGGGCGGGTGAAGGGTTAACGCTGTTCTAGTTGGGAATAGTTGCGCAAATGTTCGCCTCTGGAACCTAACTGATCTGTGCATTGAACCTTCATGTCCACCCTATTTGCGAAAAATGCAACGGATCTTAAAAAAAAATTTCCAGCATCACTGTGTATCCGTGCTGATCGGGAAATAATACAAGGAAAGCATTGGAGGTAACCAGGTGGTGTTTTTCAACACGGTCGTTTAGTGTGAAGCGATACCCTCTCAGACAAAATCAAACGATTTCCTCAGCCTAAAATTCGTGATAGGTTGAGGTATACATGTTACACTTGTAACAGCATGCCTATATAGCCTGGCGGGGTGACTCTTAAATTGTGTACATTTTACACAATAATTCAACAATCGAAAAATGGTTTCTTCGGAGCTGAATTATTTCTATTATATTTCTATTCTAACTGAGGTAACTAAATAATTTACTCTAAGCGAAAAGCAACACACAATTATGCATATTGCAAGCATAAATTGATGATCAATGTGGTGATATTCGAGGATAAATTAGCGGTTACGCAGTATGCGATGTCTTCAACTTGCAAATTGAAGGAATTCTCCCATACAACTGATCAGAGTCAGTGGCAATTGCAAATTGTACCACAATATACAGTGATCTGACATAATAGGGTAATGCAAAAGTTATATCACTACATCAAGCTAATATTTCACGCATACCCAACAACCCAAGTGTACAGGACTAAAAAAATTCTCACACGATGTTATATTAACTGAGTAACCACGTGGCCATGAAGTGAATGCACTCACGGACCAATACTCAAATTGGTAGTCAAGTTTACTGACTTTTATCAATTTCCCCAGGTATGTTTGCGCGGTAGCCTAATGAGAGGCTGCAGTCGTTTGATCTCACACAGTCACTGTATCACTTATCGTGATATAGTCCACAGGTTCCTTTATTGTCTCTTTATTCAGACGGTAGCGACACCATTGACTGTTATTCCTAGAAATCTGATCGGATAAATTGAGGCGTAGGAAGAAAAGTAGATATTGTGGAACTCACCTGATACACCCCATTAGCTAAAGAAGGAGATATTCTAACTTAAAATCTCCCTGATATCGTTATGAAGACATGCTCTTTAGATCCTATTCCTCCCCCCCCCCCCCCGCCCCCTCCTAGTTAAGTGCATAGACGCTGTTCTGCATGTTATCACGGACATCGTAAACCGCTCTCTTGTCTCTGGTACAGTTCCTGACATGCTAAAAAACAGCTAATGTTGTTCCGATTTCGAAGAAAAACAACTTGGACAAGGACACACTCAGCAATTACCGTCCGGTAAGCTTGCTACCATTTTTCTCTAAAGTCATTGAACGCTGTGTCTCTGCACAGTTGCAGAACTACTTCAACAAGAACAAGTTGTACTCACCATTCCAATCTGCCTATCGCCCTGCGTACGGCATTGAAACGGCTCTCCTCAAGGTTCATAATGATCTACTGTGTGCCTCTGACAATCGTCAGGATTCTATTATTATTTTTCTTGATATGACTGCTGCCTCTGACACAATCGATCATTGTATTCTAGTGCATCGTCTCCAGACCAGGTATGGTATTGTTGGGTCTGCTCTGGACTGGTTCAAGTATTATTTTGCCAACAGGACACAGCGTTTTACCATTGGCAACTCGGTTTCCCACTCGCACTGGCTACGTCGCGGTGTTTCACAAGGTTCTGTCTTAGGTGCTCCCTTATACACATTTTATACCAGTCTAATCAGCGACATTATCAGCTCCCACGGCGTGAATCACATGGTTTACGCCGACGACACTCAACTGTATATTTCATTTAAAGACGCCGAACGCACATCTGCAATACAGCTACTCGAGTGCGGTGTTTCTGACGTCATGGACTAGGCAGCTGCTAACATGCTAAAGGTAAATGCAGCTAAAACGCAACGGATCCATGTCTCCTCTAAGTTATGTAATTCTGCTCCCATTCCACCACTCCATGTTGGCGGATCTTTGGTTAACCCAGTCTCCGACGCCAGAAACCTTGGTGTTCTATTTGACAGCAAGCTTGACCTCAAAACGCATGTGCGTAAAGTGTGTCAGGCTGGCTGGTTCGGTGTTCACAAGATCGGGAAGGTCAGAAGCTACCTTGACCAATCCTCCTCAGAAAGACTTGCACACTCGTCCGTTTTCATTCCGCCTCGATTTCTGCTGCAATGGCATACTCTTTGGACTTCCTGCCTCTGAACTAAAGAAACTGCAAAACATTCAAAATGTGGCAGCCAGAATTGTCACCAGGACACCTCCAAGACATCATATCACCCTGGTATTGAGGGATCTCCACTGGCTCCCTGTTACCGCTCGTATCTCGTTCAAATTCTACTCACCATGTTCAAGATCTCCAAGGGTATCAGCCCAAAGTACCTGTCAGACCTAATTGAGCCGTATTGCCCTACACGCACTCTGCGTTCGTCCTCTCGCAACTTATAACATCAAAAGAGAACGCATACTAATACTTACGGTAACGAGGCTTTTGTTTACCTAGCGGCACTTGCTGTTGTTTTACCGCTATAGTGACCTGTCCTCTCAAGGTGTTGCGAAGTCTCACACACATCAGCAACACTAACTTCGGTGTGTTACTTGAAGGCTCGATCTGTGAACAGACCCAGACTTTTCAGAAAAGGAAGCTGAATGCTCTATTCATTCTTTGCCATTGGTTGTGGAGAGGCTGGTCTCCACTTCCTAGTATGTCTCTAGTTCGTACTCACCCATGCTTGGTAGATATGAGAAGTGGTGAATCAGTTTAGCATCACCCCGAGATGTCAGAGGCATGGCCTAATACATGCGGTATCCGACAAATATATCGGACTATGTGTCATTGCCACTATTTGTTCAATAAGCAGGTCAATGACCCAGACAGGTACAGTTGTTCCGAGACATTGAACCGTGATCCTCAGGCTAGACGTCTCATTTCAGCCGACCCTGATCGTCTTCACTAATGAACACCAAATGAACAGTTGCATATGTCCTATGAGTATGTAAGCGCATGTGACACGATGGTGTTATTGCGCAATGACTTCAGAGTGATTGAACCGATTCGATATTATACGTCGATGTGACCAACATACTGGGGAAAGTGTATGTTTCCCTGGGTATAACCAGCACTCTCAATTTAATAATACGGCAAGCATTAGCTCATTTGACATTAATATGTAGCCATGTCAGTGACCCGATCGTTAACGTCGGATACATTACAGGCGTAGGTCCGCAGGCACGATCTTTCTTCTTTGCCGAATAATACTGTTTGTGTAGTTTCTACCTCTCAGACATGCAGACATATAAGCGCGATTCGGCGTGATATGGTGTAATGACCATACAGTTGCCGCCGACGTATACACTCATGTGTTGTCTACTTTTCTTTTTTTACTCACGAAATACACCAATATTTATTCGTCAGTCGGGTGCTCTAATAGTATATAGTTTCCAGAAATGTTCGTGGTGATGGGTAATTGCGGATGTAAACTTACATCAGTCAAGAACCCCTTTTTGAAACCTCCATAGTAGGCTTCCACGGTTCGGCGCCATGACCTTCTATTTGCCTTCGTGTGAGGAACAAACTATTGATCATGCCCTTTTTTTAAAGCCAGTGTATAAAGGTTAAGCCTCGTTATCCCCGCAAAAGGATCCAGCACTGAAAATCTGTGGATTACTGTGGACCTGCGGAGGCATTGGAAAATAGAGGCAACCCTGCTCTTACTAATCATTACTTTACCCAAACGTTTAATGATAAGATCAGCGTGAACCTATATATGTCCCCATCTCTGTTTGACCCTGTCGAATCTGGCCTCAAACATAATTGAAATTCGATTACTAGGGATTTACCTGTGAAATGCAATTAATCTGTGTTATTTTTTATTATCCTGACGCACTGACTCCTTTGTTTTGATTAGCGGATACCCATTAGGCGACTGCAAGGTAAGACGCAAGAGTGATGAATCTGAACATCCGATCACCCAACTTTACAGAACTAGGGAGGAGATAATGTGTGCATGACACTATATTGATACATATCCAGCGACAAGGGACACACGTTGAGACCTTGGCAAAACAAATGTCATATTACGGAATTTGGTTAGATTGATTTGCTACTCAACATAGGCCTAGCACTTTTTATCTCGATGGATCATCTGCGTAGGCAGGGGTTCAATAAACCCGTGAGGTAACTCTACATGTAGCCTATGTGTGTGTGGATATGACAAATGTACAGCAGCAAAATTCGAATGAAAGACAGACCTATTTCAGGAAACATGTGCGGTCAAGGCAACTGCATTAATGAAAAAGAGGACAGGTATTCCATAGCGAAATATTATCCTTCACATCGTCAGACCTGAATATGTAATCAATTTAAAAGCCTGGAACCTTACATTCACGGGCAGGGTAGCTCAGCTAATACCAACACTCGTAATAAATAGAAACGCGGGTTGTATGGAGTATCCGCTTATAATTCAAGGTTATGTTCATGCCCTGGGGAACTGGTGGTTATCGTTCCAAAATCCACAGCAACACGAAATTATTAAGTGTTGTGAAGCACGTCGTATGATTCGATTTGAAAAGAGCCAATTTGCCACATACGCCACAATGTCATTGTTGCAACAATTACTACGATTCCGTAAACTACTGTAGAATTCACAGTAAGTTACAGTAATATCATTTACTGTTAATTTCACAGTAGTTCATTGTAAAATTGACAGTAAATTACTCCCAACTGTACGTAATAATGAGTCAGCACCTGCGCATTTTTCTCAAATGGGCCTCGATGTTTCTGAGCGAGTTTTTCAGCAATTCGACTGAATCGACTTTATCGATGCAAGCTCTCTAATGGAAATCAACATGGGCCTCTTATAGCCATTTAAAATACATATTACCCACGCCTCATAAAACTGTCTACGATTTTTTTCATAGCTTACAACACTCTTTTAGTATAACAATTCGCGTATCAACAAAATCCTAGTTTCCTCAAATTTACAAGTGGAGGTACTTCACGGCTCCGGCCCAATGCTACGATGCGTTAATTTGTACAAAAATAAAGTTGTGAAAATTCACTAGCCAATCAAACTCCTAAGTGCCGTGCTCGTGGCAGGGTTACTCTGACCCGTTGAATATAAGGGTCGCGACAATAGTTTGGGAATCACAATATGGTTAACCACATTTTATTACTGAGCATGAAGGAAACAAGTCGTGTAATTTCTATGCGGTTTTAATATTGTCTGGCTGTTGATGTAGAATTCAATTCTGTACCAGCAGCGATGAGGTCTTGTGTAGGTCACGTGTGGATCAGGAAAAATGATGTTTTTTCAACTGCAGAAGCATGTTCTGTTCCGCAGTTTCGCAAATTAATGGCACATTATTCACCTCTCTGTAATCACCTCCCTTCAACGGAATTGGTGTCTGCTGCATGTTCCTCTTGTGTGTAATATTTCTACATGTTTTCACGGAAAGCAATCTCTGAACGCTTCATATTTCAATACAGTTAACTGTTCTCATCGTCTTTATCATACTGGAGCGCGATATGAACAGAAATGAAGATATTTTGCTGCACTATTACTTACAATGCTTTTACTGCTTATATGCCCTTTGATATTGCTAGTAACCAGTATTGACTTAATTTCCGCCCATTTCAATCACTCAACCGAAGTGTCCTCTGGGGTTATCTCTCGAGATTTCCTAGATCGAAGCAACATTGAAATCCTCTGTGGCAAGACTATGACCGCTCCAAATCAAATTAGGGTAACCTATTTGGAGCGTGTAGATCTAGTTTCAAAATGGGATCAGACACTAATCCTCCGCTACATTCGCCAAATAACTTCATCATTGGGAAGCCACGGCAGAGTGGGGAATTGGAATATGTGTTGCAGAAAGATCCGCGACATTAGTGTGTCAGTCGAGGGATTGAGCCAAATCAGATATGGCGGTCTTGCAATCATTGAATGCAGTTCGAGAACATTAGAGTGACACTGAGTCGTAGCGTAAGGAATGAATTCATTTTTATCTGTAAGCAAGTGACACTCCCGTAGTTGCAATATGTGACTATTCACCAGTTTGATATGTTTCTCACAGTTTACTCACTATTCCCCAATTTTGTGCTCCAATATGTTTTATATACTGTTGGAACAGTTTTGAATCACATAAAATTATTCGTGTCCCCGTGCTTCAAATTGATGTCCTGCACCCAGGTTCCTGAATCCTTACATACTTATCTACAGAAAATGTGTGTATGTACATCATTGGCAGGCTCGTCGACAAATATGTCTAGAACTCGTACCTCTATAAAATGATGAATCGAGTTTGGTGTCAGCTACATTAGTGACATAACGTTCTTAGAAATATGAAGCTCAGCATTGTGAAAAGGAGAACCTCAAGGCCATGGTAAACATGAAGGTTTAACACATCATATTACTCCCTGAGAACAACGCACACAGTCCCACATATGCTACAGAAGAAACATCTCATCTGTCAGGCTTTGAGATAACCTTGCTGTTTAGAATTTCATTGCAGATTTTAATCTTGTATTCACTGCCGGTTCACTAACCCTTGCATTCTGATTGATATCGACAGGCAGGGAATTTAACATACTGTCTATATGATCGATGTGCATGTACGATGTTGGATCGATGGAAATGTCCCTTTCCTTTAAAAGACAATACCGAGCGAGCAACATCATTCAATTGGATCCTGTTATAACAGCGCGTGGTAATGCTTCAAGAAGAAACCGCTAGCCTATTATCCTGATTATGAGGCGACTCCCTCATTATGTTCCATTCGCAGACATCCTTTTTTGCCAATAACAATCATTTTCAGAATGTTAATGAAATATGCGCCGAACTGAGTCGAGAGAGTTGATGCCTCCCGCGTACGTTTCCTGCACAGTCCTTTCATACGCGGTACATTTATTACATGCACATACTAGTAGAGAACTAAATAAATATTATTACATTAACTGAAATAGGTGTCCGCCTTCAAGACTCAATTATGCGGAATTTCCAATTAAACTAATTCATGAAAATGCCGTGCTGGAATTTTTATTCTCCGGATATTAGGTCGATATGTACTAAAATTAGTACGTATGGACTTAGCAAATTTGATTAGACTGTTCATTTTCACCCATCGCAGTTTGATTGAAGGATTCGCAGGTATAGTGGAAGTCGGTAGAACAGTTTAGCAGTTACAGAATAAGAATGCCGATTACATTTGGAGAAGACTCCGAATCATTGATCTGGCAAATGCTGATCCAACTGCTTCATGAGTTTGAATCATTATCGAGCGCTTCACCCCCCTGTCAATGTCATTTCTTGCCAAATTCGCAATTATGCTTAGGCCTATAATAATTATATGGAAACCATTGTTCATGGGGAAACATAATTTTCGTGCTGATGATAAATTGCCCTACACCACTCGAAGAAAAACATGTCAAGCCAATTTGATTTCAAGATGGCTACCACTTTGCAATATGGCGGCCTTTTTTGCTTGATCCGCAATACATCGAAAAAATCTAGGCATTACTGCAATATCCCCTAGTTCACATAAATACATGACGGATGTAGACAATTAGGGTCTCCTCCCATCACACCCTTCTCCATACCCCCCCCTCCCCTCCCTTCCCTTCTAAAATTTTCAGGAATGACTAAATCAGGTCAATACTGTCAGCAAAGTCGATAGTGGGGCTGTTCCTTGGAATCCGTCGTCATTAGGCCGATGGTCGAATGAGCCGCTGAAATTAGCCAAATAGTTGCTGACAGAAATTGGCCAGAACCTGTTGACACTGGACACTAAGGACATAGTTAATTAGTTGACGCCAAAGTAGCGGACCTAGTTGTCAGTCACCATGAAATAGAACTGGTTCACGATATAACGGGAAGAACAGAAGCGTTGCCTCGCCAAGCACGAGAGTAGTGAGGGAGGTTGGCGCTGCGACACCATCTAGTGTTGCGCTGGTCGCCCAACAGGACTTGATTGCAACGGGTCGCTGCCTGAGATCCTGGAATCGACTTGAATACCACTCGAAAGTCTCTTGACTTGTTAATTGGCGTTTCTTACATACGATGTGTTTATGTACATGTAGTGCCCATGCATCTGTCAATTAGCATTGGTCCGTTCGTGATGATGTCAATTAGGCAATATTGAACTATTTTGATCACTCTGGTGTCCTACATTAGTATTTGAGCAGGAGTGCTTGAATGTTCATGAGTGGTATTGGGTAATCAGACAAAATGTGTATATTATTGCAAACTGAACAATTTTACCATTTTTAGAGTCATTTTCTAGTCTAAAACTTCACCGCTGGGTTCGATCGACTTCAGTCAATTCAAGAAACGCTCAAGCGCCTGTCATTTGGTGACAGTCCGTCAGTGAAATTGTTAATCGGCAAGGTTCATAACCACCGATTCGAACAAGTTGTTCACCTTAAGAGCCTTTTTTATCTGGAAATGTCGTGAGGAGGTATGTCGTCTGGACAAAGACCGGTGAGCGAAACGACGATGACGCCTACAGGACTTCACATCAGAATATCGCGGCTATGCGATTTGATATCAATACGGTATATCGCTACGATGATGTCAAAACGATATTGTCGCAATCACAATACCGATATTTCGCGAGACATTTGTCACTCTTTGTTAGCTAGAGACTTTAAAACCAGACAAAAGTTTCTGCCCTCGTTGAAATGTGAGGGCTTCATCAGTTGTGTGCCTTACTATAACGTTGTCTCGTTCTCAGAATAACGTTGGTGTCATTCCGGTATGTTGCGATGAAATGGTCGTCGAGAAAGAGCGAGTTGTTCTGAAACTTGGTTAGCACACCAAACGTTCATTTATTGCTGCATTGAGGGAATGGTCTTTCGAAATATAAGAATCTCAACTTACTTGAGTTCGATGTCGATGGTCAATAATTGATTCACGGCTTACCACCAGAAGATCAAGAATAGCTAGAATCGCCTGGAAGGCTTCGTCGCTTTGTATTTTGACACGTAGAGTACTGCCAAATGGCGTTAATAGAGCGAGACTGGAAGGGATCGCTCGGTAGTCGAGAATCATATAGAGGGCATGATGCGAGTCACTACTCACTTCAAAACTTGTGGGACCTCACTCCGAGTATGTATATTCAAGTATGAAATCCTCACCCTCGAAACCAGAAAAAATTATCGAAAGCGTCGGAAGAAGGTGCGTACTATCTGTCTGGGAGTTTCACCGTATGAAAATGGATGTAACTGAGAAGAACTATAGGTGACGGGATTCAGATATTTTTGATAGTTTCATGAATTGGCTGACCCTTTCGTTCCATTAGTTCCTCGATTATATCCAGTGCTACTACTAATGAGATTCACCACCTGAAATTAGCGGCAAACATTGGAATACATCCGAGATATCTTGTTTCGCAAAGTGCGAAAATAAGTAGAATTACCTATCAAATGATGTTGTGTCCTGGGGTATGACTGCCTCCACACGCCATATTGACAAGAAATGCGGGCGAATTGTTCTGGCGTCTGGATCGTTCGTCCTTCCTAACCCATTCAAAATTAAACACACTACACTCCTACAAATATTGTGTGGAAAAAAGTACACAGGTTGTGCAGATTATACCCAATGATATGTAATTCCCCACACAACACCGGAGTAGGTGTGCTAGTTACACACACAACATTTTCGGGAGTGTAAGATAACCATCATATAATAAGGTTCGCTGGATGCCCTCGGGAGTATAACTTCGAGCTAGCAACAAAATTCCATCAGAATGTGCTCGATGGCGGTTTGAAATTCACGACGGCCGTCGTCATCCTCTCGAGAAAGGTACCAGGCACTAATCAAGCGAGGTCTTTCACCAATTTTGCAATCTTAGGCATCCTGTACAATAAACAATTTTCCGCCGGATTTTTTCATCACGCATGTGGTGAACTAAGGTAGTCACGAATAATCTGAAGCCAGCTATCTTCGTCTCGCTGTCAATATTTCAAAACACACAAAGGAACTGGAGACTGCCATGGGATGAGCGGAAACGCACCACGGTATGGACGTCACATATGCGCGGTACAGTCACGTTTACGAAATGCCAGTTGAGAATTCAGTACGTGATATCAATTTATTAACTACAAATAGATATCAAAACGCGTTTGCACGTTTGTTGAGAGAGATACCCGTTCGGATTATTTTGTGTTTATTCAATCGACCTGTCTTAGCAAAATGCCCTAATTGACAACATGTCCATGCATTTTTTCTCGGATAATAAATCAGTGATTTTTTTTCTCTGATTATTCAATCAGTTTCATATATTGTATTTATTGGCATGAAACACTGTCTGCACAACCACATGTAATTTTGGAGAGTGACAGATAATGTGCGACTAGATTACGCTGATTCGGTAACAAGATTGACGAGGTCTGTCTCCAGATAAACCAGTCCTACAATCTTTAATTTTCAGGAAA
This sequence comes from Sclerodactyla briareus, assembly GCA_026419785.1. NCBI lineage: Eukaryota > Metazoa > Echinodermata > Holothuroidea > Dendrochirotida > Sclerodactylidae > Sclerodactyla > Sclerodactyla briareus. The sequence continues at coordinate 8,004 of JAODTK010003110.1, read as the reverse complement.
TAAAACCTTCACTCAGAGCTTCTGCTTTGAATAACATTTCTCAGTTTCACAGAGATCCATTAGTAGAAATTGTGGCGTTATCTCTCGAGATTTGTAGCCTCGGTTGGCAAAGTCGGGTCATTATGATATATGATGAAAGACACCATATAACTTCTTTAGCGTCGATTCTTTCGAATGAGGCGAATAAAAATGGACCGGTTTGTTCCAATTATTCTGTTCGATGACCTAAATAAATAATAATAATAATAATAATAAAATACTATAACAAATAATTTGAACTTTTAAATATTTAGATCTTTGGATTAGATTTTTAAATTGAATGCGTCCCATGGCTTGTGGCGTAAAATGCAATTGGTCTTGCAGATGAAACGCACATATTCCTCTCTGTGATAATGCTATCCAACTCAACGTCGAGAGGTATTTATTTGGGACAGCGGCGTCGGCAGCGTGTACAGTCTTGTCAATCGCGGGGGGTAATTATCGGACGCCATTTACGTATTTAACAAATAGTTCCCCAGACGCTACTGACGGTTATGTATCCCACGAGGGAGGTAATCAATCCCTGGGATGTGTATTAGGATCGATCTTTCGCCTCTTCCCTGGCTTGCCTGATCATCTCCGGCGTGGTAAGAGAGCTTGCACGGTTGGGCGAGATAATACGTTTACTCATCCACGCATGACGAGAGCTGTTAACGAGTTAGCGGTGGTCGCGCTCACACTAATTCCAATCAACTTGGGTTAAATCACCGACAATCATTCGATAAAGGAACGATCGAGTTTATATAAGATGTCACGGAGACGTTTATTCAAGAAGATTGTACTGCCCATTCGTAACATTAGGAAACAGCGATTGCACGCAGCTCCTCGTCACATCTAAGAATAGAACGATTTGTACACTGTGATCAATCTGCTTGATGAGGAACGAATCATTAGTTGTGCATCTCTTTATATTCTTGAGATCAGGCGTCAATAACCTCTGCGTTCTCTATACGGTACTAACCCGCGTCCGTTTTACATCTAGTTCTAAAAAATCATGAGAATAGATTTCGTCAGACTGTTCGGATTATTGGTCTAGAACTGCGAAGAGATTGGTTATTCTCCGCCGCACCCGTATTCCCACATGATTTGCGAGTAAGCTGCACTGCACATTACTGCATGTTGTGAATGTTAATTCAAACCTATCGAATCCAGTAAATAGGCGAGCATGCAGGTGAGGTCCGCATGAATCATCCCCCCTACGCCACAGTTAGGAAATAATGTAACATCAAACTACGTATGAAGGTATGCGTTTTCACTGTAGTAATTCTCTCATAGGTGTATCGAGAACAATATCAATCAGTGAACCCCCAAACACACCACAGGAACCCACAAATCCCATGAAGTTAAGACCGATACCTCGCCCGTCGAAGACTGCAAAACAGCCACCTCGAGAAGAATAATCCGGTGACTGCTGGAACTCGAACTTGGAATGTTCACTTGCACTGACACTACTCGGATGGGTCCTGCTTGGGTGGTCATTCGGTGACATTTTTCTCGTTTTTAGGCAACCTAGGCTTGCTATGCGCATAAGCATCGTGGCCGCTCCTGTACTTATCTGAACCAGATGGCCTCAGGAAAAGCTGGAGTTGGAGTAGCTTACAGTGTTTTTACACCGGGTATCCAAGACAAATCTCGCTTAACAAATACAATGACATGGGCCTTTCCACCGACATTTGAGTCTAATCTAGGCAGACGAATCCATAGTATGTACTCATGTGGGTATCTGATATATTTCCTAGTTTTACGGGGTATCATGTATAAAACGTGCCTAAAAGGGAGTTGTGTGGGATGGAGCCACGGTTCTGTTGTGTTTTGGTCTTCTTGTTGAACGAGGATCTAATAATATCTAATAACTTTTGTAGATCTAATATACAGGTTCGTCTGTACATCAGAGCTACAAAGAGACCTCCACAAAATCTTATTTCATTCGTACATCCTGCTGGGAATGCTCTCCACCTTCCCATGAACGTCTGTTACAACATTCTGATGAACGTTGGAATCCCATCCCTCTGACCAGGCTGTTTTTCACTTGTGAAAAGCTCAGACCGTTGGTCCCTGTGGGTTGTATCTAGCGCAATATAAATTCGTTATTATTATATTATTATTATTATTATTATGATTATTATTATTATTATTATTATTATTATTATTATTATTATTATTATTATTATTATTATCATTATTATTATCATTATTATTATTATCATCATATTCATCATCATCATCATCATTATCATTCGACAGATACTGTTCGAAGTGTTAAATTTAATTCGAATGGTTACCCGCTTAAGGAGCACCAGAACCCTCAACAGATTTACGTAAATGAATAGAAATCGAAAAGGTCTTCACGAAGTCTCGTGCTCCTAAGCCGTGGGAGGCAATTCCATTATAATGAACAATATGAACTGACAATAGGAGCTTCGGAACGGCGCGTGTGAAGGCAACCTCACCGTATTGAGATTCTTCCTGGGTTGTTGCAGATTCACCCTACCTCCTGATCTCATGGAACGCCCTGGATTGTATCTGAATAGGACTGGAGAGGTAAGCTGGTGCAGGCTGATGCGCAATGCGATACGTTAGAGTGACACATTCTCTGAGATGATGCGGCATTCTTCGATCCACGTGGTCTATCCGCCTGGTACCAGTGACGGGCCAAAAGAATTCTGTACACGCTGCGAGTTTTGTAACGAAGATGAGGGACACCTAAGAGCATTGAGTATTGTAGTCCAGCCGACACGCCTGGTACCAGTGACGAGCCAAAATAATTCTATACACGCTGTGAATTTCGTAACGAAGATGAAGGACACATAAGAGCATTGAGTATGTAGTCCAGCCGAGAAGTCACAAAACAGTGAATCAGTTACGTAAGAAATTGTGGTGTTAGGCTTCTCTGTGGAAGCATGACGAAAGCATGCGTAGTATAGGTCCATATTAACGGCGTTACATAAACTAAGACAATTACGTCTTATCATTTTAAGGGGGAAATTTCCATTGTATCCGAATGAATAAAGGGGACACAATATATCCTATTACGGAATTCGGCGCGCATTGTCAATGAACAGCATAAACCCCTCGCAATTTGCTTCCTTCATAGGTCACTGAATAAAGGCTTCGGCGCAAACAAATCACACTTCCTTAATCCAATAGACGAATTAACACATCCATCATTTACCCACGAACAGCCCGGGTCTCTTCTCAGTTATCAACAGCGAATGAGACGATTCATGCTCAGACACAAATACTTTCATTGGAATGATAACAACTAAAAAAAAAAAAAAAGCGAAAAACGTAATGCCAGTATAATTTCATTGGCGTGAATGTATAACGATATCTGAAGGTGGTATTGTCTTCCTACACATTTTGTTCAGTATTGGTTGACATGACGCAATCGGAGGAAACGAGTCCCCAAGGCACCTGTAGTTCGCAGTCATGTTGCTTGTATAGCACCAAAAAAAAGTTGTCGATCGGCATTGGCAGGCAACATTCCCCAGTACTGTCGTGATGATGCTCTACTCTGAACCTCTGAAACTAATTTAGCAAGGTATACATGGGAAATTAAATATTCGCTTTGCGTTATTACAATGCTCCTGGGGCTCGAAGAGGTGACGCAAACTATGGAGCCAGTGGGATGGCGGATGAATCCGGAAGGGAATTGACCTAAAAAACGCGTGTCGAGACTTGGTGACTCGGGGAAATTTTGACAGTTGTGACGTCAACCGACGCGGAGATCCAAGCTCCAGTCCCGATCTTGAAATTGTCTTAACAATCCTTGAGCATTATTATTGTCACCAGTAATCCGCTATAAATAAATCATGAGAAACAGACGGGTCTGGTTGAGGGTCAATTTATGCCCGCACAGGAACTATGTGATAGCGGGTAGGCCACGGATGGAACTAAAATATCAAACGAATTAACTAATATAAACATCGTCTTATAATAACGAGAAGGCAACACAACGAAATAAGACGCGGGTTGTTAGCGCTATGAAAATGAATTGATAGCAAATACCGGATAGCTCCATAATCAATTACAGATCCAGATCCAGGCCAATTCCACGTAAATGACTGGTATGGAAACAATAGGGGAAGTGATGTTGTAGCGTTTTCTACGTCGAATCAAGAATCAGAAAGAGGCTGGGTATATGGGTTCAAGACTAATTCAGCGGAGTAGGACGTACCTCCGAAACACTAGATAGATAGATAGCTAGATAGATAGATAGAGAGATAGATAGATAGATGATAGATAGATAGAGAGATAGATAGATAGATAATAGATAGATAGATAGATATATAGATAGATAGATAGATAGATAGATAATAGATAGATAGATAATAGATGGATTTGATTTGTTGAGATTACTGTTTAATATCTTGTGAGCGATTTCAGGTTTTCATTCAGATTCTATTCATAGTTTGTGTAGGTACAAGCTTTTCAAGTAGGTGTTTTACATTGACTTTGCATATTCAAGGGAAACCTGCAGTTCTCCCCGTTGTCACTGAGCAAATTTTGCTGTTGCTGATTGTGCCTTAACACTACACTGGTCTTCGCTGAAATCGATCTGTCATAATGTAATAATAGGCAGTGCCAAAAGTCCAGTCATATTCACATGTCCATCGGTCCATTTTAAAGAAATATAACGTGTACTTCCTCAAGAGGCGGGCAGTAATAAAGGAGACGAACAGCTCAACGTACTGCTGATATTCCGTATACATCATCCCCTGTAAGAAACGCACAATTTACCTCGTAGAAGATAGTCACACTCTGTAATACGTATTGATAGCAGGTCCTTGCGTCCTTTCCAATTGGAAATGCAATGGTTGGTTCTGTTAAGAGCCCAAATAATGCATTTATTCATTCACGACAAAAGTATCCAACGTTGAGATTTAAATGGGAACGGATCGACGTCACTTAATCACCAGATCCCGAAAGTGTCGGATAATTTAGGATAACTGAAAGCGAATGAACTTAGTTATATTACCAGTCTGTTGCACACCGAAAGGTAAATGGAAGGAGCAGTTATTCCAGTTCAATACTGACCACTTTTGTCGACACGTTTTCACAACACGTCTCTTTCTCTATATTCTCAACATATTGCATACACTGAATCGCGCGAGAGGACCGGGTTTGTCATTGGCACAAGTCTGACAGTCTATGCCGACCCGCTCGGAATATTTTTAGCTGCGGGAGAGCAGCTCTACAACTCGTCATGTCTCTTCGTCCGTCCGTTCGTTCGTTCGTTAGTTCGTTAGTTCGTTAGTTCGTTTGTTTGGCATAGTGTGACTAGATTTTATTAAATCCAATTAATTTCCCAATTTTTTCTGGTCATTCAATCATTCTCATTGAGTTCTCTGTGAGAGAGGTTCGTTTACCTTAATCCGTAGCTCTCAGCCCAGCCAGCAATGGTGTTTATCTTATCTGTCACAGTCCAGGAACATGGCCTTGTTTCACAACGAAACACATTGCCCAGGGCATGTTGTTTGGGCTGTACAACCCATGAAGATTGTTTCCACATGTTGGGGCTTAGTCTGTATGTGTTATTTTCAATGGTTTTCATTACCATAATTGATATATCTAGCACAAGGCAGTATCTTCAGTGGGGAGTATGGGGAGTGCAGTTAGGGATGACAAATTTAGGTTTCTTAACCATTCCACTTGATCCTACAACCTACGGCATATCCGCCCGCAGCTCCTGAGTACAGCTACATTGGTTAGGTTTACTTTTTTTGGCAACGAGTCAATATCCGTGTCAAGTCGTGTATGGACATTACCCTAATCCCTGTGAACCCTGCTTTGGAATAACTTGAATCACTGAATAATTTGCTGCCTGGACACTTTTCACGCTCAACCACTTGAGATATGTTTCTATATAACGAAAATTGAATTGCCCATTCGCAAGTTACCTCAGTTGTCTCAAAGTATTGTACATTGCGTTGAATTCTACAGTGTAACTTGGTAAAATCCGGAGACATTGGCTTGTTTGGATGACCTTACTTGAATTCGATTCTACACCTCTGCAAAGGGTTACTATATGAGTTACTATTTTGCAAGCGTGGATACCCGTGTGTAGGAGGCGCCAAAACTCTTTCTTCGATTTTGACATGAAAGTAAATTCGTCCATAAACTCAAATAGATATCAGCGGTATTTTCCATTTCCAATACATCAAAATATCATTATCTCACCTCACCTAAATCAGTTTACTACAGATCGGAAGATTCAATCCCATTTATGCATGTGCGTATTACTAGTTTACACGAGATTCCGACCGGGCTTGTAACTAAATAAACACATTCAAATGATTGTTACTGGCACTGGTCTTTTCGTTTGCAGTGCTAGATGACGATCGCCCTGGGTGGGTTATTATTCGTGATATAACATCATCTCTTTCTAACGTGCGCTTTCCATACAAGTGAATGAGATCTTTATGCTGGTATACGTCAAACGAACAGAACAAAATATCAGGACAATTTATGACCACCATTCTCTTTGGTGCGAGCGCATTAACCGAAAAGTCTTTCAGAATTGGACTTGATGGGCCATTAGAAATATTCACTGAATTATGCATGGGCCTATTCCCCCCCCTTAAACATTCTTGCACAGCGTACTGGCTGCCGGCCTCTGACCCAGTGATGCTGTTGTTGTAGTGCAAACTGCCCAATGACCGACGTATTGTGATCAGACTAAGGTCCCCGTCATCGCAACAACCCGTCGTTGTTAATTATATTGGTCATTGACAATGTACGAGCACTTGACTGGGACATGTCGCATGAAAATGACTGTTTCCAGACATCGTTAAGTGTAAAACCATGTATAACTAAAAACTGTTCTGATACTTCAACAACAAACAGGGTAACAGTGGGGCGAATAAAAAAACTGGCAGGGCTCGGCTGAATGGCGTCGTAAGTTGGTTTTGTTTCCGACTAACCCATTTATCATACGAACAATGTCATATACAATACAGCGGTATCTTATGTTCATCAAAAGTGGTGTTATTTCGGCAGTCTGGTGATAATACATATCTAGACTTCAGTTTCGCACTCTGCCAAAAATGAATTTCCCCCAATTCTGAATCATACACAGCAATGGAGTGGCAGTACCATTGAGAGATGGTTTCTGCACGAGAATAATACGTCGTATATATTATTTTAATTACCCTTCCTTTGTTTCATTTTTGTCTATCCAGCTGGCTTACTATTTGATATAGGGTTATCAATGCCTAATTGTGTAAATTTTCAGATATTTTCTTTTTTTTACCTCTCTCGCTCTTTGCTTTCAGTTTTAATTTATTTTGATGTTTTATAGAACCCCCTGTTAAACTTGTAAGTTGACATCGAGCAATAAATTTTAATCAAATACTGACTCTTTGCTTCAGAAACGAGCGTCCCTCTTTCCACCGGTCCGTCGTGAAAAAAGTGCTCGCAATTTTAGGAATTGGAAAATACTAAATGTGCAAACCTAGGTTACTTAGTTTCCGTAGTACTCACTCTCGTTTTGATTGATTAGCTCGATTAATAGAGCCAACAAAGCGAGTATGGATCCGCAGTTATTGCATGTTTCACCCAAGGGAGACATGCGTTGCGCATATAGCACTTCTTGGAAATACTCCTCCCTGCTCCCTGTTCACAATCGAGGCACTGCCGTGTGATGAGAATAGATCGCTGTGCCCAATTTGGCCTAATTACTGGTCAGTTTGGACGTCATAATTACCATTATATATAAAGAATTGCATTTGAGTTGTCCATTGTCAATTACTTTTCGTTAATATATGGATTAGTTACGGAGCACGGAAGTTCTACGACGGAGGCGTTACTGATACCATATTTTACCAGTAATACAACAGCCATCGATACTATTGGTCACTCTGCGTTTGTTTATTTTCAATTTATTGTTATTCATTTGATCAACGTTATATTACGAAAGACACTGACTCTGACGTAGATTGTACTGTTGATGTGTTTATGTGGATA